>JAWRVF010000324.1:0-364056 GCA_036785485.1 Physcomitrellopsis africana
CTTGATTCCATTGGAGTTTGTCTTTGCAGGTCAAATGTATAAATAGAGCTGCAACTTGAGAAAAGTCTTTGATGAAGATCTGACAATAATTGGCAAATCTTAGAAAGCATTGGACATCTCTTACCGTCTTTGGAATCTTCCAATTCATGATTGTCTCGACTTTCTTAGAATCCATCATGAAACCATCATTTGAAATGATGTATCCTAAGAAATCAACTTGAGTAGTGTAAAAGACACACTTTTCCATCTTGGCATTGTCATGGCGAAAGTCCGCTTCAGGTAGACGCAAGGTCCCTCTTTACAATCAAGTTGGATCCAATATGCACAAACTTTTTTAAATTTTTCTTTTATAGTCACTAAACCATGCGTATAATAAATCAACAAATTAGAAGCTTGGAAATTTATAAATCAAAATCCAACTGTTTATATAAGTTCAAATTTTGGAAGCATAGAATTCACTTCTTTAGTCATCTTCACAAAAATTCTCAACCGTGAATTCATTACCGATCACCAGATATCATCAAAATATTAGTAAGTAATTATATAAGTAAAACCAAACCAGAAACTTGAAAATTCATAATTTAAGATCCAACTATTCAAATAAGCTCAAAATTTGGAAAAACATAATTCATACCTTTGATCTTTGTCTCATAAATTTTGAGCCGTGAATTCATTGCCGATCATTAGATATCACCAAATCCTTGGCAGATACTTTTAGAAGTCAAATCTCAACCAAAAACTTAAAAATTCATAATTTAAGATCCAGCCGTTCAAATAAGCTCAAAATTTGGGAAAACATAACTCATATCTTTGATCTTCATTACATAAATTTTGAGCTATGAATTCATTTCTGATCGTTAGATATCACCAAATCCTTAGTAGAAACTTTTAAAAGTCAAAACCCTAGACACCTGAGAACAAATTTGCCATTACTCTCTATTCAAAGTCTCAATTGATATGAGATTTTAGAAATAGACTCTTTATAGTATAAGAAATATGTACACAAAAAATGAGCTTCAAATTCTTCTTGAAACTCAAGTTCTAGCTTAAAGAAAATCCTTCTATTTATCTAACTTCTTCAAAACCCCAGTTTAGTTTGCTAGGTTTAACTAGCCATAACTCACTCATTCTGAACTCATTTCTATCAATTCTTGGACGTAAAATGTGTAGCTTGAAGTCTAGTTTCTAATCCAACTTTTTGATTTCTTGTTAGTATCTTAAAACTTCTAATATACCCTAAAAAGTGACAGTAGGTGTCATATTAGTAGTCTAAGTTCAAATAAGCATATCTCTCTCATCTAAGCTCCGAATCATGTGTTTCTACCACCTAAACTCATGCCAAGAAGAAGCTCTCTTTGAATATTGCCCTAGATTTGCCAAAAAACCCCGTCTTCTTCTCCCCCGAGCTCGTCAATGAAGTCGTAGCCAAGGTCTTCAAAGTCCAAGTCAACAATTAATAGTTTAAAGTTATAAAAATCCCAAATATAATCCTCCAAGTCAGCACTATTAATGGTAGCCGACTATTGACATCCAAATCTACTATTTATCCTTGGTAAAATCCTAAATTCAACCTCAAAGTCAAAACTCCTTATATCTACAAATATAACCTTGAATCTACTAAAATCTAAGATTGGAAAAAAGATAAAAGAAATAAAAGAAAGTTTCAAGGCTAAATCAAAGTTAAAGTTAAGATTAAAGATAAGATAAAATTTTAACTAAAGAAAAAGAAAGAAAGTGAGAAATTTTTCCTAAACTATATAAAAACTTAGATTGGTAAGAAGAAAGAAAGAACTTAATAAAATTTTGAAGAAAAGATAGTTAAGTTAGGTTTCTATATATGGATGTATTTACTTCACGACAGCGTACAATCCCACCTCTCTAAGTTTTTGTAATACTTGACAAACATGTATTTCATATTTTTCTACATTCTTAGAACAGATCAAGATATCGTCTAGGTAGCAGATGACAAAATTGTCTAGGAATTCACAAAAAACATCATTCATGAGATGTTAAAAAGCAGCTGGTGCATTCGTAAGTCAAAAAGGCATGACATTATATTCAAAATGTCCGTACCTAGTTTGAAACGTAGTTTTCCATTCATCTCTTTCTTTAATGCATACTAGATTATATGCTCCTCTTACATCTATTTTGTGTAGATCTTAGCTTGATTTAATTGGTCAAAAAGTCTTGATATCAAAAGTAATGGATATCTATTTTTGATTGTGATCTTATTGAGCCCTCAATAGTCAATACACATTCACAGTGATCCATCTTTTTTTGTCACAAATAGAATTGGAGCTCCTGTTAGAAATTTAGAATGGCGTATGAAATTTTTGGCCAAATTCTTATCAATATTCGCCTTGAGTTTAGCCAACTTATCTTGTGATAAACTGTAGATTGGTCTAAATGGTGGCTGAATTCCTTCCTTGAGGTCGATTGAATAATTATATGGACAATACTCCAAAAGAATATTTATATTTTTTTTTTCAAAAACGTCCTGATAATCTGGATACTGGCTTGGAATGCCACTTAAAGTCTTTCTACCATCAGAAATGGGTGTGGCATAAATAGCAAAAGTTGATCCTTCTTTTGTTGCATGTATAAAAGCTTTTGCACCTATAAGTACGGGTTTTACTATACTAGACTTATAGCTTTTTACTTGATTGACAAGATGTTTAATAAAGTTCTGAGAAAAATCAAATCTACAAGAATTCTAATCTATTTGAGGGTTATATTTTTTTAGCTATGATAATCCTAAAATAACTAGATTAGATAGAGATTTAATTATGTTAAAGGTTACGTAGCTATTATGACCATCTATTGTTATTTTTATAGGATGGATTTCATAAGTGACATCTCTAGAAGACAATGGATGATCATCTATGATTTTTATATGTACAGGATTATTTTTTTGTATTAAAGATATTTTACGATACTTAACAAATTGTTCATCTAGAAAGCATGCCGAGGCTCTTGAATCTAATAAGGCAGAGGCTCTGTAGTTTTTTGGTCCTAAATATATATCTATTATAAAACAAAAAGAGGATTCTAAGGAGAGAATAGGACCTTCACTAGGAATTGTACAAGGTTCTAGCTGCACGGTTCCTATTATAGCTGGACAAATTTATTTTCCGACATGTTGTCTTCTTTGACAACCGTTGATGTATTACGTGTTGTCTTGTTCGGAAATATACCAGGCACGTGGCTGTAGAAGGTAAAGTAATGTTTGCAAATAATCAAGAAATCCTAATAGGTTTCACCCATATATGAAGAATATAATTCAAACTTCAATTCAAAAGTGTTTAAAAAAACTCTTCTTAATAACATCAACCATACATATACCCCAATAGCCTTGTTTCTTTTATAATTAAGCAATTTTTATTTTTCTTTGCAAGCCCTAATCCTAATCAGTGAGATTTGACAAGCTATAACTTTTAATTTGACCGTCCACTTAGTGTGAAATTTAGCATGCAAATGCTAGTATAAGCCTTTTACATGCTTAGAGAAATTCAGCCCAATCCAACATACAAATTGTAAGAAAATGCCCAAAAACCGCACTGATGATACTTACTGCCAACTTGAAAATTGATGACACTCTAGTGGTGATTACTCCTTCAACCATTAACTTTAGTCCAAACTTGGTATGTAGCTTGATTTCAAAGTCTTCTATGACCATGCAAAAATTTATATTGATCTAGTTTGTAGATCTTTAGTTATCATAGAAGCCCTACCCAACTCTAAACTGCCAACTTCCGACAACCTTTTGTATCAAAGCCCAAATATCTCCTGATTGCATCAAGTTCAAATCATGAATCATTTAAGAATGCAAGCCATCATCGCTTCAAAAAAACCAATCAGTCAATGCCGCTAGAATAAACTTCAAGCTAGCCATTTAATCCAAAAACCCGATCTAAAAAAAACCCCTCTCTTGCCTTTAATGGTCGTTTTTGTCCCAAGAGGTCCGATTTTGACCATGTCTCATACCCGGTCTTTCCCCCTATATCAATTCAACTAATTCTAAGGATTTTTAAGTTAAATCCTATCTTCAACTTAATCCTAGTATCAACCATAATAACTATTTTTCTTTTCTATCCTATTTTAATTAACTTATGGCTTTTCAAAATCAATAATAGAGTTTGTATAGCCTAGAAGAAAACTTTAACAACTAACTTTTATCTGTTAGCTATTAAAACAAGAAAATAATCTAAGAGGCTTCCATAATCCTTTTTTTAAGTATCCTAAGTTCCTATTGAAGTAAGATAATCAAGTATTAAATATAAATTACTCTTATCTATATCTTTCACTATATAAATGTGCTGCAACATGACACCGTACTCCTCATTTTGTAGTTGTGTCATTTCTTCAGACAATATTGAGCAGTGTGCTTAGGTTCTCGACAATATAAACATAATCCTCCTTGACGATGCTAAATCTTTTCTTGTTGAGTAAGAGATTTAAAACATACCACATCAATTTGTATGTCTTTTACTTTTGAATGTACGTTTTGTGAGGACGTTGATATTGCCATTGAATAATAACGTTGAGGCTCTCTTATACAACTCTTGGATTGAAACTCAAAAAGTTGATTGTCACACTTCAGAGCAAAATCAATTACTTAACTCAATGTTTGAAGATCGGATAAATTGAGTATTAATTTTTTTATCTCATATTGTAATTTGTAGAAAAATTGGCTGATAAGTGCAACATCATACCACTTCATATCAATTGCTAGTTGTCAAAATTGTGAAGCGTATAATGACACTGATCGGTTGTCTTGTCGTAGGATACAAATCTTATTGGTGGCAATACGGATTGCATCATGTTTTCCATACATAGATCGAAATTCCACTAAAAATGCCTCCAAATTATCCAATATTAGATTATGTCGTTCAAAAAAAGATGAAAACCACAATAAAGCAGATCTCAAAAGTAATGTTCAAATAAACCTAACTTAAATTCTTTACATAGGATAATTTTGAGGTTGAAGTTCAATCACCAATTATACTTGATTGACAAATCCTTGAAACTTAGATCTTGTGCCATCAAACTTCTTAAGCAAACTAATTTTTGGTTCTCTAATGTTTGAACGATGTTCCATCATAAGTGAGGTAGTATGGTTTGGTGTAGATATTGACGTAGCTCCAATCATCTCTATATCTTCACTTCTTGCTAATCTTGTTGCTCCTTGTGGTGATAAACTGAGTTGATGCATTGTAAGCATTAGCTCTCTCATTTGTTCTTGCATTTGTGCCATTGTACTCTTCATTTCCACAAGTTGTGCTATGATAATATAATAGGAAAGAAGGTATCTATTCTCACATCAAGAAATATAAAATAATACACTTAAAAGAAAAAATTCTAGAAACAATATTAGTTTAGAAGTGGCTACTCCACAACTTCTAAAATGCTTATATCTTATCATGAGAAAGGGGTAATCCACTTTTAATCAAGAAAAGACAAAGCTCTGATACTGTATGTGTACTCTTGTCAATTTTTCAAGGACATGAACTAGAAAAAGATGTATAATCTAATGAAAATTGTATCAAAGAAAAGTCACAAAATAGAAATCAGAAAGTATTTATATTCAAAGGAAAACTAGAATGGCTATTGCCAAAGACTAGAAACATAAAGACTCTTGAAACTAGATTGGGATCAGGAAAGGAATTGACAAGAGTAAAGAAGGCTTTACTCTTGCCTCTATAAATATTATCTATCTAAGAGCTATGTGGCGGTATTCTATAGGACCTCATACATGTGTCTAATTTACAAGACACATGTCAAACTTATATGACAAGTTGTCCACAGGTGCGCCATGTGGCTAGCTTATTGACTAAGTTTTGAACCTATCAATCACCTATAGACATGTATAAAGGTGATTCCACATCTATAAAGCTTCTATGAAGCTTCTAAGAAGCTACTCTATCAGATATTATCAAATCAACTTATTTTATCTACTTCTATTGGTCTATATTATTTAGGTAATTATTGAAATAAATCTTATGTCCGTAACACAATGAATCCCAAGAGAAGCTCAAACTTATTACATATATAAGAAATCAAGAATATACTATACTAATAAAGTTATGTATTCTATTCTCCATTTTTAAATAATAGGTTCTACTGGTCCTCAAAGAAATCGTCTATGGTCTTAAGCTAATATTTTTATTATTTAAATAATCCATCTAAAGATCTGATTTTCATTACAGCCTTCAAAACATCCTCCAAATAAGATCTCAAGACTAAAAAGATTCACCTTTCTAAGCTCAAGCAATATTATTAAAGCTCAAGCATTAGAATTGAGACTTACATGGTTGAATCTTGCTCCTAATGGCTCCAATCAAAGTTGTACTTGGTGCTAAAATATATTGTCCTCTCTTTGCTCAATTGAAGGCTATGAAAATTGGACTTATTTATTTGAAGCTTACGTAGTAAGTGAATCTTTTTAGTCTTGTTCTCTCAATATTTGAAGGTTTAACATAGTGACTAACTTGTTCCTACCACTCTGTTCTATCTTGGAATAGACAATTACATACTGATGAAGGTTTTAATTTAACTCTCTCCTTCTTATGAGTATTCTTCGAATCCAATCTTCATTAAGAAGCTATCATCAAATATGTTTGGATTTGTAGAAATAGAATCGATGAAATTCTAATATCTTTTAAGGTACATTAACAAGATTTGCAACCGGTTCCCATGTGCATTCATTAATGTCATATCCTGGCAAGTGAACAAGATATTTTAATTTATTCCATCTTTGTCATGAATCAAGTATCTTTTCAACCTTGTATTCTTCATGGTCTTCAATTTTGATACTAGGTGACAATTATTGTACCCTTCTCAAAATATGCAACTTTCTATAAGATTTTAAAAGAGAGACATGAAAAATTGGATGTACCTTTATAATAGATGGTAATTCTAAGCAATATGCCACTAGATTGATTTGCTTGTGGATTGAAATGGTCCCAACCTTTGATAGTCCAAATTATTGTATGGCCTCTTGGTCTTGATATTCCGTTGAAGAAGCCATATTTTATGTCCAATATAAAAAGCAGGCACTTAATTCCTAAATTTATCTATAGATGCTTTGTGAACATCTTGAGCTACTTATAATTGAAGCTTCAAGGTTGTTTGGTATTGCAATAGCTGCTTTGCAAATCCTTCAGTTATTGAATTGTTGTTTTTTGACATACTTCAGAGATCAAGCTTCAGATGATATCTATAGTTAGAATGAAAAAGTATTTGCAGAGTTGAAGCATAAATAATATTATTTTATATAGATTCTACTAATAGTAGATATAAGATCCAATTATTTTGTTAATAATTGATGCTACATTGTAAATACTATTCCAAAACTTGATTAACATATTTTATTTGGTCGTTAGTTTGAAGATAGAAAGTTGAAGAAAGTTTAATATCCACCTTTAATATTTGAAGAAGACATTTCCAGAACTTAGATTTAAACTAGGATCCTTGATCAGATACAATATCATCTAATAGGCTATGATATTGATAAATATTATTAAAAAGAGCCTTGCCTTTTCTTCACTAGATACAATCTTTTTGCAAGAAATAAAATGAGCTATCTTTGTAAGTTAATCAACGACTACAAAGATGTTGTCTAATAAATTGAATGGCAATAGATCTGTAATGAAATCCATTGAGATAGAAGACCATAACCATCTTGAAACAAGCAAGGGTTGTAAGAGTCCCTAAGGGCAATGTCGAGGATTTTTGGACCTTAAATAAATGTTGCAAGAGAGCACAAAGTCTTTCACTGCCTTCCACATTTGAGGCCACCAAAATTTTTAAAAAATAAATTCTAAGGTCTTTTTAAATCCAAAGTGACCCGTAGTGGGAAAGTCATGGCAAGATTAAAGAATGCACAGTTGTATTAGTCCTTCTGGGATATACAAATGTTCTTTAAAGTATAGAAGGTCTTCCTCAAGTTTGAACTTATCAGTATTTTCTTTCAAGCAATGTTTAATATCAAAGGCCAAAGCATCATTAGTAGTTGCAGTATGTACCTCATTGACAAAATTAGAATTGATAGGTGCCGATGTAATACTAGCACAAAAGTAAAATTGCTCCAATTTCAACAAAGTTGTATATTATTAATGAAACACTATCTCTCCTATCCTTGGTACAAAATATGATCTCTTTAATAGAGCATCAAACAATCCTTGTTGCTTCTCAAGGCGATAAGTATTAACAAAGTAAAATTAAGATAGCAACATATTCTATCGAGCTTAGCGATGATTAAAAACCTAAACTGACATAAAATATTTTAAGTTCTTGTGATTTGTATATACAATCATAGGATGCATTATTCTTTCAAAAAAATGATGCTATTCTTAAAAAGAATCCACAATAGCAAAAAGCTCCTTATTATAGAATTCATAATTAATTTTGGCAGTAGAAAATTTTAGAAAATAAAATGCAACAGGATGTAATTTGTTATCTATACCTATTTGTGAAAGTATAGCCTTTAGTGCAAAATCCAAAGTATCAATCTCCATATAGAATGTCTTTATAAAGTCTAGATATATTAATATTGGAATTGTAGTAAATGCCATCTTAAGGTCTTAGAATGCCTTTTTTGCTTGAGGCCCTCATTTTAACTTGTCCTTATATGCCAATTGAATAAGAGGGGTGGCAACTTGAGAGTAATTTTTGATAAAGATCTGATAAAAATTAACAAATCTAAGAAAACATTATATATCTTTCATAGTCTTTAAAATGGTTTATTACATAATCATCTTTACCTTCTTAGGATCCATTGTCAAATCCTCAATAGATATGATGTATCCCAAAAATTCCATCTTAGATTGATGAAATACACATTTTTCTGATTTGGCATACAAACTTGTATCTTGCAGTTTTTATAATACCAACTTGACGTGCTTCTTGTGTTCTTCTAGATTTTTTAAATAGATCAAGATGTCATCAAGATAGATCACTACAAATTTATTCAAATACTCTCAAAAGATATTGTTTATTAAATTATGAAAGATAGGAGGTATATTTGTTAGTCCAAAGGACATGACATTGTATTCAAAATGTCCATACCTTGTCCAAAATGCAGTCTTCCATTCATCTCTCTCTTCAATTCATACCAAGTTGTAAACTCCATGGAGATCTATTTTAATATAGATCTTATCTTGGCCAAGTTATTCCAAAAGTCCTCAGATTAATGATAGTGGATAATGATTCTTAACCATTATTTTATTCAATCCCTAATAATCAATGCACATACGCTGTCGTGTTGTGGTTTGGCTACCATGTGAAAAAATTGTACATATATATTTAATGTATAATTTATTATATAGCTAAATGAGAGCTATATCAATGGACTTTTATTGATTAGAAGATGTGATTAGGTTGCTAGTTTAGAAGGGATCTATTAAAAGGATTATTATCAAGATTTATACAATCTTATTTCTTCTTTTGATGGTAATTTTGAGATTGATTTTATATTAATAATAACTTTTGTATATCTTAAGTCACCTTTGTTCGACATTGGTGATCTTAAAAATCTTAATTTACTTCTTTAATTAGGTACTTAAAGCACAAAGTATGTAAATCTTATAAGAAGAAGGGTTAGAAAAGAATTTATATGTATAACTTCTCTTTTGTGAGATTGTTGTATTATTTGTCTTTTTTATTAAAGACAAATCATTTGTTGGATTTTTGCCATCAAGTTTCAAATAAATTTTCCACAGCTAGGTATCCAGTGTGTTTCCAGATAGAAGACCACGTCATACGATATATTGGTGAATCCAACGTGAAACATCTGGGGCAAGGAGTTTTGAAGAAATATTTTGGCCTTATTATAGCAAGGGAACAAAGAGATAGTAGTGGAAACTATAGTGGAATATCACCAATGCAGCTTGATCCTGCTACAACTCAAATATTTCAAGCATTTGCTCTTTATATGCGGCAACAATAAGCAGTGGAGCATAAAGAGGCTATGGTTACCAAAGCCTTATAATCTATTGTTGGTATATTAGATCAATTTGATGGAAAAAATATTTTCAAGTATTTGAAATATTATTCTTGAGAGATGGAGCTCAATAAAGTACTACAAAAGAAAATGATCTTAACTTTTGAACTTGCAGCTGTATCAGAGCTTCGTGAGCATATAAGAGAGATTATTCAAATTTATGGAGCAAAATGAGAGGATTTTATCCTTCAGCTAAAAGAAGAATATTTTTTGGAGGATGCTGAAAGGATAATAAAAAAATCATTCATGGAATGGGTTAGTAAATCCAATAAGGGATTGGTAGCAATAGAGCTATTTCAAGAATTTGAAAGGCAATTTCTTCAACTATCTCGGGTGAAGAAGCTTATACTTGAAAATAATAAGGTAGAGCTATTTCTCCAGTCGGCCGACAGTGAGCTACAAAAGGATTTGGAGTTATTGTTGGAGGATAATTCAGAAGACAATGGACTTACTACTGATTGGAAGAAGATCTCTGAAGCAGTGGATATACTTGCTAAAAGAGAGTACCGAAGAGGTAAAGTGGTGGTAAGACAAGAAACTAGGCCTCCCTCAATTATAGTATCTCGTAGGTAAGTATCAGAATTTGCTATACTAATAAGTACTATTCTAATTCCTATGTCCACAGTTGTATCACAAAAAGATACAATTGAGAAGTTAGTAAAATGAATTAAAGACTTACAAATCAAATTGGCAAAGATAGAGAAAAAAGGAGGAACATCTGAGATCAAACCTATATCAAAGCAAGGATATATACAGAGATATATTTGGTGCGATAGTATTAAGCATCCTTACAAGGAATATGGAAATTTTGCTAATATTTTGCAACAAGGAGTAATTATATGGAAAGATAGAAAGATTGCATTGCGTGACATGGGTGAGTTCTTCAAAAACAACTTTGGAAAAAGAGAGATGAAAAAGATTTTAGAGGATTATTTATCTCAACATACTATGGCATCAAGAAAAGCTACCACTTATGGTATTGAGGTTATGTCACGGACATATACATAGTTACCTATATGATCAAATAGAACTAGATAAAAGAAGATAAAAGCAGGTTAATTCCATAATATCTTTAGAAAAACTTCCTAGAAACTTCATAGACGCTGCTTTGACTTTATAAGTGTCCATAGTAGACTTTTGGATTAGAAACTTGGTCAATAAGTTAGCCACATGTCGCACATGTTGGTAGCTTGAAGACCAAGCTAAATACGTGGCGAACATATAGGAAACTTGCCCTGCAAGTTCGACACGTGTCTTGCAACTTGGACACGTGTCTTGAAAATTGGATACATGTTGGAGGTCCTACAGAACGTCACTACTTAGCTCTTAGGTAGATAGTATAAATAGAGACAAGAGTGAAGCCTTCTTCACTCTTGTCAACTCCTTTCTTATTTCCAGTCTAATTCAAGAGTCTCTAGTTTTCTTGTCTTTTGGTATTAGCCATTCCAATTTCTTTTTAATACATATACTTTTTTATATTTATTTCTTTGAGAGAGGTCTCACTTGTTTATTTGATTTCATCCAGTTATTGTCCTTGATAGATTGACAAGAATACACATACAGTATCAGAGCTTTGTCTTTTCTTGATTAAGAGTGGATTACCCCTTTTTCTTGATAAGACATAAGCATATTAGAAATTGTGGAGTACCCACTTCTAAACTGATATTTTTTCTAAAATTTTTTTTTCTTTTGAGTGTGTGTTCTGTATTTCTTGAAGTAAGAGTAGACATCTTCCTTTCTATTATATTATCATGGCAGAGCTTGCGAAAATGAAGAGTGCTATGGCACAAATATAAGAGCAAATGATAGAACTAATGCTTGCAATGCATCAACTCAATTTACCACCACAAGAAGCAACAAGATTAGCAGGAAGTGACAGTGTAGAGATGGTTGGAGCAATGTCAATATCTACACCAAACCATGCTACCTCACCAATGATGGAGCACCGTTCAAACGTTAGAGGACCAAAAATCAGTTTGTCTGAGAAGTTTGATGGCACAAGATCTAAGTTTCGAAGATTCATCAATCAGGTACAAATGGTGATCGAACTCAACCTCGTGAAAGTTATTCTGCACGCAGCAGATCCTGCCAGTTTATCGGAACGTTACTTTTGTATCCCGCCTTTTTATCGCGGGTTTTCATCTTTTTCGAACAACGTGATCCAATATCGGATAATTTGAGTGCATTTGTTGCGGAAATTTTGATCTATGTATGGAGAACATGATGCAATCCGTGTTGCCACCAATAAGATTTGCATCCTACGACAAGGCAATCAATCAATGTCATTATACGCTTCACAATTTCAACAACTAGCGATTGATATCAAGTAGAATGATGCTGCATTCATCAGCCAATTTTTTTACGGATTACAATATAAGATAAAAAAATTAATGCTCAATTTATCCGATCTTCAAACATTGACTTAAGAAATTGATTTTGCTGTGAAGTGTGATAATCGACTTTTTGAGTTTTGATCCAAGAGTCATACAAGAAAGCCTCAACATTATTATTCAATGGCAATATCAACGCCCTCATAAAATGTATATTCGGAAGTAGAAGACATGCAAATTAATGCAGTACGTTTTAAATCTCTTATTGAATAAGAAAAGATTCGCTGTCAAAGAAGAAGGATTTCGCGCTTTTGATGGAATTTTGAGAACGCCATTATCAGTTTAACATTGTCCAAAGTAACTATAAAATGAGGGAGCATTTTACCATACACAATATGCGTCGAAACAAATTTGTCTGGCCTACAATAAGGACCGGTACTGAACCTGCATAATTCCCAAGAAGGTCCTATTTTCCTCGTAATCCTCTCGTTGCTTTTACGATAGATGTAAGGGTTTAGACCAAAATTACAGAGCCTCTGCCTTATTAGATTCAGGAGCCTCAACATGTTTTCTAGATGAACAATTTGTTAAGAATCGTAAAATACCTTTAGTACAGAAACCTAAACCCGTACATGTAGAAGTCATAGATGGTCGCCCATTGTCCTCAGGAGATGTCACTCATGAAACCCGTCCTATAAAAGTAACAATAGATGGTCATAATAGCTATGTAACCTTTAACATAATTAAATCTCCATCTAATCCAATTATTCTAGATTTGTCATGGCTAGAAAAATATAACCCTCAAATAGATTGGAATTCTCGTAGACTTGACTTTTCCCAGGATATTATTAAACATCCTACCAATCCAATAAAAAGTTACAAGCCTGGTATAATAAAACCTATACTTATAGGTGCAAAAGCTTTTATACACGCAGCAAAAGAAGGACCAACTTTTGCTATTTACGCAACACCCATTTCTGATAGTGGAAAGGCTTCAAGTGGCATTCCAAGCCAATACCGAGACTATCAAGATGCTTTTTATAGTTAAGCACGCTGGAGATCTTCGAGATCGCCTATATGATGTGCCGCGAGCAGGCTCAAAGAGCATATCGTACACCCGTCCCTTAATCAAGACAGTAACGGTACGCGGTGGAAGCAATCCCATGAAGATATCAAGCTGCTGCTAAGAACTTCACACGCTATTCTAAGTCTCCAACACCTCCACCCTATTTGTAAAGAAAAAAGACGTGGATCATTACAAACAAAGGTGGATTATTGTGACTTAACAAGATCATGTTGAAAATAGATAATAATAGAATAAGTTGCTAATGGTCAAAAGGTTGACTGTTAGAATGTGGAAGGACTATCCTATGGATGAGTCACAAGAACAATAGCCTCGAGAATAGGTAAGAGCATATAGAATATGCTAAGAGATGTCTTGATGGTAGGTGAGTTGTAAAAGGATGTCTTAAACGGTAGGTTGATGATTGTAAGAGAATGAATGAAGTTGTCTGGTTGTGTGTAACCCATAAAGAAAAGAAGCTTGAAGTGATATCTCATTCCACACTTCTCTTTGTGTGCAACCTTGCTGTACTAAGTATTGTGACTTCTAACTTCTTGTTCTTTAATAGGTTATGGGCCCACTCACATTTGTTTGTGAGTTTTAGAAGTTTTATGAAGTCTTTGTTGTTGTGTGGAATAGGTCTTATGGTGTTTGCTGATGTTAGAATTTGTATGATCTTAGCTTATATTATGACAAGAAGAGGTTCTGATTTGTAAGCTTAGAGATCTCTAACATTACTTTGTGAATTCTTATCTCCTTGGATAGTGAGTTTAAGACCATTGTGAAAGACCTTGATAGTGTCTTTATGTGTTATTGAAGTTGTTTCATTAACCTTCTGCATTTCATTAAATAGTGAGTTGAAAGAGTGAAAGAACTTTATTGAGAGGTTCATAAGAGTGCATATACTGATTAGAAGCTTTAGAAGATCACTTGAGAGTGCTTTGAGTGAGAAATCACTCTTTTGTTCATAAGAGGATATTCTAAATTTCTGCTAGTGCAAATTTGTTTTTGGTGATTTTTGATCACATAGAAACTTCTTTTTTTCAATATTCTTTGATACACTACTTCTTAGAGATGGCTTCTAATGAGGGTGAAGGTTTGAAAGTGATTAAGAAGTTTAGTGGTAATTTGTGAGCATGAAAGTGGTATGAGAGTGGCAAATCAGATTTGAGACATTTATATACTTTATTGGACTTGTGAGAAGTCTTAGAAGTAAAGTTGAGAGTGTTTTGAGAGTAAAAACACTAGTTTATTCACAAAGAGGTCATTTTAAATTTGTAAGGCAGCAACACCTTGTTGCTGATTTTGAGAGCTTTAGGACTACTTCTCTTGATCTTTTTTGACACATTTTTTTCTTAGATATGGATTCAAGTAAAGGTCAAGGCTTAAGAGCAATTGAAAAAATTAGAAGAATAAATTTCTACCATAGAAAGAAAGAAAAGGAGCATCAAAGTCAAGACTCAGTATTCTATTCATATCAAAGAAGGGGCAATTATTCAAATCAAGGAGGTAATATCAAAACTTGCTTCAATTGTGGCAAAGTAGGATATTTTGCTCGAAATTGTTACAAAGGCAAAAATATGCACAAGAAGAATGCAAATAGATTGCAAGATAACTTTGGAGGAGAAGATTTTACATTCATGGCAACAAACAAAACCTCTATGGATGCCATGGCAAGATGGATTGTGGATTCATGTTGTTCTAAGCATATGACACCTTATAAGTATTTATTTGACATTTATGAGGCTATTCCAGGATTAAATGAGGTCTTGGAGGATAGTAGCACATGTAAAGCTATTGGAATTGGCTCTATTACGGTGGAGGTGGTTGTAAATGGACAAACCAATAGGATAAGAATCAAAGACGTTCTCCATGTGCCCAAAATAAAGCAAAATCTACTTTTAGTGAGTAAACTTGTAATGGGAGGTTTTATGGTTCAATTCAACATGAATGGATGTTTTGTGAAAACATTGAGTGGAAACATGGTTGCTAAGGGCTCTAAAGAGGAACACTTGTACTATATCAATTGCAAGAAGGTTAATGGAGTGGAGGTGGTTGCATCAAATGAAGCCAAGTTGAATATATGGCATCGTCGCCTTGGCCATTTGAATATGAAGAGCATGATAGAACTCAAGTCTATGGTAAGAGGTTTGGATCTTGGTAAAATAAGCCAAAATACATTACAACTTGAATGTGAAGGATGCATACAAGGTAAACAATATACAATGCATAAAATAATATAGCAATACGTGCTACAAAGTTATTAGAGATTGTCCATTCTCATGTATGTGGACCTATGAAGACCACAAGTATTGGAGGAGCAAGGTATTTCCTCACTTTTGTTGATGATTTTTCAAGAAAGGCTTGGATCTACATTCTTAAAGTCAAAAGTGAGTACTTGTGGAAGTTCAAGGAGTTTAAAGCATTCTGAAAAAACAAAAAATAATCAAAAAGGACTAAGGTAACGTAAGAGAGGAGGACAACGCGGTGAATATGTCGGCTAACGATATTTATTCGAAGAATGAAGGAATCACAGGACAACAACTAATGCGGCCACCTTTGGTGTTGTCGAAGCAAAAACAAGTACTGACACTGCAAAGAACACGCTCATATTCAAAATCTCGCTATGAATTTTACTGAAGTCAGAGCTTTAACGGCCGATATAATGAGGAATATAAGTGTCCAACAAAATGCTCTGCGATCAACGACACCTCATGAAGCATTGAGTGGAGACAATGATTCAATTTCACATTCGAGAACCCTGATGCATTGCATATGCAAAGACACCAAATCAGTATGAGGTCTAAGTTGACGCGCTGAACAAGCGCGGCGTTTCCGAACATGCTGAATAAGCGTATCTACAAGTAGGCTAATGTGCTTGGATAGCAACAAGATCATCAAAAGTTGTGATGTTGAGTTTTTGGAACATAAGAGTGCTTGTTAGCACTTAGAGATGTGTCCAAGTGGGAGTAATGGTGTGTTTGTTGATACATCTTTAAATTCAGCAAGGAAAGAAGAAGCTAAAGACAATGAAGATAGTGGAGATGTATACCAAAGAAAAGAGCTTAAGGAGATGGATAAGATGAATGCTTCTACAATTGTTGGAACAAATAATGAAGAAAATAAAGATGGTGGAGATATGAGTGAATATGAAAAGCCACATAAGATTGAAAAGATGAAAGCTTCAATAGTTGGTAAAAACAAAATAGAAGAAAATGATAATATGAAGGATTATGATGATGATAATGATGATGATGATGAAGAATATATACCTTTGAATGAGAAAAGACAAGTTATAAAAGAGAAGAAAGTTATGAAAAAAGGTGAATGTTCATCTTCAAATGAAAGAAGATATCCTTTAAGAGAAAGAAAACCACTTGGTGAATGGTGGAAGAATCATATCTTTCCTCAAATAAGTGAAGAACATGCTAATATTGCACTTGTTTTTGATTCATTGATATTATGTGATGCAATGAAGTCCACAGATGCTATAAAGTAGAAAAAGCCATGGAAGAAGAGTAGAAATCTCTCTTAGATAATGAAACATGGAAATTGATTCAACTTCCATCTAATCAAGCTTCAATTGATTCAAAGACTCAGAGATAAATCAAATGGAGATGAAAATGGCTTTCTTGAATGGAAAGTTAGAAGAAGACATTTATATGGATTTGTTTATAAAGATAAGTAATACCTTATTTGAAATACAAATAATAGAAGGTCAATAATGGTTTAAATGTTCTTTGTTGGAGTGGGAGCCATTTCATGGACTACTAAAAAAAAACAACAATAATAACAAGGTTGTCAATTTAGAAGGAATATATGCCAACCAGTCATATTACAATGGAAGGAATTTAATTAAGACCAGCTTTGAAGGCCATTCAATGTTACTTCATAAAGAAGAAGATTAAAATGGAAGTGATTGATATGACATATTATGCTATGGAAGACATAATTGTTGATCAAAGTATTAGAGAAGGATAGGCATGATATAATATATAGGCATTCGATTTAAAAGCCTTTGACCAATAGCAAAGTGGGAGTGTTAAGGAAAATAGATAATAATAGAATAAGTTGCTAATGGTCAAAAGGTTGAGTGTTGGAATGAGGAAGGACTATCCTATGGATGAGTCACAAGGACAATAGCCTCGAGAATAGGTAAGAGCATATAGAATATGCTAAGAGATATCTTGATGGTAGGTGAGTTATAAAAGGATGTCTTAATGGTAGGTTGGATGATTGTAAGAGAGAATGAATGGAAGTTGTCTATTAGGGCAGCAACCTATAAGTAAAAGAAGTTGGAAGTGAGAGTTATCTCATTCCACACTTCTCTTTGTGTGCAACCTTGCTGATGCTAAGTGTTGTGGCTTCTAACTTCTAGTTCTTTAACAAAGATCACTATCAAGAATAGGTATCCACTACCTTTAATCTCTGGACTTCTTGATCAACTGAATCAAGCTAAGATCTATACAAAAATAGATCTACGAGGAGCATACAACTTGATTAGCATTAAAGAAGGAGATGAATAGAAAACTGCATTTCAAACAAGGTATGGACATTTCGAATATAATGTTATGCCTTTTGGACTCACAAATGCACCAGCCGCTTTCCAACATCTCATGAACGATATTTTTCGTGAATTCTTAGATGATTTTGTTGTCTGCTATCTAGACGACATTTTAATCTACTCTAAGAATGTAAAAGAGCATGAAACACATGTTCGTCATGTCTTACAAAAACTCAGAGAAACAGGATTGTATGCCAAGATGGAAAAGTGTGTATTTCACACTACTCAAGTTGACTTCTTAGGATATATCATCTCAAATGATGGCCTCATGATGGATCGTAAGAAAGTCCAAACAATCATGGATTGGAAGATTCTAAAAACAGTAAGGGATGTACAATATTTTTTAGGATTTGCCAATTACTATCGAATCTTCATCAAGAACTTCTCTCAAGTTGTAGCCCCACTTACACGTTTGACTTGTAAGGACAAGCTCGAGTGGAATAAAGAAGCAGAAGCATCATTTGAAGCTTTGAAGATAGCTTTTACTTCTGCACCAATCTTGTATCGCGTTGATTTTTCCAAGGCATTCTTTATGGAAACAGACGCATCTGACTTTGCTTTGGGCGCAGTATTGTCACAAATGGGAACAAATGACAAACTCCATCCAGTAGCTTTCTATTCCAAGAAATTTTTGGCAGCAGAGATCAACTACAAAATCTACGATAAAGAACTTCTCGCAATTGTGGATTCTTTTCAAGAATGGCGTCATTATCTAGAAGGCGCTTCTAGTCCAGTCACCGTGTATACGGATCACAAGAACCTCGAGTATTTCATGTCAGCACGCATGTTGAATCGTAGTCAGGCTCGTTGGAGCATGTCTCTATCAAGATTCGAGTTCATTATTACATATTGGCCAAGAAAACAACAAGGGCTATCCGATACACTTTCTAGATGTTCTTATCTTGCACCAAAAGAAGGAGATGCAGCTTTTGATCAACAAAAAACGACTCTCTTGAAGCCGGAGCAATTTTATCTTCGGGCAACAAAATCAACATTAACTGTTGATTCAACTTTTCTCAAGCAAGTCCAGTTAAGTATGTCCTCAGATCCCCTTATTCATGAAATTAAGAATAATTCTTCTAAGTCTCATGATATTTCGAAGTTTGAGTTCAAAAAAAATCTACTCTATTTCGAAAGACGCTTATATGTTCCAGAAGGTGAAGCACGATTACGTGTTCTTCAAGCTCGTCATGACTTCCCGACAGTAGGATATTTTGGATACAATAAGACTCTAGAGTTGATATCTAGAGATTTTTGGTGGCTTCAAATGTGGAAGGAAGTCAAAGATTTTGTAAAAACATGTGATGTTTGTTCAAGATCAAAAACTCCTCGCCACCGACCCTACGGACTTCTTCAGCCATTACCCATTCCAGAACAACCATGGTCTTCTATATCTATGGATTTTATCACGGATCTTCTAAACTCAGGTTCTTATGACTCTATATTCGTGATAGTAGATCGTTTCACTAAGATGGCACATTTTATACCATGTAAAAAATCTATCACAGGCAAAGAAACAGCTAAGTTTTTCCTTGACAATATCTACCGCTATCATGGATTATCTAAGGATATTATATCGGATAGGGGAACTCAGTTTGTATTGAGATTTTGGAGAACGCTTTTCAAGATTCTAAAGGTGGATATAAAGCTATCTTTAGCTTTCCATCCTCAAACTGATGGACAAACGGAGCGCCGGTCATAAGCGGTTCAAGACATGTGAAAAATTGTACATGTATATTTAATGTACACTTTATTAACTTGGCCTAAATGAAAGTCATATATCGCAATGATTCTATTTCCATATAGGACGCGACAGGGCTTAGTTTAAAAAGGATCTATTAAAAGGATTATTATTAAGGTTTATACAACCTTATTTTCTTTTAGTAGTGACTTTTAAAGTTAATTTTATATGGATAATAACTTGTGTATATTAAGTCACCTTTGTTAGACATTGGTGATCCTTAAGATCTTATTTACTTCTTTTATTTGGTGCTTAAAGCACCAAGTATGTAAATCTTATAAGAAGAAGGGTTAGAAAAAGATTTGTAGTGTAAAAAGGATAGTTTGGCTATCCATGTGGATGAATAGAGGTGGATGATAGAAATCTCTATTCTAATTGGCCAAAAATCATGCCCAATGGGCTTCAAGGAGGCTGCTCGAAGGTTTATTAGGAGTTAGGGTTTGTTTTTCGAGAGGAGTCGAACATCAGAGGCTTGGGTCATCAGGTTTAGGTTTTTGAGTATGGTTTAGGTGCAAATCTTGCATGATTTGGACTTTTAATGAAGAAGTTATAGGCGCTCAAAGTTAGGGTGTCGATTTTGGACCTACTGTCACTCTTTTGGGTATATCTCGCGCATACAGAGAGCAATCAAAGATCGGCGACTAGAGTTGGAAAGCGCACTTTCTTGGCTACACTTTCTGTGTACAGCTTGATAAAATCCAAGCTAGACTCAAGGAGATATTGCGAGTTGAAGTCAGTGCTTGTAAGCTGAAGGCAGTAAGTGACTCTGCTTAACTAGCGGTTACATTTTGAGCTATATCTTGGTCAATTTGATAGATTTTTGGCTCAAAATTTTCTATAGTATATATGTTTATGTCACAAGACTATGTGAAAAATTTTTGTGGCATTAGGGTTCTGGGTTTGTGAGATATAGAGAAAATAGTGCTCGGGTGTCTCTGAGCTAGGGTTTTAAGCACCTGCTAGGGGTTTTGAGATATCGAACGATTGGAAGTATATTTGTGGTTGATTTTTTTTTTGATAAAGCTTTAAGGTGAATTCTACCTTGCCTGAAAGTTTGAAGAAGACTGAACGGCTGGATCAGAAGATATGATTTTCTAAAGTTTGGAAAGAAAAACATCCTTTGCGGAAAAATATATTTTAAGGGTTTTTGTTGCAAATTTGGACTTTTGTGCATACTAAAGGTGTTTTTGGGAGCCAGAACTCTATGGAGATGTAAAAGGTGGATGTATAGAGCCATGATATGATTTTAATATATAGATGAGTCTTTAAAAAGATTTTTAAGGATTTTCTACATATCATAGAGAAAACTTATGTACAAACCTACTTAAAAATAAGAAGTTTTAATCATACAAAATCTTTTTCTTATATTATCGTGTGTATTTATCCTTCTTATTAAGGAAAAATAACTCATCAAAATTTAGGCAATAAATATTAAATAAAATTCTCTACAGCTAGGTACCTGGTGTATTCCTAGATAGAAGTTCACGCCACGCGACAGCGGGTAAATCAAGTCTTGGAACAGTATTTGAGATGTACCATCAACTACCAACAAGATGATTGGACAACTCTTTTACCATTGGTAGAGTTTGCTTATAATAATACGGTACATTCTTCTATACAACAAACACCTTTCTTTGCCAATTATGGTTACCATCCACGACTTGATACTTTTGACTATTCAAAAATTGACAATCCTGCGGCGGAAGACTTGATAAATCATTTGTCAGAACTACATACAACAATGAAGGCACAATTAAAGGAAGCTCAAGAACGACAAAAGATAAACGCTGATGCGTATCGAAAGGAACAACCACAACTCAACGTAGGCGACAAGGTATGGCTACTTCGTCGCAATATCAAGACTACGCGACCTTGTGACAAGTTGGACTATCGTAAGCTTGGACCTTTTCGTATTTCTGAACAAATTAATCCAGTTGCATATCGATTACACCTACCAGAGTCTATGAAGATCCACCCTGTATTCCACGTGTCTCTTCTTGAACCATATAAGATAGTGAACATACCAAGAAGAAGACAAGTGCCACCTCCTCCTATAGAAGTGAACAATAATGACGAATTTGAAGTAGAAGAAGTCTTAGATTCAAGGCGGCGCCAAAATAGGTTGGAATATCTTGTTCACTGGCACGGATACAATATTAGTGAGCGCACATGGAAACCAGCAAAAAATCTGGCGAATGCAATGAGGAAGGTGGAGACCTTTCATCAACAACATCCATCGAAACCAAGATGAAGACTTTCCCTATAAAAGAAACAAGATGTAGGCAAGATAACATTCAACTTTCTATCCTTGTTTGTAGCTTCTTTGTATTTTGTGACTCTAAGGAGATGGAGAATCAACAGCCAGCGGATTTGACTTAAGAGCATTCATTTGCTGACCTACCGGACGAGACATTGCGACTGTCACAACCCTCAAGACGATGCAACTAAGATGAAGATCTTCAAGAGCGACATGTTCTTCCTCGAATAGATGGCGAGATACAACGTGTTTGATATCACGACCTTGGAAGAGATTCTCGATGTTTGGTGATTTTATTGGAGATAGGAACAACTCCTGACGGTGTTCCAGATGTGATATTCGAAGGAAGTTATGAAGGTCACAACAATGATCAAATAACAGGGTGGTCTTCTCGCCCTGGAATGGGACACTATCGATGGCTGAGAGGACCCATCAATTACCTTCAAAGAAAAAGATCAGAGTATGTGGCAAATACTATTCGCCGCATCTTAGACTTTCTACACATGTAATCACCGCTCCTCGTGGAACTCGTCCTTTAAAGGGGGGGTAATGTCACGGACATATACATAGTTACCTATATGATCAAATAGAACTAGATAAAAGAAGGTAAAAGCAGGTTAATTCCATAATATCTTTAGAAAAACTTCCTAGAAACTTCATAGACGCTGCTTTGACTTTATAAGTGTCCATAGTAGACTTTTGGATTAGAAACTTGGTCAATAAGTTAGCCACATGTCGCACATGTTGGTAGCTTGAAGACCAAGCTAAATACGTGGCGAACATATAGGAAACTTGCCCTGCAAGTTCGACACGTGTCTTGCAACTTGGACACGTGTCTTGTAAATTGGATACGTGTTGGAGGTCCTATAGAACGTCGCCACTTAGCTCTTGGATAGATAGTATAAATAGAGACAAGAGTGAAGCCTTCTTCACTCTTGTCAACTCTTTTCTTGTTTCCAGTCTAGTTCAAGAAGAGTCTCTCTTGTCTTTTGGCATTAGCCATTCCAGTTTCTTTTTAATACATATACTTCTTTATATTTATTTTTTTGAGAGAGGTCTCACTTGTTTATTTGATTTCATCCAATTATTGTCCTTGACACCAATTCCCTTTAATTTACTTTACTAATCATTCTAATACATATTTAAACCTATAAACATATTATACATTTTGAGTGGATTTTACATATTGTAAGTAATTACAGTACGACAGTGGAAACTAAATACAAGGACCCAGAAAGTCCACTTTTTTTTATTCTTCATAACTAATATCTTAAAAGAAGTATCTGGACATGAATTTTATCGATGAATAAGCTTATTCCAATCGGTATTAACCGCTACACAACCGACGATAATCACTTTTTCTAACTCCCTTATCCATGCTGCCTTCTAAACTGGCCATTCATTGGCTTCCTGCCTACTCTTAACCCTACAAACTATGTATTGTAAATCCTAAAATTCCTACCCATTCTACAATCATGTTGTAAGACTGTTATTAATTGAATTTAGTTGCAAAATCCTTGGAACTTTGAATGCGTACTATCATATTTTTCTAGAAGATTAACTTGAGGCTCTTTATGTTGTTGAAGAAGTAGATTTTCTTAGCATTGTATAGATAGTACTACATCCTCAAGTACAAAAGCTGGAAGTGGATACAATTTAGATTGTGGCACTCTAGATGTTACATCATTATAAAGTTTTATAATAATTTTTTTAATTTCTGCAGTCCTAGTAGATCAAGTAGTAAGAGCACTTATAATGGCATTGTTGTGATAGACAGAAATTTCTTCAAGAAAGTGTTGGGCTTCTAGCTACCACTGATTACTCAATCAAGATCCAAGTATAATAAAACCTCCAAATTTATATAAAATATTTCTTCACAGGGCTATTACATCCAATACATAAGTCTTATTTTTTCAAAATACTCAAAATATAACAAATATTCTAAAACCCTCATTTTTCCATAGAAAGGGAATTTTTCTTGAACTTCAATAATCTATAAATTTTAATCCAATTGTCCAAATCTACTCAAAATTTATATAAAGTACTGATGTATTCTTAAAAATTATCACTACAAATTTCAAGTATTGACTCGTTATCGATCTTTAGATATCATGAAAATCCTAATAATAGCTTCAAATCTTTATTTACAAATACCCGTGTATTAAATTCTTCATATCTCACAAACCAAATGCCTACATACTATTAAACTTTGATGTATAGCTTTTTAGTACAAAAATTCATCGTCTTGAAAATATTTAGACAAAAATTCACCTAGAAGTTCAAGATATGGAAAAACCCATCATTATCAATAAAATGGCCTAATTACTACCTTGGAATTCAATTTGCTATCTTTGACTCTTAATATCTCCTTCTTTAGAACTTCAAATATAATAATTCTTCTACATTAGGTGTAGAGCTTAAAATCATCTCTATAGCTGCACCTCTCAATCTCCAAAAGCTTTCATATAATTCCTCAAATCCTCAAAAGAGTGATAATAGATACTATTTGTACACCTTAATTTCAATCGCCTACTTCTTTTTATAAAAATTCCAAATCTATTGATTTTTATATCAAAATTATAGTACAAAAAACAAGCTTTCTAATCCTAGTCTTTGATTTTTGAATTCCTTCTTTAAAGTAGCCAAAATCCTTCTTTTCCTTACAAGCAGTCGTTTCAAAGCTTATTAGGCATGACCATTGACCAATAGGAATGAAGAACTTCACTCCTTGTCTTTATTCATCCACAATTTGTCTTCCTCCTTCCAAATACGCCTCTAAGTAATTTAATTTTTCTTCTTTGTATCCCAATTGCCTTTCAAGGCTTTATATTAAACTTTTAGGTCTTATATAATTTAAACATCATAATCAAACTATGTAAAAATCTAAAATAAAGTTTCTTATACCAAATCCCTTTAATTTACTTTTCTAACCATTCTAACACATATTAGAATCTATAAACATATTATATATTTTGACTAGATTTTACATACTAAAATCAATTATAGTATGATAGTGTCTAACTTGGACTTAGAAGATTTGATCATATTAATGTCTTGACCTCCAACCATTCTAAGAAAAAAAAAAAAAAAAAAAAAAAAAAATCTATAAGATGACAATATCAGTTTAGAAGAAGGTAATCTGCAATCTCTAAAATGTTTTAAGACCTTCAAGGAGAGGGGTGATCCATTCTTTCATAAGAGGGACAAAGCTCCAATATTATGATAAAAAAAATATCAATTGAGAGGAGGATAATCCACAACCTCTAAAGCATTGGTATACCTTTGAATAAAGGGATAATCCACTCTTTAACTAGAAGGATCCAATTTTGATATTGAAGATGAAGGCAATCTTAATAAATTATCAAGAACATAAGAATACAAAACAAGAAACTTGAGCTAGGACAAGGTTTCCAAAAGAAATCAACAAGAACTTAAATTAATCAGATGAATACATGAACAACACTAAGAAAGATGAGCTAGAACTCCAAAAGATGTATTGTTGAGATTGAAGAATTTTTTAACCTCAACTCCTATATATACTCCTATCTAAGACGCTTTCTGAATAGCTTCCATTAAACTAAGAGGCTTCTTGAGCAGCTTCTATCATTTGGAAAGCTTTTTGAGCTCCTTCCACTAATTGGAAAACTTCTTGAGCTTCTTCTACTAACTAGAAAACTTCTCAACCAACTTTCACCAACTAGGAAGCTTCTCAACCAACTTTCACTAACTCAAGAAGTTTCTAGAATATTTTAGAAGGTTCTCTGAACCTTCGAAGTGTATGTCTTTAATATAACTACTACTTGCAATGCTTTGATTGCCAAAGCTTTTTTACAATCATTGCATTATTGTTGTTATATAGATAATGTGAATACTTAAAATATACTTACAATATTTGAATCCATGTACATATCTTATTCTCTAATAGAAAATCCACTAAAAGCTCTATTTAAATAACCATCTAAAATTCCTATAGAAGTTCCAACTTCAACCTTTTTACCTTCTTTTTCTATCAAATCCAAATAAGATTGAATAAAATTCAATACGTCTTATTTCAAACTTTCATATCAAATTCACCACTTATGTTGTATTATATGTTGTCTTATTTGAGAATGCACTAGGCACTTGATTGTAAAAGGTAAACTTATACATTACAACTAATTAAAAATCTAATAATTCTAATAAAATCCTAAATAAATTTTAATTGAATCTTTAATAATCTTAATAAAATTCTAAAAGAATAATAAAGAAATGTTAAAGAAAGCCTAATCAAATCATAAAAAAAAATTTAAAATATCCTAAAAAATTTTAAAGAAGTTATTAAGAAATCTTATAAAATTCCAAGCCAATCCTAAAAAAATCTTAATTGAATTTTAATCAAATTCTAAGTAAATCTTAACAAAATTTTAATTAAATTCTAATCAAATTTTAATCTTAATTTACTTGTTAAAAATAAATACACAAAATTTGAAAAGATTTGAACTTACAAATTGGTAGAAAAAGCTCTTAATTTTCTTAGATGTCAACCACTCTTCTTCTCCAACCTTGATATCAATCTTCCAACATCAATATTTCTTTTTTTCACCTTTCATATACTATAAAATTTTATAAAAATGCTAAAAATTAAATTAACTACTAATTCAAAAAAAAACCATTGTAATCTAACTAGGAAATTGCTCAAAATCACAAAAAGTCTCATTGATCTTCAAAATCCAATTTCTGAGATTCTAGCTCACTTAAATTCCAATGATCTTTATTCTAACTATTGGATCAAACTCAAATTTATAATAAATATTGAACATAATTATATTTACAAATCTAAAAATTTTAATATATAGATTTATTATAAAACTTATAATATATTCTAAAATAAAATCCATTTTATTTTCAATAATTAGAATTATTCAAATAGAATCTTGACTTTGCATAGCTTTCACAAAGTCATTATAAACTCAAAACTCTAGAAACCAATATTTAAAACTAGTTCACAACAGGCCTTCCTTGGATATCAATCCAAGGTTTTCTTAGGTCATTTTTACTAGAAACTACCCTTTGCTTTGATCTTAAGATGCCTATAGTAGTACTTTTATTAATCTACCTTATTTTATTTTGTTATGGCCCTATAAAGTAAGTATAAGCCTTTTTTATAAAAAAGTTAGTATTAATATTAAATATTTTTATTATATCTCTATATTTTTTACTTATATTTTTTAAAGTAATTTTGTTACTTAATTTTTAATTAAGCTTTTTTATAATATATGTCTTCTTTTGCTCTTTCATCCTATAGTTGTTTTATAATATAATATTATATTATAACACAATAGGGCCATATTTGTTTGTAACATCATTTCTAATGATACCAATTTTGATACAAACTTTAAACATCATTGATATTGGACAATAGTCTCATTGTCATAAACATCCATCTAAGAAAAATTTTAAAAGGTTTTAAAAGGTTATCAATGATTCTTAATAAATCTAAATGGTTCTAAAGGTTGCTTCATATTGAAGCAATAAGGAAGTTGTTCAAAAAACGTTCTAAAATGACTTGAAGGCAAAGTCTTTTATAAAAAGTTATTTGGAAGCTTCCTAATTCCTAATCTATATATGTATGAAGGTTGAGGGGCTTTCCAATCTCGACAAAGTAGGTCTTTTGGTCTAATTTGAACCTTTTAGTCTTATTTTTATTCTTATATTGCATTGCTTTGTAATAAGACTCGTATATTCCAATAATGTGTTATAGTCTTATATAATTCTTTGATCTTATTTATGATAATTTATCAAGATTAACATAGTATAATATTAGAGTTTGATCTTTTTAGATAGAAAGTGGATTATTTTTCTTTTTAGATAGAAAGAGGATTATTTTTCTTTTTAGAAGTGCTATAATATTCCATTGATTGCGGATTATCTTCTTTTAGATCCATATTATTTTTGATTTTTTATATTTATTTATATTTATTTTATTTCTATAATAAGAAATAAAAAAATCAATATAGCTTATTTTAAAGAAGCCAAATTGGATTCAATTATAAATGCTCTTAAAGCATTGTGTGAGCGAAGAAATTATCTCATATAATAGTTAGGATAAATATTAGATAGAAGATGGGATTAGGATGGAAATAGACTTAGAAATTGGTAATTAGCATACACAGTCAAAAAAAAAGTAATTTAGATGTTGTGAGTTAAGGTACGAGTAAAAAAAAAAAAAAGTATGAAATTTAGAATTAATAAGGATAGGTGACATTGGGGATGCTGTTCGTCCTCTTGATCAGATCCGACAGAGCTTTGCCTTGGCTTGCCGTTGCCCTGAATCCACCAAGCTCATGTGCATGGCACGACGTCCGTCATCCTTGTGCTCTCATCGTCGTCCTTAGAATGCCCTCATTTTCTACATCTCCAGCTTTTGTCCAGAGCTTGTCAATGAACTAGGGTTCCGGTGCGGGAGCAATTGCAGGGTAAGGAAGTCTGAGCTAACATTATTGAGTATGAGAGCACAATACACGCAGGAGAACTGGAGTGGTTTTGGAGGACTTGGGTGAGGAATAGACATAGCGGAAGCTGAAGAGACAAGTATTTTGTGAAGTTTGTAGTATGATAGGTTGTATTTGCGTTGGAGTACTTGAAACCATTTAAGTTTCAAATCTGTGAATGACTGCCGTCTATAACTCAATCTCTAATTTTGGCCTCAATTCATGTGATTTTAGAAGCAATGGATCTTTCCAAAAGACTCTCAGAAGGAACAATTGTGAATCATGTGGAGTTATTGAAGTGTGAGAAATAGGATTCAACTTCAGAAATCTGCGACAATCAGGAAGAACAAACGGGAGTAGCGAGGCACTTAGTTTCATTGTATTTTTTTTATTTAGGAGGAAAGTGAAATTGATTGTTCAAAAAGTTTAGCAAGTATGATGGGAAGGTAAGGCTTGAACTAGGAGGGATTTTTCATGACGTGTTGAGTAGAACGATATGGAAAGCAATGTCGATTGTCTAGGCAGGAAGTGTTTATAGAGGTTTGAAATGAATGCAAATTTTTGAGAGCCTTGTAGAGGTGTTCTTTTTGGAATAGGATGGATTGTGGCAGTCCTTTACAATCACGAGACATAAGTGGGGGTGCAACATGGATGATTGTGGATAAGGGTGCGGTACATGATTTGGTATGATCGTAGTGAATCCTCGCAAACAAGTGTGTACCCTAGTGAAGGGTCAACTCAAGTAGGAAAATTTAAGCTAGATATTGAAGCTGTTTAGTATTTTTCTGGAGAAAAGTATTGGAGCATTCTTTTTGAGGGCGGTAGAAGAGTATGGTTGCCATTAGAAAAGCATTTGGTTGTGTTACTCATTGACGATGCAACATAATCCTTATGCTAATCGGTATTCAAATCAAAGTTGATACACCTTCCTCGGAGCTCCGTCAGAGGTCCACTTCAAGACGAGTTTAAATGATCTTCTCACTTATTATATTGTAGGATAGAATAGAAACTTGTGAAAAGAACAGTACCAGGTACGCATTCCCACTCTTATCTTCGAGATGGTGAACACTTCCTGCCTAGATGTGTATGTAAATAAGATCTCATCATTTATGTAAACAAGATCTCTCCACGATTAATTATAAATATCCCCTTCATGTTGAATTTTTTTTAAAAAAACATGACTTTGGTGGTTTTTGAAGTAGATTAGAAAGCCAATTCAGGAAGATTATTGCAAAGGATTTGATTTTAGATATCAATGTACAATAAATCTGGTATTCTTTTTGTATGAGGTGTCTTTAGAGCTTGTCGAAGACTTGAAGAGTAGATAGGATGAGCCAATTCAAGAGGGATCTTGATCTGATCAGAGGAGGAATTATCATGTAAGGGCACCTATTACAACAGCTCAATAATAGGAAGAAAGATTGGTATTAGTGGCGCAAACCATAGCAGAGTTAAGTTAAATCCTTTTCTCATAGTCCATAGAATCACAGTTCAAGCCTTATCTTTAGAGATGCTATTATCAACGTGTGCGACGGATGCATACGAACCGTGGTAATTTTTCTTTGTTGCCATTGGAGGTAGTATGCATTCAAGGGTGGAATACACGACAGTGGCATATATCAGAGGCAGGCTATAGAAACAATGAATGAAATTGAGCCGGAGGTTGACTAGATAGCATGACCTTTTGTTCTTGTAGGTAGTATCAAATAGGGACTTATTAGTGCAGGTAGGGCAAAAGAGAAGCAACAATATTTTCATGTGTACCACGATTTTAGATTAGAAGATTGTAGAATAGCATATTGTAAGGACTGTAGATAAGTCTTATGAAGTAAATTTTAAAAAAATAAAAAAATAAATAATAATAATAATAATAATTCGGGATTATCAGAGGAGAAGTGGACAGCGGAGTTGTAGCAAAGGAGAGAGAACTTAAAGAATAGAAGGAACATATATTAAAAATTATTATGTGAGAAAGATTGATCCATTGAGTTACAAATGCAATGAAGGTGGTGTGATCTTGTTTACATAAATGGTGCGATTGTCAGAAAACACATTTAAGATAATGCTTGGTGATAAGTGATTTTTGTACTAATTTGAGAGCAATTGTGGGAAAGTGCTATTGAATTGGTTTGAGATTAAAAAAGAAGGAGTGGAACTTGGAAAATAATCTAGAGTGGAAGTGAAGTGTTAGTTGGGGCCATGAAAGAAGGAGCATTGCAAGAGATAAGTCTTTATACTTAACTTGGGCAAATAGGTAGAAATCAATCTTTATCTACTTATGTACTTATATTGGTCAAAATTGTTAATTGGGGATTAATATTAGGAGTTTGAATAGTAATTATGAGTGGAATATTAACGTGTAGGGATATAGAATTTGCATAGAGGTACGTTTTCTTTTCAATAGACTGAACAGACAAAAAAGAATGATTTTGTGATGTGTTATATATTGTTACTTGCACATTGGATAATTTCCTAATTGTGTATCAATTTGGAATGGTAAGGTGATTCTTTGAATTCCATTTTGGAATGCGGTGAAGGTCAGTTCCACGTGAAGCTTGTTTTGTATGGCAGTAGAATGAGGAGGGCATTAAGTTGATACTATAGTCCAAATCAGACACTATCTTATGCCGTTTATTCTTCCTTCCAGAGAAATTATAGCTTTAAGTGGACATGCAAGTATTTGGTCATGAACCTCTATAATCTTTCTTACCTAATTTAATGGAAATACCATAATTGGCAATTGGATGTGTGATGGAAGTGAGGATCGATAGAAATCCAATAGATGAACATGCAGATTAAATCAAAGAGGCCCAAATTAACTCTAGCCAACAAAGATATTAATAAGATTAGATCAAAAGGGGATTTGGAAGACAAATAGAAAATATAGGAAGGTTAATAATAAGTAGTGTATCCCTAGACATAAATTCTAAGAAGTGACGATAAATTCTAAGAATAAATTCTAAAAAGTAGCCACAAAGAGGATAACAATAAATTTTAAGAAGTGGCCACAAAGAGGGAGTGAAAAGTCACTTTCATCATTGAAGGGAAAAAACAAGGTCAAAGGGACAAGGATATAACTTTACAAGGATTGAGAGAAGAGATAGAATAAGACCATTTTACTACCCTCGTAATTTTTCTAGCAGCTAGGAAGGTGGATACTATAAATAAGAATTATGAACACTTGTGGAAAAAAGAAGATGAATCTATCCTTGTATCAATTCATTCCAATTAAACCTTGGGTGCCTAAATTGGAAGTAAATCAGCAAGGCTCAGTATGACTTACAAACCAATAGGTCAAATAAAAAATCACAAAATCATCACATGGAAGATAGAATACACATTAATTTTCCATATAATCTACATGCACATAGTCAAGAATTTATTTCTTTTATTATTGGACTGTCATTGGTTGAAAATGGCCAACACCATTGTCAATTGGAAAGGAGAGAGGCCTACGATCACTTATAGGCCTTGAAAAAATCAGACTCGAGTCTCTATTAGATTGATCATTATAAAAGACATCCACCAAGAATCATCTTCTAAAGAAGAATATAAAGTATCAATTATGGAAAGGAGCAATTAGCTAATAGGAGAGATGTTAGTAAGAAAGATAGATCTAAGTGTTAGAATGAAAGGTTTGGAGTGTTTAGGTCCTAATTTTTATCATTAGAAAGATGATAGAAAGTATGAATAATGGTTGAGAGAACATTTAAATTCAACCTATGATAAAGAGGAAGAAGTCAATTTCATCGAGGGTGTTCAAATAGAAGATGGATTGGTACTTATCCTTGAAATAAATAGGAGTGTGTATACAATGGATATGAAGGAATACCAAGAAATAAAAGTGCTCAAAGAAAACAAATCCTTCAAAGGCTCATTGTGCTTTAAGATAACTTTTTCTAGTATCACAATGGGGGAAGAAGTAGCCAAGTACCCTAGTGTACTTTCAGATTGGTACAAAAATAATACTGAACAATCACATGTTATAAAGAAGGATTGGAAGTTTGTCTCTATATAAGTGGAAAGAGAAGAGCCTATACAAATGAAGATGGGAAGTCAACTACGTGATGATGAAATAAGAGCATATAACAAATTGGTGAAAGAATACAAGGATGTCTTTGCATCGTTGTATAAGAAATTGAAGGGAATACCACTTGATATAGTTCAACATCATATTCTTTTAGTTTCAGATGCAGCGCAGATTAGACAAAAAAAAAAAAAAACAAAGAATGAACCCACAGCTTCAAATGGTGGTAAAGATAGAGTTAGAAAGATTATTCCAAGCAAGTTTCATAAAACCAATAGAAATCACTGATTTGATTTCACCTATGGTGCTAATAAAGAAAAAAAATGACAAACTACATATATGTATAGATTACAGAAAGATAAATATATGTACACAAAAAGACCACTTTCTTTTGGCCTTCATTACAAGTATTTTGGAGGAGGTGGCAAGCCACAAATGCTACATGTTTATGAATAGTTATTTAAGTTACAATCAGATATCTATTGTTCTTAAGGATAGACATAAAACGACATTTACAATGCCATGGAGAACTTTTGTGTGGCATGTAATGCCATTTGGATTATGTAATGCGCCAACCACTTTCTAATAATTGATTAAGTGCATATTTTCTAACCTATTATATAAATTCATGATGGTGTTTATTGATGATTTCAGCATGCAATCTCCAATAGAAAACCATTTAGAGAATGTGAGAGAGAATTTGGAAAGATGTCGAAAGGTGGAAATGACTTTAAACCTTGAAAAGACCTACCTTGCAAAACATCAAGGTGTATTATTGGATTACATGGTGAATAAGAGCGATAGAGAACCTGAGCCAAAGAAGATTTAAGTCATCAACAATCTTAAACCTCCAACTAGCGTAAAGGAAGTATAGCAAGTATTGGGCCATGAGGGATGGTATCAAGAATTAATACCAGATTATATCACTATTACACTTCCAATAACTAGCCTTCAAAAAAAATATAAAGTACAAGTGAACCACGGCTTATGAAAAGTCATTTGAAATTCTAAAAAGACATTTGAACTCCTATCCAATATTAAGACCTCCATAGTGGGAGTTATTATTTCATATTTATTATAATGCAAGCATAGTGGCAGTAGGTAGCATTTTGTGTCAAACGGTTGAAGGGCAAAAAAAGGGCCAAGATCATCTCATCTCTTATACAAGCCAACAACTTAATCTAGCCAAGAGGAACTATTCAACAACCAAATGGAAATGCTTAGTCATGATTTTTTTCCATGAAGAAGTTTTATCACTACTTATTAAGCAACAACATGGTATTTTTTGTAGACCACATGGTAATAAAATATTTGATTAATAAACAAAAATTAAGTAGATGATTGATTCAATAGATATTACTATTACAAGAATTTGATTACATGGTACAATTCAAATTGGATTTAGCTCACAAGCAAGCAGATCATCTATCTCGATTGTCTGGTAACATAAAAATTGAACAAATTAACAATGGACTAGTAGATGAAAGCTTGTTTTTCGTGATGGAAAAATCCACATGGTACTTTGATATTATTGAATTTTTAACCACTCAATAATTACCTCCAAAGTTAGCCAAATAAGAGAAGGAAAATCAAAATAAATAGTAGGCACTTCTTAGTCATAGAAAATAGATTGTATTGGAGAGGAATTGATGGAATATTGTGTAGATGTTTTATGGATGAGGAGATCCTTAATATTCTTGTAGCATGCCACAATAGTGCATGTGACAATTATTTTTCAGGGCAACTTACTAGACAAAAGATTTTGCAAGCATGTTATTATTGGCCTACTATTTTTTAAGATGCGCATGCCTATGTAAAGAGGTGTGATACAAGCTAGTGGTTTATACGGAATGACCTTTGTATAGAATTATCCCTCCATATTTCTTTACCACTAGTACCTTTTGAGAAATGGGATATAGACTATGTAGGTGAGATGCATTCTCACTCTTCTTGAGGCTTAACTTACATTATTGTAGCAATGGAATACCTCATCAAATGGACAGAAGCAAAAATAGTATATTCAGATGATGCTAAGTATGCTTTTGTTTTTTTATTTGAAAACATCATTACTTATTTTGGTTGTCAAAAGATTTTAGTAAGAAATCAAGGGACACAATTCTTCAATGAGGTAATCCAAGATATGGCCAATAGATTTTAGATTAATCATAGGAAGACCACCCCTTACCATCCTCAAAAAAATGGACAAACAAAGATGATTAATCAAGTTTTAATCAACATACTACGAAAAATAATTCAAGATTCCAAAAGAGATTGAAATGCCAAATTATTTATTATATTATGGATATATTAGATGACTTTTAAGGTGACCACATAAGCCACACCCTTTTCTTTAGTATATGGCATAAAGTCAGTACTTCCAATCAAGTTTGAGATCCCTTTATTGCAAGTAGCAATAGAAATATGATTAACCAATAAGCAGTCACTAAAAAATAGGCTACTTGTATTAGAGGCCTTGGATAAAATACAAAGAAGGAGTGCTCAATATATGGAAGCAATTCAACGATGATAAAAAATCACATTTGATTAAAAGCACAAGAAATATATATTTGAACCGAAAATAATGGTTTTATTACAAGATGCACTAAAATTTAAATTTCCTATTAAATTTGATGCCATTTGAATGGGACCGTTTTTAGTCAAGGAAGTTTTTTTTAATAATTTGGTATAGTTGGAGACATTCAATGGTGATCCCTTTCCAACTCGTACTTCCGGAAGTAGGTGCAAGGAGTACAAGACTTAATTTATGGACTGGTGACAATAGAGATTGTTTACTTATCATATTTGTGACAAGGTGATTTTAATCACTTGACTACCACTTTACTCTATGCAATAGAGATTGCCGAGCAAGAGATTTTGAAATTTGTCTCTCAGATGGTCGCCAATAATATAAGCAAGGAAATTACTTCACATAGTAGTTAGCATAAATAGGTAGAAGATGGGATTAGGATGGAAATAGACTTAGAAATTAATAATTAGCATATTTGATCAAAAAATAATAATTTAGATGTTGGAAATTAAAGTACAAGTAAAAAAAAAAAAGATAAAAAATTTAAAATTACTAAGAGTAGGTGACATTGGAAATGCTACTTGTTCTCTTGGTCGGATCTCTTGGAGCTTTGCCTTGGCTTGCCGATGCCTTAAATCCACTAAGCTCATGTGCATGGCAAGGCATCCATTATCCTCCTGCTCTAGTTGTTGTTTCCAGAATGCCCTCATTTTTTAAATCTCCAACTTCTGTCCAGAGGTTGTTGGTGAATTAGGATTTTGGTATGGGAGCAGTTGCAAGGTAAGAAAGTTTGAGCTGGCATTATTGAGCATGAAGGTACATTGTATGCAAGAAAAATTGGAATGGTTTTGGAGGACTTGAGTGAGAGGTAGACATAACAGAAGTGGAAGAGACAAGGATTTTGTGAAGTTTGTAATATAATAGGTTGTATTTGTATTGGATTAATGTGAAAAGTTTGCAATTTGTAGCAATGTAGCAAATCCTAGGTTCTACTAAAGTGCAATAGAGGACAACAAGATTTTGATTATGTTTTGGTATATTTGGAGACCAAAAAAAGAGAATTGGAAAGGTGGAGTTTTATTCATGAATGTGAAGAAGAAGAAAAAATGATACTTGATTTAAGTGTTGCGCTGCAGATGGACATATAGAAAGAATGTTAGGTTGTTGGGATATTACAGACTTAGAAGAAGTACTCTTAGATCAATTATGTTATAAAATCATGCACAAGATGAGAGGTATGGCTATTACGTTTCAAGAGTGAAAAAGATCGAAGAGACAAAAGAAGAGTATCGGGACGAGAGGAAGACAATTTGAAAGAAAAATATCAAGAGCATTGGAAAGAGACATGGTGTGGATAGAGATGCAAGTGACAGTGTGTTAACACTTGGTTAGATCATTGGTGTGATAAGTGGACTAGATCAAGGTTATGATTTCATCTTGGTTTGCTCGTCAAGGAGATTAAGGTCACTTTCACATTGAAGTGACAACTAAAACCAGAGCCTTATAAATCTATACCTACTTAATGCAAACAAACTCTTGCCACCATTTTGTTTTTTCTAAAATTATAGAAAAGGTATAGGTGATCCATCTGAAGTGTATGACGATGTGACTATGATGTTCAATATATCGAGCGTATTAGTCTTCAATACAGTTGTGAGTGCTCGAAATGGTCTATTGATAGATTTGCTCACTTTTATTTTATTTTTATTTTATTTTAATATTTTATTTTATTTTTTTAATTTTTATAATAATATAGTTTTGAAAATTGTTAGACTATAGTTTATTTTTTTCTTTTTAATTACTTAAAAATTTATAGAGAGTAATGTCTATTCTAAAATTCATGTGAATCTATTGAAAATAAAACTTAGTGCTCTAAATTGCATTGAGTGAATCCCTAGAAATTTTTCAAAGCTTTATTAAATGAACATAATTTCCTTTGGCATTTAGTGATTTTAATCATTATATTGAGATGCCAAAATTAATCACTAAACTCTCATAGAATGAGTCGGTCGAGTGGTTGAGGATGTTACAATGCTAAATTTTTCTTAATATATTGTAGAGTTATTTTTTAGAACAATGGTTAAGACTAAGCTATTGACTAATTTTTTTGGAATTTATTAAATAGTCTTTATTAAAAGAAGAAAAGGAATTCGACTGATTCTCCTTTTATTTCAGTAGATCCACTCTTGGTGTGGAAGCCCTTGGAATTTAATCTCCAAACAGCAAGGGATCTTTCTTATTATTTTTATTTTATTTTATCCCTATCATCCTCGCAAGCTTGGGGAGAGTCGGCCGTTTTTGAATTTGGAGGCCAGTTTTTCTACCTCGCCGTTAGTTTTTTAATTCAGTGCGAGCCTATCTACTAAGTAGCCACCCTGGCTGATCGCAAGGGCCCGGTCGCGCCGTTGGAAGAGGAAGCCGGAGCAAGATCGGGGCCAGGATATTTGATGTGAGTTCATGGAGTCATACGACAGTTCCTTGCATTCGCGGTTGTAGCAGGGTTAGGGAAGTGGCATGCTCGTATGACATCGTTTGAGTTGGTGTGTTTGCTAGGTGCGGGTGAAGGATAGTCGTATGATGCCATGTAGATTTAAAGAATGGGAGTTTATTATTTGGTATCCAGCGTGACAAGAGGTCTGCAGCTGCGATCGAGTTATGTGACATTGACTGAAGTGAAGGTGGCCGAGATTCGCAACTGTGATCCAAGTGTGCGATATTGGCTGAAGTAAAGGCGGCGGAGGTCTGTGGCTGCGATTCAAGTGTGCGACATTGGTTGAAGTAAAGGCGACGGAGGTCCGTGGCTGCGATCGAGGTATGTGACATTGGCTAAAATGAAGGCGACGGAGATCCACGATTGTGATCAAGGTGTATGACATTGGCTGAAGTAAAGGCGACGGAGGTCCACACCTGCGATCCAAGTATGCGACATTGGCTGCAGTGAAGGCGACGGAGGTCCGCGGTTGTGATTGAGGTATGTGACGTTGGCTGAAGAAAAGGCGGCGAAGATTCACGGTTGCGATCGAGGTATGCAATGTCTGGAGCTCGTTCGAATGGGAGGATCCTTGATCGACGGCTTTGAGATAGGCTGGTTGCAGAAGTTAGCCTGCTGAGTACAAGACCATTCAAAGGCGCTAGCTGCAAGGTTCGGAGGAGGACAGAGTATTGTGGATTCAAAGTTAGTGTCGACTATTAGAGTCACAGCAGTGCCGAGAGCCTTTAGATTGACAAAATTTTGTAGTTGTTGGCGATGAAGTATCAGTAAGGACTTTTAGCACGGTATAAGATTGCTGAATTATGGCGACGGTGCTGGAAAGAGGGCGAGAAGGCACTGCTGTGAGGGTGAAGGACGACGGCCTACTTCGATTTCGAAGGTTGCGTTGTGGAGTTGGTGTGAGGCTATATAATGTGGCAAATTTATAATGTATTATAAAAATTTTGGTGCGACGAATTTCTTTTCCGTTGCTGTTGCTAAGAGGTGCAATTGGTATTACAAAGTGAATATGGTAAGGTGTTAATTATTTCTTTAATTTTTAATTCTTGCTAGCAACGGCAAAATTGGCAACACTATTGGTGCAAGGACAGTCTATTTTTTGGTGGCGATTGGGTCTGGTAGTTTTATTTTGTTTATTTCATCTATTTATTTTGGTGCTGGTTATTACGGTATGAGGGAATTCTACTGGTGCAAAGAGTAGCTGCGGTCCAGGACTACTTGTTGGCATCAGTACATGCGCATTGTGGTTGTTGACCATTATAATTGACATACTATTATAGAATGGATATCAACAGTTCCACCAAATGTCCATGGTGCTTGTTAGCCACTAATTAAATTCAACTTATATCCATATGATAACCATATTTAAAATTTCTTGTTAACTTCATTTCTTCAAAAAATCTCGTGTGAATTTTTTCCCATTCATCAAATTTTGCTTCGATTGATTTTATTCATCTTATTATAATTTATCTAATTATTATTCATTTATTTTATTAATTTTTATTTTTATTATCATTCATTATCTCTTATTGATTCTATTTAGGTACACATTTAATTATCTAATTGTTTATCAATTATTCATCTATTTATTCTATTATTTTATTATCTATTTTTTATTAATTACTTATCTATTTATTCTATTATTATATTATCTATTATTCTATATATATATATATATATATATATATTAGTTTTATTTTTTGAGATTTTATTTAGTTAAATTTTTTATTTTTATTTTTATTTTATTTCATCCATTTGGTTGATTGGCCTTATTCAACTTAATTCTAGCTCAATTAGATTAACTACAACCTAAGATAAATTTTAAATTTTTTAATTAAATCAGTAAATCAATAAGGAAATAAAAAACAAAATTTAAGTAAAATGAACCCAAAGAATTTAGCTCTTAAACTATGTGGCCTTTAAAACCCTTCAATGAAGGATTTTATGTGAACTCACAGCAGTAGAGTACCTATGACCATTCGAGTTTTAAATCTATGAATGATTGCCATTTATAATTCAATCTTCAATTCTGGCCTCAGTTCATGTGGTTTTAGAAGCAGTGGATCTTTTCAAAAGACTCACAAAAGGGACGATTTGTGAATCATGTGGAGTTAGTGAAGTATGAAAGAAATAGAATTCAACTTGAGAGATTTGTAACAATCAGGAGGAACAAATAGGAGCAGCGGGGCAACCAGTTTTATTGTATTTTTTTTATTTGGGAGAGAAAAGAAATTGATTGTTTGAAAAGTTCAACAAGTATAATGGGAAGAGGATGCTTGAGATAGTAGGGATTTCTAATGACACGTTGAGTGGAACAATATAGAAAGCAATGTCGATTGTTTAGGCAGGAAGTGTTTATAGAGGTTTGAAATGAGTGCAAATTTTTGAGAGCCTTGTAGAGGTGTTCTTTTTAGAATAGGATGGATTAAGGCAATCATTTACAATCACGAGACACAAGTGGGGATGTAGCATAGATGATTGTAGATAAAGATGCAATATGTGATTTGGTATGATTGTGGTGGATCCTCGCAAACATGTGCCTGCCTTGGTAAAGGGTCAATTGAGGTAGGAAAATTTAAGCTGGATATTGAAGCTGTTTGGTATTTTTCTTGAAAAAAGTATTGGAGCATTCTTTTTGAGGGCGATAGGAGAATATAGTTGCTATTAGAAGTACATTTTGTTGTATTATTCATTGGTGATACAACATAATCCTTATGCTAATCAATATTCAAATCAAAGTTGATACACCTTCGTCAGGACTCCGTCAGAGGTTCACTTTAAGACAGGTTTGAATGATCTTCTCACTTGCTACATTGTAGGATAGAATAAAAACTGGTAAAAAGAATAGTACCAAGTATGCATTCATGTTATTGTCTTCAAGATAGATGAACCATGTCTCCATGATTAATAAGAATTATCTTATTCATGTCGAGTTTTTTTCAAAAAAACACATCTTTGGTGGTTTTTGAGGCAGAGTGGGAAGCCAGTTCAAGAAGGTTACTGCAAAGAATTTGATTGTGGAGATTAATGTACGATATATCTGGTATTCTTTTTATATGAGGTGTCTATAGAGCTTATCGAAGACTTGAAGAGCCATTACGATGAGCCAATTCCAGGGGGATCTTGATCTGATCAGAGGAGGAATTATTGTGTAAGGGCACTTGTTATACCAGGTCAACAATAAGAAGAAGGATTGGTATCAGTGGCACAAACCATAGCAGAGTTAGAATAAATCCTTTTCTTACAATCCACAAAATCACAGTTTAAGTGTTGTCTTTAGAAATGCTATTGTCAATGTGTCCGACGGATGCATGCAAACCGTGGTGATTTTTCTTTGTCACTATTAGAGGTAGTATACATTCAAAGGTGGAATACAAGACAGTGGCATATATCAAAGGCAGGTGTAAGAATAAAATTCACTTCTCAACTCAAAGTATAAAGTGGTCTCAATTAAAACTTACTTATAAATTATGGTGTGAAGTATAAGGAGCAATAAACAAAAATGAAGGAGAAGAACAACACAATACAAGTGAAATATGTGCAATTGAGTAATTGCACACTATAAAACTAGTCACAATTTGTTCACTGTATTTTTATTTAATAAAAAATAAAAATAAAAAGTAAAAATTATATTTTTAAATAGATAATTCTTTTATCTTTCTAATGATATAAAAAACATATAAATCTAAATTACTATGAGTAAGTTATGATAGTTCAAAGATAAAAGGTAAAAAATTGAAAAGTTAAGTGAATAATTTTTATCTCAAGGGTAACTTGCTTAAGAGATCAAGAGTTTGAACCTCACCAAGGCTCACAAGTAGTCTATAAGGGTGTCCTAGAGAGGCCACGAGGCCTTAGTCTTATCCTCCTACCTACATCCAAGGTGCCACAACCCATATGGGACTTGTGCACCTCCCTTCCTACAAGGACTACACTAGTTACTGGTCCTTCTATTTTTTACTAGTAGAACTAATATTTTTACATTTTTGACTTCACCATGGTGTTAAAAAATATCCAATTAGCCTAGGGACCTTGAATGGCCTTCAAATCTTGCTCCATTTCTTCATAATGGCTCCTAAGGTGGTAAAACTTATTTTTATCAAAGTCTTAAAAATTCTTCTAAAAATTCCTAAAAAATTCTAAATAAATTCTAAAAGTTCTTATAATATTTCAAAAATAATAATATCAATTTAAGACTATTTTATTTTACCTTGATGATTTTTTATAGTAATAAAATCAATTTAAATCTACTAAAAATCCTATTTTGTACATAAATAATTAAAAAGACATGAGATTTCTTTCTCATGCTTCTTCTATTTACTAACATTTATATATATTTAATAAGTGGTATATAAAGATAGAATACCAATGTAAACATTGGTCTCCATCACTAAATACTAATTTTTACAATTAAGAGAAAATACTAAACCAACTAAGATAATTACCTCTAAGACTTACTAAGACTCCATTTCTTCTCCACTAATACTATTCTCTTTTATTTAGCATCTTCTAAATACATCTTCATCTAATAATTATAATTTTGGTACTTAAATGCATTCTTTTGTCTTAAAATAATTAGTAAATTCGGATGTATCAGAGAAAAAGTGGGGAGCAGAATTGTAGCAGAGGAGGGAGAACTTAAGGAATAGAAGGAACATATATTAGAAATTATTGTGTAGGAAAGATTGATCCTTTAGGTTATAAATGAAATGAAGGTTTTGAGATCTTGCTTATATATTGAAAATCAAGATAGAGACCTTACCTAAGCAAAATAAAGAACTTTATATAACCAAATATAATGGTCAAAGAATAAAACCACCTTAGCCACTACCACATATCATCTTAAGAATTCTATCACTAATGTCTATTTTACTAAAAGGTGTATATATTTGAGACAGTAATTCAATATCAAGAATTAGCCTTCCAAAGAAATTTGATAGAACTTGTTCAAAATTTTATAGCTTTGTAAATTGAATATAACTTATTACTTTATTCCAGCCTCAGTAATATTCTACAAAAGTATCTTATGTTAGTTTGGTTAGAACCTTACTATCAAATAAAACTTTATCTTAGTTTGTTCCATTATTTGAGAAGAATTTTTTTTATATAACATAATTTTAAAGTATTTTTTGTAGCATTTGTGGAAGAATTTTATAAATATGATAAGATTTATTTTGCTATAATTAAAATTTGAACCTTTCAATTGAAAATATTATTTATATCTATTTATATTTTAAAATAATAATATTTAGCATGTGATATCAATTGGAATGAAGACTTATTAACAAATAAGTTTCATTTGAGATTATAAGATAATTTTAAAAATCTATTATTGTCTATGTTTGATCTTCAAATTCTTAATGAAGCAAATAATTACATTGTGAGGTATAACAATTAGTTATTTCAATGTCAATAAGACAAATACTCTTTGGATATATCACAATTATACACCAATTACTTATTAACTTTTATATCATCCAACTTTAATAATCATTTGGAGATAGAAGATATGTAAATTGATGCAATTTATTTTAAATCTCTTTTTGAACAAGAAAAGAAACAACGAAGGAACTAAGGTTTGTGCTTATATTATAAAAGATTGGTGATAAGATTGACAATTGTCCTAGGAAAGACCAACTTATCTATTAGATGAGATGTGTAGCTATACCAACTAATGCATTACTAGAAAATGAAGACATCCAAGTATAATAGATATCATATGGCCAGACTCTTCTATTTCTTAAGATAAAATAAATCTTATATCATTTGCTAATCTTTCTTGTTGTTTTATCATACTAGTCTATTTATGCTTTTAAAAATTTTAAATCCTTATTTTATGAAACTTAGGAATTTTAATTTATTTTAATAATCAAGAATTTTTTAAAATTCATAAAATTCCTATGATTAAAAAATCCGAATCTATTTATGAAGAAATTATAAATGGTCAATCTTTATTATTTGGAGATGTTACTTATGAAACAACTCTTTTAGAAATAACAATAAAAAATTATAATAGCTAAGTCATATTTAATATTATCAAGTCTTTATCTAATTTAATCATACTAAGATTTTTTTGGCTTAAAAGATATAATCAACATATAGACTAAATATTTTATAAAATAATATTTTTTATAGTAGAAATAATTTAAATAAAACCTATTATAGGACCTATAATTTGGTACACATTAAAGAAAGGGACAAATAGAAGACTGCATTTTGAAGAAGGTATAGACATTTTGAATACAATGTTATGCCATTTGGATTCACAAATGCTCCAACAATCTTTTAGCATTTTATGAACAATATATTTTATAAATTCTTTGATAATTTTGTTATTTGTTATTTAGACATCATTTTGATTTATTCAAAAATACTAAAAGAGAATGAATGGTACATTTGCCTTGTCTTACAAAAACTTTAAGATATTGGATTATATGCCAAGTTAGAAAAATATATATATTTCATAAAACATAGGTGAAACTTTTTGATTATATTATTTCTAACAAATGCTTATTGATGGATCCAAAGAAGATCAAGGCTATTAGTAATTGGATAACTTCAAAATCGATATAAAATGTTCAATATTTTTTTAAATTTGTAAATTTCTACAAGATTTTTATTAAGAATTATTTTCAAATAGCAATTTCATTTACAGAGCTAATATATAAAGCTAAACTTAAATAGAGCTACGAAGTAAAAAAAACTTTTTATATTAGAAAAATAGCTTTTATTATAATATCTATCTTATTTCATTTATATTTTATCAAATAATTTCTTATAAAACTTGATGCTTTAGACTTTGTTCTAAGAATAGTATTATTATAATTAAAGAAAGAAAAAAAAACTTTTTTGAATTATATTTTATTTTAGGAAATTTTCAATTGAAAAAATTAATTATGAAATTCATAATAAAGAATTTCTTGTCATTGTAGATTCCTTCCAAAAATGGTGCCATTTGCTTAAAGGCACTTCATATCTAGTGATTGTCTATACAAATTTCAAAAATTTTAAATATTTCATAATGGCTTATATTTTAAATTATTCCTATGTCCATTAAAATGTGGCTTTATCTTGTTTTGATTTTAATATTATGTATCAATTAATAAAAAAATAAGAATTATTAGATACTTTATTTAAGCACTTATATCTTATACTAAAAGAAAGAGAGGAAATATACTACTAATAATACATACAATATTCTTAAAACTTGAGTAAGTTTGTATTCAAGCAATATCTATATTAATTCTAGTCAATTTTTTACTTCTTGATTAAATTTATATAATAATAGCTATGGATCTTTTTATCCTTGATGTTAAATAATATATTAATAATATTTAGATTAATCTTATTAAAATTAAATTTAAAAATAATCTCTTTTATTTTGAAAAATATTTATATATTCTAAAAGAACAAGCATGCTTTGGTATTTTATAAGCATGCCATAACTTTCTTATTATTGAATATTTTGGATTTAATAAGACATTAGAATTATTTTTTAAAGATTTTTGGTGGCTTTAAATGTGGAAGACTATCAAGAAATTTGTACTTTCATGTGATATATGTTCTAGATCAAAAAATCCTCAACATTGCCCATTTGGACTTCTTCAACCACTATCTATTCTAAGACAATCTTAGTCTTATATTTTTATGAATTTTATTAAAGATCTTCTACCATCTAATTCTTATTATATCATATTTGTATTTGTTGATCAATTTATCAAGATGACACATTTTATTCTTTACACAAAGATAATTATAGGAGAAAAAATGACCAAATTCTTTATTATTAATATTTATTAATATCATAGATTGCCAAAAGATATTATATTAGATTAAGAACCACAATTTATATCTAAGTTTTAGAAATTACTATTTATAATCTTTGAATAAATATTAAATTATCTTCAATATTCTATTAGCAAATTAATGGTCAAGTAGAGCAAGTTAATCAAATTTTGCAACAATATTTGAGGTGTACTATCAACTATCAATAAGATGATTAGACTTCCTACTTGCTACTTATTAAATTTGCCTTGAACAATATTGTTCATGCTTTTACTTTATAAATGCCTTTCTATGCCAATAATGGATATCATTCAAAGTTGAATATGTTATTATCTTTTAGATTTGACAATATAAAAATTGAAAAATTTCCTATTTGATTGGTGGAGTTACATTTAATATGAAACTTCAATTAGAAAAAATAAAAAAATTATAATAAATAGCATTAAATAGGCTTTAAAAAAAAATAATATACCTTCAATGTAGATGATAAGGTGTGGCTCTTTTGACATAATATTAAAACCAATTGACCTTACAACAAATTGGACTATTGAAGATTAGAACTATTTTTTATTCAAAAACAAATTAATCTTATTACCTACGATTTGAAATTACAAATATTTATGAAGATACATCCTATTTTTTATGCTTTTATTTTAAAATCTTATTATAAATCAAGCATATTAAGAAGAATATAAGTGATATATTCTTATATTGAAGTAAATAATCATAAACAATATGAGGTAGAAGAAATGCTTGATTTAAAGATAAATAAGAATAGCTAGAATATTTTGTACATTAATGTTGCTACACCATTAGTGATTGTATATGGGAACCAACTTATAACTTAGTCTATGTGCCTAAAAAAGAATATATATTTTATTAATGATATCCTTCTAAATTCAAAATAGCAATATGTTGTCATATTGTAATATGACTATTGGATGAAAGAAAAATAAAAATATTATATTATAGAATAGTTTAATTAAAAATATAGTAATAAATTATTTTTTAAAATATAAATAAAAAATAGGAAGGTAGTAAAAAATATTTAATATTAATATTATCTTTTTATAATAAATACTTCTATTTATTTTTTAGGACCATAAATAAGATAAAATGAAGTAGATTAACAAAAATAATATTGTAAGTATCTTTAGATGAAAGTAAAGAATATTTTTCAATAAAAATTATCTAAAAATATCTTAGATTCATTTCTAAAGAAGACCAATTGTGAATTAAGGTCAAAATTAGATGTCAAGATACAAAATCATGCACCTATAGCAAATGTGGAATTCTTTTGTTAATTTGAGAATAAGGTTGGAAATTAGATTTTATAGGATTTTTTTTTAGCATTGATTTTGAGGATTTTCAATTTGTAATGATTTTATGAGAGCTATTAAAAGTCAAGATTCTATTTAAGTGACTTTGATTTTTTAAAAATAATATAGATTGATATTTTAGAGAATTTTAAAGAATTTTAATAAATAAATAGTAAAAAAATGAGCTATTGATGTTAGAAGATTGATATCAAGGTTTAAAAAGAAGAATGATGTGAGGATAAAATTCACTCTTTAATCCAAATTATAATTTGTAGTATAAATTATAAGGGGCAATAAACAACAACAAAAGAAAAGAACAACACAAAAGAAGTGAAATATGTGCAACTAAGTAATTGCAAACTACAAAACTAGTCATAGTCTATTCACTAAATTTTCATTTAATAAAAAATTTAAGTAAAAAATAATATTTATATTTTTAAATAGATAATTCTTTTTATTTTTTCAATGATACAATAAATATATAAATCTAAATTATTATGAATAAGTTATGATAGTTTAAAAATAAAAGATAAATAATAAAAAAATTAAATGAGTAATTTTTACCTCAAGGATAACTTGTTTAACAAATCAAGAATTTGAACCTCACCAAGGCTCACAAGTAGTATATAAGGGTGTCTTAGAGAGGCCACAAGGCCTTAATCTTATCTTTCTACCTACATCCAAGGTGCTACAATCCATATAGGACTTGTACAACTCCCTTTATACAAGGACTACACTAGTTGCTAGTCCTTCTATTTTCTACTAATAAAACTTATTTTTTTATATTTTTGACTTTACTATGGTATTCAAAAACATCCAATTAGCCTAAGAACCTTGTGTGGCCTTCAAATCTTATTCCAATTCTTCATAATGGCTCCCAAGGTGGTAAAACTTATTTTTACTAAAGCCTCAATAATTGCCCTAAAAGATTCTAATAAATTCTAGATAAATTCTAAAAATCTTTATAATATTTTTAAAATAATAATATCAATTTTAGACTATTTTATTCTACCTTTATGATTTTTTATAATAATAAAATCAATTTAAATCAATTAAAAATCCTATTTTTTATATAAATAATTAAAAAGACATGAGGTTTTTTTTTTCATGTTTCTTCTATCTACTAAGTAGTATTTATACGATTTTAATGAGCAACATATATAAATAGAAGGCCTATGTAGAAATTGGTCTCTATAATTAAATATTAATTCTTTCAATTAAAAAAAAATACTAAACCAACTAAGATAGTTACCTCTAAGACTTATTAAGATTCCATTTTTATGACTTTTTTCTAATAAGACTTTTGCAACTTGTAAATTCTTTTAAATTCTAATAAATAATTAAATAATAAAATAAAATCTCTAATTTTAATATTTTGATATTTGAATAATTTAAAAATTATAATTTTAATTAATCCACTAATTAAGATTCATTGGTGGAATTCACATATAGCAACCATCTGAGACTATTTGTAAGAATAGAAAAAATTTGATTCTTACCTTTGATGTGGTCTATAAAAAAATGATAGAAAAAATTATAATTTAAATAATATAATCTATCAAAAAAAATAGAATTAAAGAAAAAAAAATTACTAATATTTTGACCTAAAATAGAAAAGATAATTATTTGATTCCAACTTAATATAGTTCTACATATAGCAATATCATGCTTAGTCATTAATTCAATACCTTTATTCTATTAAGATTTGACTTAAAATCACTATATAATTGATAAGATACATTGGTGTTTTAATTAATGTTCACACTTTATATTTCTTATAATAACTTCCATTAGTTCGTATAAGAAAGTCTTCTCCATCTAATATTTTAAATTAGACTTTGTTATTATGAAAGACCTCTTTGATATTGTATGATCCTGTCCAAAGTACATCAAATTTACTTAGAAAGTCTAATTTCTAGCATCTTAAACTATCACCCACATTGCTGAAATAAGCAAATATATTTTTATTTTTTTATAAAAGATCTCTTTTCTTCTCCTTAGAATAATTTCTATGTATTGAATTACAAATCTTTGAATTTCACTTAATCTTTTTAAATGCTCTAACTATTCTTTTAAAAATTCAAAAGTATCCTATCTTTTGGCAATGGCAATACATAAAGGTGGAACTTCAAATTCTATGGAAAAAATGGCTTCTATTACATACACCAAAGAAAAAGATGTAGCTTGTGTAGAAACTTTATAAGTAGTTTGATAATCCTGTGAGGATAAAATTCACCCCTCAACTATAATTATAAGATGGCCTTACTTAAAAGTTGCTTATAATTGGTGGTATAAAGTGAAGGAAGCAAATAACAATATAATAAGAAGAAAAACTACAAAATAAGTGAAATAAATGATATCAAGCAAGTGCACAATTCAAAATTAGGTCATAATCTATTCATTGAGTTTTTATTTAGTAAAATATATATATATATATATATATATATATTTTAAATAAGTAATTTTTTTTTTATCTTTCTAATGATATAAAAAATATGTAAATCTAAGTTACTATGAGTAAGTTATGATAGTTCAAAGATAGAAGGTAAATAATAAAAAAATTACGTAGAAAAGTTTTACCTCAAACTTGCTTAAGAGATCATGAGTTTGAACCTTACTAAGGCTCACAAGTAGTATATAAGGGTGTCTTAGAGGGGCCATGAGACCTTAGTCTTATCTTCCTACCTACATCCAAGGTGCCACAACCCATATGGGACTTGTGCACCTCCTTTCTTATAAGGACTACAGTAGCTATTGGTCTTCCTATTTTCTATTACTAAAATTTATTTTTTTATATTTTTTACTTCACTATGGTATTAAAAAACATCCATTTAGTCTACAAACCTTGTATGGCTGTCAAATCTTACTCCATTTCTTTATAATAGCTCCCAAGGTAGTAAAACTCATTTTTATCAAAGTAGTCAAAATTATTCTAAAAATTCTAAATAAATTTAAAATAAATTCTAAAAATCTTTATAATATTTTTAAAATGATAATTTCAATCTAAAACTATTTTATTCTACCTTAGTGATTTTTTATAGTAATAAAATTTAAATCAACTAAAAATTCTATTTTTTACATAAATAATTAAAAAGACATGAGATTTTTTTTTTATGCTTTTTCTATCTATTAAGTAATATTAATATATTTTTAATAAGTGATACATATAGATAGAAGGCCAATATAGATATTGGTCTTAATAACTAAATATTAATTCTTTCAATTAAGAAAAAATACTAAAATAACTAAGATAATTATCTCTAAGACTTACTTAGATTCTAATTTTATGACTTTTTTCTAATAAGACTTTTGTAACTTATAAACTCTTCTAAATTCTAATGAATACTTAAATAATAAAATAAAATTTTTAATCTTAAGATTTTGATATTTAAACAATTTGGAACTATAATTTTAACTAATCCACTAATTAAGATTCTTTGATTGAACTTACAAAGCTCAAAGAGCTAAAATAAGCTTAAGATTTCAATAAAGCTTAGAATCTATCACAGTTTTTTTTAATATTTGAATTAGAGTTTAATTAACTTTTTTTGTGAGACCATTTGTTTGAGGGTGATAAGAAGTTGTCTTTCTATTATTAATTGAAATTTTTATTTAATCTTATTCTATCACATGTATTAGGTCAGTAGGTCCATGGTACCAATCTTTAGGTATTGGTGGATAAGTAAGTATCTCATATTCAACTTCAATGCCTTAAGATATATTTTTGAATTATAAAAGAAGCATGATAGTTTCTTCTTTTATAATAGCGTTAAAGTCTTTAACTTGAGTTCCATCAATTTCCAAGCTAAAGGCTTTATTCATAGAAATATCATCAATTAAGATAATAAGATAGGGACAATCATCTTCAAGCGTCAATCAATCAATTACATCTATAAAATAGATGTGGATGTCTTCTTCTTTATAAGAATGCTTTTCTAACCATTTTATAAAATCACCTTCATTTTTATATTTATATAATTCAAGATCAATATATTTTATTGGTATAATAATTGATATTTAATTAAATTGGATAAAATTTATTTGATTGGATTTTATATTTAATAGTATTTTTTTACAAGGGAGCCAAGGTTTGAAGTCTAATATAGCTAAATATCATAGTTTTTGTGCAATGATCCACAGCTCAAAAAATATAATAAGGCTTAAAAGTCCTCCAATTGATTATTCGTTTAGATTATGTCAACCATCCTCTTTCTAATAAAAGAGAGTAGCTATCAAATTCTTCATATAATCATATCATATAAAATGATACTACATAATCTACACCTTTTGCTTGTATACATAGATCACAAATTTGACCTAGAAATTAGAAAGGTCTTTGATCAGCTAATCTAATTTTTATAACTGCCTTGTGAATTATCAGGAAGAGTGTTTTTAAGCACTTTGCATTGATTCAGGTATTCTTGTTATGATATTCAAATCATATTTTTTATATATGGAAAAAACTTGTTAAGGGTTCTTGAGCGTATGTGAACCACAACTTCATCCTCTACAGCTAAATGCTTGGCACATTCCCAAGTAAGACAACACGTTATACGACACCACCTAATATCAAAATCAAAGACCATGAAAAATACAAGGTTGAAAAGGTACTTGATTTATGACAAAGGTGGAATAAATTAAAAATATCTTATTCATTAGCTAGGATATTATATTAATGAATATACATGGGAACTAGTTGAAAATTTCACCAATGTTCCTCAAAAGATATAGGAATTTTATCAAATCTATCCCTATAAATCCAAACATACTTGGTGATTACTTCTTAGTAAAGATTGGATTCAAAGAATATTCATAAGAGAGAGAGAGTTAGACTAAAGTCTTCATCAATATGTAGTCGTCTGCTCCAAGATAGTCTAAAGTAGTAGAAGCAAATTAGTCACCATATCAAACCTTCAAATATTGAGAGAACAAGACTTAGAAGATTTTTTTTATTACGAAAGCTTCAAATGAATAAGTGCAATTTTTACAGCCTTCAATTCAGCAAAGTGAGGACAATACATTCTAGTGCCAACTACAATCTCAATTGAAGCCATTAGGAGCAAGACTTAACCATACAAATCTCGATTCTAATGCTTGAGTTTTAGTAATATTACTTGAGTTTAGAAAGGTGAATCTTTTTAGTCCTAAGATCTTGTTTAGAGGATGTTTTGAAGGCCGCAATGAAGATCAAATGCTTGGATGGGATATTTCAAAAACGAAGATATTAGCTCAAGGCCATAGATAATTTCTTTAAGGACTAGTAGAACCTATTGCTCAAGAATAGAAAATAAAATATATAACTTCACTAGTACAGTGTATTCTTAATTTTTTATATATGTAGTAAGATCAAGCTTCCCTTGGAACTCGTCGCTAGAAAAGATGATGATATTAGGAATATATACTTTAGAGCTTCAAAAAATCTTCTAGAATATTTTAGAAGCTTCTTGAATTAGTGAAAGTCGATTGAGAAGCTTCTTAATTAATAAAAGTCGGTTGAAAAGTTTTCTAATTAATGGAAGGAACTCAAGAAGCTTCTCCAATTGATAGAAGGAGCTCAAGAAGCTTCTCCAATTGATAGAAGCTCCTAGAGAAGCTTCATAGTTTGATAGAAGCTCCTCACAAAACATCCTAGATATGAGTATATATAGGAGTCGAGGCTGAAGAGTTCTTTAGTCTTGACAACACATCTCTTAGAGTTTTAGCTCACATTTTTTAGTATTGTTTATATATTAATTTGATTAATTCAAATTCTTGTTGGTTTTTCTTAAAATCTTGTTCTAATTCAAGTCTCTTATTTTATATTTTTATATACTTGATAATATACTAAAGATCCTTACAATATTAATTTATTAATTTGATCTATTACTGAAAGTTGGAAATTTTAACCATTACTTAAGTGGTCATAATATATATTTGATGGACCATTTGTAATAATAGGATATGCAAATCTAACTTTCTATATATCTCTTACAACTTGGTTGGTATAATTTTTTGAAGAAGAATTTAAAGAAATAATCTTATTAGATCTTCTATAATAATCTATATGATGAAATCTTCTACAATTAGAACATACAATTCTATTTTCAATCCAACATTGATCTATTCAATGTGATTTTTTACAAATATGATAAAGTGTCATATTATTCCTTTGATTTGAAAAGATATTTGAACCTACTTATTTGAATTGATGAAAAAGCTTACACAATTGGGATTGATTTTTTTCTATAGGATGTTGTAAGAATTGAAAATAGAATTGGAATATATCGTTCACTTGTTTATAATTTGTACACCATAATCCAGAGGTATGAATCTTTGATTTATAATATTCAGATACTACATTTGGATTTTGATTTTTAATGAGGTTAGACATTTATTTACTTGTAGTTTTCATAGTGTTCATCATCTTATTTTTGAATACATCATTTTTTTGTCTTATCTTACTTTTAAATTCTTCCAATCTAATATTATTGAAGGATCTATTTAAAAATTAATCATATAGGCTTTGTACAACTAAAGGCATTAGATTATTTATTAGCACTAGAGAGGTAGAAGATTAAGAGTAGCTTAAAGCTAAATATTGATAGAATTCTATAAGTTGACATTGCAATGGTATAAAAATTGGTATTGGTTCTTCTATCCTTCTAAATATACAATCATTTTTCTTATCAATAATTTCTACTTCCAAAGCAATTTAAATGGATCTTTTTAAATCTTCAGATCTCTTATTTAATATATTCCAAATTATAAAAAGCATGGCAAAATCTTGGATAAAGTAGTGCCTTATGATATCTTCATTTAAAAAATTACCAATGTATCAAGTATATACTACATGAAATCATCTTACATTAATAGTCATATCTTGAGAAGGACCTTATCTAATATTTTTCAAAACTAAAAGAGCTTATTGTTGGCCAATTCCCATATAATAAAAGATTTTTTTATATGAGATCTATACCATGTATATGCAAAATTTATTAAAATAGTTAAAAATTATATCAAATAGTATCCATAGTTGGTTGTTAAATTAATAATTAATACTTCTACAAACCATTCTATATGAGTTGCCTTGTGTTCATTGGTAGATCCATTAAACCTTAGAAAATTAGATAGAATTATTGTTCCTTATAATCCTAAAAGTACAACAATAGATAGCCTTCTAAATAACATTATACAATCAATTTAGATGTTTATGGAAAGATGTTGGTTACTTCCATTTGTTACATTAGTTCTTAGAGTTGGAAAGGATGAAGGTTCTACTAGACGCTTTAAAGGATGGCCTTTACCATACTCCATTAGAATAGAAGCTTGTGGCATCTTATCACAAAGTTCTTCTAATATATTAGTTTCTATAAATATAGATTTTATCTCTTTTTGATTTTATAAAATACATCTAGATCACAAAACATAACTAATAAAAAGATAAGCTATCTTATACTTAAATTTAAATAGCATATAACTAAATTTATTGCTTCTAAATTGTTCAATTAAAGTGGGAGAAGATCTAATTGATAGTTTAAATAATAAAAATAAATCCAAGAAACTTATAATATATCTAATTTATTTTGTGAAATAATATAATTTTTTTTTTTTTCTTATCTATTTGTGAAGCACGTGGTTTAATTATATACTAAAATGAGATCTTGTACCAATCTCAAAATAGTGGTATCATCCAATAACTAAATCTTTCTCATAAGTGATACATGTATTGTAATTAAATATTAAGTTAAGATCTTGTGTCAATCTTAAAATGGTAGAATCACCTATTAATTGGAATTTATTTTATAACTAGAGATAAGAAAATTAGACTAAGGGTAGTATAAGTAATTTATAAATTTTAACACATGGATACTACAAAAATCAGATGGATTGAATAAAAAGAAACTTGTAAGGCAACATGCAACAATTAACTATGCTTCATGGGCGTCATCATTTTCCACAAGTATAATTTCAATGCCAAAAAGAAGTCATGCCAGCTATCAATTCAACTTCACTTTTTTATAAAGTATTAATTTAATTTAATTTTTATTAATTAAGAAAATAATTATTTTAATTTTATTTTATTAATTTTCTAATTTTCTTTTTTTTTTCTTTTTTTTATTTTTATTTTTATTTTTAATTATAATTTAATATAATTAAAAAAATTTAAATACAAAATTTAAAAATATAATATAAAATCAATAATATAAATGATTGAAGAGATAGAAATCACTAATCTCAATTGTATTCTACTTAAAGTAGCAATCTCTTTCCACTCCAAAAATTGCCACAACTTTAATTTAGATTCAATAGTATTAAATTTTATACCACTACAACTTCAACTTTGAGGTAGTTATATTCAAAAATTTCTACTATTAAATAGACACCAAGCACTAAGAAATGCCTTCTTAAACATGGAGTACATGAAATTGTTAAGGGAGTGAATTCCTTTTTAGTCTAAAATTCACTATAAATTCAAATCAAGTCCAAATTGAACATGCAATAGCTTTTTAAAAAGCTAATATTAAAATATACAATCAAAAAAATTTCAATTTAAAAGATACAAAATATAAAAATTGATTGATGACAATTCGAATCAAATCAATATTCAATTCAATAATAGAATTTTTGACTATCTTATAAGTTGAAAATTTGAAATGCTTTGTATATGCCAATATAAAAGAGATGTAAAAAATTTATCAATGATGAAAAATTTCTTTAAATTTTTCACTCAAAAAGACCAAGCAAAATATAAATTGCAACATACTAACTCCATATTCATACATATAATTGAAAGTACCACCTTTTACTTGATGCACGATTTATGTGAGGATAAAATTCACCCCTCAATTCAAATTACAAGATTGTTTCTATTAAGATTTGCTTATAATTTGTGGTGTAAAGTAAAAAGAGTAATAAAAAACAATAAAAGAGAAGAACAACACAAAACAAGTGAAATATACATAATTAAGCAATTGCACAGTATAAAACTATTCACAATTTATTTATTAGATTTTTATCTAATAAAAAATAAAAAATAAAAAATAAATTTTTAAATAAATAATTTTTTTATCTTTCTAATGATGTAAAAAACATGTAAATCTAAGTTATTATGAGTAAGTTATGATAATCTAAAGATAAAAAGTAAATAATAAAAAAATTAAGTGAATAATTTTTACCTCAAGGATAACTTGCTTAAGAAATCAAGAGTTTGAACCTCACCAAGGCTCACAAGTAGTGTATAAAGGTGTATTAGAGAGGCCACAAGGCCTTAGTCTTATCATCCTATCTACATCCAAGGTTCTACAATCCATATAGGACTTGTGCACCTCTCTTCCTACAAGGACTACACTAGCTGCTGGTCATCCTATTTTCTACTAATAAAACTCATTTTTTTGCATTTTTGACTTCACCATGGTATTCAAAAATATCCAATTAGCCTATGAACCTTGCGTGGCCTTCAAATCTTACTCCAATTCTTCATAATGGCTCCCAAGGTGGTAAAACTCATTTTTATCAAAGTCTCAAAAATTGTTCTAAAAATTCTTTAAAAATTCTAAATAAATTCTAAATAAATTTTAAAAATCTCTATAATATTTTTAAAATGACAATATTAATTTAAGACTATTTTATTCTACCTTGGTGATTTTTTATAATAATAAAATTAATTTAAATTAACTAAAAATCCTATTTTCTACATAAATAATTAAAAAGACATGAGGTTTTTTTCTCATGCTTTGTCTACCTACTAAGTGACATTTATATGTTTTTAATGAGCAATACATATAGATAGAAGGCCTATGTAGAAATTGGTCTCAATAATTAAATACTAATTTTTTTAATTAAGAAAAAATACTAAACCAACTAAAATAATTATCTCTAAGACTTATAAAGATTCTATTTTTATGACTTTTCTCTAAAAAGACTCTTGCAACTTATAAACTCTTTTAAATTCTAATGAATATTTAAATGATAAAATAGAATTTTTAATCTTAATATTTTGATATTTAAATAATTTATAAATTATAAATTTAACTAATCCACTAATTAAGATTTATTGGTTGAACTCACACATGGCTGATATTTAAGCAAATTATGAATTGTTTCTTCCAATTTGTAAGTTTAATTTTTTTCAAATTTTGTATGATTATTATTGATTAGTAGATTAAGAAGTATAAAAATTTTAAATTGTGATCAATAGTTAATTTATTATTTATTAAGATTTTAAATCTATTATAAAATTTAATTATAATTAATTAGGATTGATTAATATTTTATTAATATTTATTTAAGATACCTTTAAAATTTGTTTAAGATTTTTTTGAAATTTATATAAGATTTGATTAAAATTTAATTATGATTTGATTAAGATTTAATTAAAGTTTAATAGAATTTATATAAATTTTGATTAAGATTTATTTAAGATTATTTAAAGATTGGCTAGTATTTAATTAGACTTTACTTAAGATTTGATTAAGATTTATTTAGGATTTCTTTAAGATTTCTTTGAAATTCATTAAGATTTTTTTAGGATTCCTTTTGGTTGGTTAAGATTTTTTTAGGATTTAAATAAGATTATTAAAGATTAATTAAAGTTTATTTAGAATTAATTAGAATATAATAAGATATATTTAGAATTTTTCTAAGGTTGATAAGATATACTTAAGATAATAGAAGCTTATTTAAATTATTTAAGATTGCCAAAAAGATGTTTTTAGATAGCTTATATATTATTTTGGATTGTAAATCCAACTTCAACAAAAGATCAAATCTTTCTATAATTAGATGCCCAGTGCATTTCTAGGTTGATTTTTACATACCATAATAAGGTGTGCCAATTGCTTGATAATTTTGCCATGTCATTTAAATTAGAAAACTTGAATTTAATGCTTTTAAATTTTTTTTAATTATTTATAGGAAAAAAAAAAATAACTACAAAAATTTTGAAATTAAATCCTATATACAATATAAATAATGTATCCAATACCATCCCATTCCACCTAGAATTTATGATTTTTTTTTGTTTAGTATATTGACCATGTATAGCTAAGTTAAGCCATCTTAATTAAATAGTTTATCTTCTTAGCTATACATATAAGATATAATACAAATTAGGCAATCTCAACCAAACAGTTCATGTTGTTAGTAATGAGAGGAAGAATTGTTCAAATTATAAAAGCATTAAAGAATATCTAGTAGACAATCAATGATAATTGTCATTGAAATCAAATTTATCCATGTGGTAAGGATACAAGAATATAAAACAAGAGACTTGAACTGGGATAAGGTTTGTAGAAGAAACCAACAAGAACTTGAATCAAACAAATGAGTACATCAAGAAAGGTGAGTTAGAACTCCAAGAGATGCATTATCAAGACTAAAGAATCCTTCATCCTCAACTCATATATATACTCATGTCTAAGACGCTTCTTCAATAGCTTCTATTAAACTAAAAAACTTCTCGAGCAGCTTCTACCAATCGAGAAGCTTTTTGAGCTCCTTCTATTAACTAAGAAGCTTTTTGAGCTCCTTCCACTAATTAGGAAACTTCTCAATCAACTTTCACCTATTATGAAGTTTCTAGAGTGTTCTAGAAGGTTCTGTGAATCTCCAGAGTGTATTTTTCTAACATCACCCCTTCCTCTAACAATGAGTTAGAAGAGGACTTTGAACTTATTACATAAGAAATCAAGAATACGTTGCATTAGTAAAGCTATGTATTCTATTCTTTGTTTGTGAGCAATAGGTTCTCCTGATCTTCAAAAAAATCGCCTATGGCCTTAAACTAGTACCTCCATTGTTAAAAGATCCCATCCAACGATCTAATCTTCATTGCGATCTTCAAAACATCTTCCAAATAAGATCTCAAGACTAAAAAGATTCACCTTTCTAAGTTCAAACAATATCACTAAAGCTCAAGCAATAGAATTGACACTTGCATGGTTAAGTCTTCCTCCTAATGACTCCAACCAAGGTCGTACTTGGCATTGAAATAGATTGTCCTCACTTTGCTTAAATGAAGGTTGTGAAAATTGCACTAGTTTGTTCAAAGCTTGCATTGTCGTGTAGTGATACGGCCATTAGATAAAAGAGAAAAGAAATAATTATAATATATAGGAACTCAAATGGAAATATTTGAGCAAATTATTTAAGAATTATAGATAATAGAAAAAAAAGTAGAAAAAATTTAAAAGGCTAATGTTACTTTTTTATTGGAGAGGCTTCTATTTACTTTGTAAGATCATAAATAAGATAAAAGAAAGTAAATTAGAAAAATAAGTAATATAAACATCTTTAGGAAAGAGTTAAGGTGAGGTTTTAGAAAATTTTACCATAAAAATCTTAAAGTTGATACTCAGTGTTGTATTACATGTTGTCTTATTTGGAAATGCACCGGACATCTACATGTAAAAGATAAAGTAATATTTATAAATAATCAAAAAATCCTAATAGGTTTCAATCATATATGAAAAATATAATTCAAATTTTAATTCAAAATTGTTTAAAAATACTCTTCTTAGTAGCATCAATCATATATATATCCCAATTGCCTTGTTTCTTTTATAATTAAGCAATATTTATTTTTCTTTGTAAGTCCTAATCCTAATTAGTGAACTTTGATAAGCTATAACTTTTAATCTAACTATTCACTTAGTGTGAAATTTTGCACAAAAATGTTAGTATAAGCCTTCTACATGCTCAAAAAAATTCAGCCCAATCCAACTTATAGATTGCAAGAAAATGCCCAAAAACCGCACTAATGATACTCAGCTGCCAACTTGAAAATTGATACAAAAATTCTAGTAGTGATTTCTCCTTCAACTGTTAACTTCAACTCAAACTTAGTTTGTAGCTTGATCTCTAAGTCTTCTATCATCATGCCAAAATTTACATTGATCCAATTAGTAGATCTTTAGTTATCATAGAAATCCTATTCAACCCTAAATTGCCAACTTTTGACAACCCTTTGTATCAAAGCCCAAATATCTCCTGATTACATCATTAGTATAATACAAACTTTTGTGTATATTTAACACACTCAAAAATCTAGATAATATCAAATTTTGAATTGTAGATGCTACACAAATTGCACAAATTAGTCAAGAATGCAAGTCATCATTGTCTTACATAAAATCCAAAACACCAATATAAACATTGACTTTGAACAATGATTGCAAAGTCATCTAAAATCCTATGGCTACAAAGTTTACATCTTTAAAACAAGCTTTGAGCTAACTATCCAATTCTAATCGCTGATCTGCAAAATCCTCCAAAATTTGCCCTAGGCGTCCATTTTAGTGGTTAGAGGTCTGATTTTGACCTTGTCCTACAAACGGCCAATCCCCAGGTATCAATCTAATCTATCCTAGAGATTTTATAATCCAACCTTATCCTCAACTTAATCCTAGTATCAATCATGCTAGTAATTTATCATTTTTATCATATTTTTAATATTTTATGACCTTTCTAAGGCAGTAAAAGAATTACTACAACATAGAAGGTAAAATTACTAACTAATTCTTATCTACTAGCTGTTAAGAGAAGAAAATAAACTAAGAGGCTTTCATAAAAACCTTGTTAAAATATGTTGAATTCTTGTTGAACTAAGATAATAGAGTATTAATTAAAAAATCATTTTTAGTCATAATTTCACCATATAATTGTGTCACAACACAACACCAGAGAAGATTAGTTATTTATCCAGATCAGAATCAGACCATGAGGTGCAAAACCGCGTGCCTATGGTGGGTCAAGGGGCTTTTGAGAGATGAAAGAGTTAGGTAGAAGAGCAAACTTGAGGATTCTTATTTGAGCATTAATTGGAAGTAATTTGAATTTGTAACAACTTTGTAAGGGCTTTAAAAAGTTATGATTGATTTGGTGACTTTGATTTTTGTGAAATATATTGGAATTTATATTTTTGAACATTTTGTGAGATTGGTTATAGATCTATGAGTTAAATTTTGTAGATTGGTACATACGGTTGTATTTGTAGGGTGTTGTGAATTTGAGATTGATCTAATAGTTCAATCAAAGATTATTGAAATTTATGTAGGTTGAGGTCTTGGAAATTAGAAATTGAAGGTCATTTAGGTTTTTTAAGATTTCTAACAATCTACTAGTTGGATTAGAGTGAAAATTATATATATAGAAGATTTAATTTTTTACATGTATGTAAAATTTGGAAGCAATTGAATAGTGTAAAAAAGAGATATTAACATTGGGCAATCGACATTAAGGTTGGAAAAGGAGGCCAGCCAATACTTGATTGAACTTTAGGATTGATTTTCTTGTTGGTGAGTTTGATCTTCTTCAAATTTCATACACTTGCTGCCAATTTAGTTTTTAAGAGGTGTATAAATTTTTAAGTAAGATCAATGGTTTAGTCAATAAATATTGAGATTCTAAATTATCCTAGGATTGAAATAAGTTGGTTAGGTTTTGGTTAATATTTTATTTAGGATTTGATTAGAATTTAGTTAAGATTTGATCAGAGTTGATAAGAATTTAGTTAGAATATGTTTAGAATTTGATTAAAATATAGTTAGGATTTGACTAGGGTTGACTAAGATTGTTTAGGATTTATTTAGAATTTGATTAGGATTTAATTAGGGCTTGATTAGGATTGTTTAGGATTTGTTTAGGATTTACTTAAAATTTAGTTAGGATTTGACTAGGATTGACTAGGATTATTTAGGATTTGACCAAAATTGATTAAGATTTAGTTAAAATTTAATTAAGATTTGATTAGAATATTTAGAATTTGATTAGGATTTAATTAGGATTTGATTAAGATTTATTTAAAAATTAATTAGAGAAATTAGAACTAATTATTATTATTATTTTTTATATTCTACAGCCAAGTATTTGGAGCATTTTCAAGCAAGACTTCATGACATACAATAGCGTAGAAAACAAATCTTCTGAGTCTTGTCTCTTAATATTTGAAGGTTTGACATGGTGATTAATTTCCTTCTACTATTCTATTATATTTAGAACAGATGACTATATACAGACGAAGGCTTTAGTTTACTTCTCTCCCTCTTTATGAGTATTTTTTAAATTCAATCTTCACTAAGAAATTATCATCAAATATATTTAGATTTGAAGACATAGACTCAATAAAATTCCTATACCTTTTGATGCGCATTGGCAAGATTTGCAGCCAATTTCCATGTGTGCTTATTAATGTCATAGCCTTACTAATGAACAAGATATTCAAATTTGTCCCACCTTTGCCGTGAATCAAATACCTTTTCAACCTTATATTTTTTATGGTCTTTATTTTTAATACTAAGCGGCAATTGTTGTATTCTTCTTGGAATATATAACTCTCTATAAGATTTTAAAAGAGAGACATGAAAAATTGAATATACCTTTATAGCAGATGGTAATTCTAAGCAATATGCCACTAGATTGATTTGATTTTGGATAGAAAATGGTCCCAACCTTTGATAGTCCAACTTATCGCATGGCCACTTAATTTTGATATTCCGTTGAAGAAGCCATACCTTATCTCTAATATAAAAAGCAAGCGATTGATTTTTAAATTTATCTACATATGCCTTATAAGTATTTTGAGCTACTTGTAATTAAAGTTTCAAGGTTGTTTGATGTTGTTATAATTGCTTTACAAATCCTTCATCCATTGGATTGTTGTTCTTTGGCATATTCCACAAATCAAGCTTTGAATGATATTTATAGTTAGAATAAAATGATATTTTCTTAAATGAGGCATGAATAATATTATTATATATAAATTCTACTAATGGTAGATACAAGATCCAATCATCTTATTGATAGTTAATGCTACATCGTAAATACTTCTCCAACACTTAATTAACTCGTTCTACTTAATCATTAGTTTGAGGATGGAAAGCTGAAGAAAGTTTATTATCCACCTTTATTATTTCAAAAAGACACTTCCAAAATTTAGATATGAATTGGGATCCTCAATCGGATATGATATCATTTGATAGGCTATGATATTGATATATATTGCCAAAAAAGAGCCTTGCCGTTTCTTCACTAGACACAATCTTTTTATAAGGAAAAAAATGAGTCATTTTTGTGAGTCGATCAACCACTGCAAAAATGCTATCCAATGAATTAGATGGTGGTAGATTTATAATGAAATCCATCGAGATAGAAGACTATGATTGTCTTAGAATAGGTAAGAATTGTAAAAGTCGATAAGGACAATGTCAAGGATTTTTGAATCTTGAATAGATATTGTAAGAGAATACAAAGTCTTTTACTACCTTTCACATTTGAAATTACCAAAAATCTTGAAAAATAAGTTCCAAGGTCTTTTTAAATTCAAAGTGACCTGCAGGGAGAAAGTCATGGTAAGATTGAAGAATATGCAATCATGTTGGTCTTTTTTGGATATACAAACATTTTTCAAAGTATAGAAGATCTTCCTCAAGTTTGACAATTTTAGAATTTTCTTTCAAGCAATATTTGACATTAAAGGCCAAAGCATCATTAGTGGTTGCAACATGCACTTCATAAAGAAAACTAAGATTGATAGGTGCCAATGTAATAGTGGCGCAAAGGCAAAATTGTTCCGATTTCAATAAAGTTGTATATTATTGATTAAACACTACCTCTCCTATTCTTAGTACAAGATATGATCTCTTCAATAGAGCATTAAATAATCCTTGTTATTTCCCAGGCCAATAAATGATGACAAAGTTAAATCAAGATAGCAACATATTCTATTGAATTTGGCAGCAATTAAGAACTTGAGCTAATATAAAATATTTTAAATTCTTGTGATCTATATATACAGTTACAAGATGCATTATTCCTTCAAAAAAATGACACTATTCTTAAAAAGAATCCACAATAGCAAGAAGCTCCTTATTATGGATTTCATAATTAATTTTGGCAACAAAGAATTTTTGAAAATAAAATGCAACAGGATGGAGTTTGTTATCTATACCTATTTATAAAAGTATGGCCTGTAGTATAAAATTTGAAGCATTAATCTTTAAGTATAATGCTTTTATAAAGTTTAGATGTATTAATATTGGAGCTATAGTAAATGCTGTCTTGAGGTCTTGGAATGCCTTCTCCACTTGAGGCCTCCATTCTAACTTGTCCTTATATATCAATCGAATAAGAAGGGTGGCAACTTGAGAGTAATTTTTGATGAAGATCCAATAGAAGTTAACAAATCCAAGAAAACATTATACATCTTTTATAATCTTTAGAATGGCCTATTGCATAACAGCTTCTATCTTCTTAGGATCCATCGTCAAATCCTTAATAAATATGATGTATCTCAAAAATTCCATTTTATATTGGTGAAATATATATTTTTCTAGTTTGGCATACAAATCTATATCTCGCAGATTTTGTAACACCAATTTGACATGCCCCTCATATTCTTCTAGATTTTTCAAGTAGATCAAGATGTCATCAAGATTGATCACCATGAACTTGTCCAAATACTCTCAAAAGATGTCATTCATAAAATATTGAAAGATAGCCAGTGTTGTGGTGAGAGTCTTAGCCCTAAGAAACATTGGGTCTTTTGTGCCTCTAGTTTCTCAAGTGCAAGATGAGATTCATAAAAGTTCATAAAATTGAAGAATTTACATAAAAACATACTTTATTAATCCTAACATATTCTGCCTTTAGAAACCTGCCCTCAATTTTGCTCATAAATCCTAGGATATCATATCAATTGAAGCAAAATTTACATACAAAAGGAAGTAAGGAAGTAAACCCCATAAACCTTTTGATTATAGCTCATGTGGTTAGAGAGAACCATGTTGTCAAAGTAATCCCTCTATGCTGCCTTTGATTCTGGACCCCCTTTGCTTCACACCTTTATTGCTCTTTATTAGAGAAGACCTAAGTGCTGAAATTTGGTACGCTTATAGCTTGTCTCATGTTGTAAACACTCTCCAAATATTGCTCCAAAAGTCTTCTCCAAACTTGAGTTATAGGTTCTATCCTTCTTCTTTAATCTTGTATTCTAACAATTCTAGATCTGACCACAATTTTCCTCATAACTCCTCGAATATAACTCCAAAGGTAATCATTTTTTTATACAACTTAAAAGACTCATATATCTACAAATCCCAATAAATTTTACTCAAAATACTACTCTGATCACAAAGTTATGCTCTCTCAAACTTCACTGAATTGGAGATAGACGCCTGTCACTTTGAAAGAGCATAACATTTTATTTATAAGAGTAATTAGTATAAAACTTGCACTCATCTCTTCCTTAACTTACATAGATTATGTCTATAAAATTTCACACTCAATTTCGTCTCCTAACTTCCTTTATACCTAAAAAAACCCACACACAAGCACTGCCTATACAAACCCTCAACCTTGCCTTCACTCTATTTCACTTTTCATTCAAACTGGTTACAATTTCACTCATAACTCTTTGCTGAAAGGTCATATTGACTTGAGATTTTGATACAAAGTAGTTAACTCTATAAGGAATAAAAACCTAACAAATTTTTCTACTAAAATCCAAGTGGTTCCCAAGAGCCAAGGCCCGAAATTTTGTAACCCTCACTGCCCTAGTCTTAATCACCTACAACTTTCACAACTCATATCTCCCTTGATACTTAATGAAAAGACATGAGAATTATTTCTATGAATTTTTTATCTTGTCTACTACAAACGTATAGAAAATTGCACTTAAAATCCTCTCTAAGCTTCTTCTACACACAAAAATATATACTGCCTATAAAAACAAATCCTATACCTTCCAAAAAAACTCTCCCTCTTCTCTCTTCACGACCCTTCCTTGTCATCTCCCTCCTAGTCTTCCTTATCCTCTTGGTCAAAAAGACCTCTTAGCCCATATCTTTTCCACTTCTTCAACCTTTTCCTTTGGACTAACTTGAAGAAATTTCACTTTTCAAGATAAATTTCTATTCTATCTTCTTACTACTAATTTTCTATCAATCTTTCTTTTAAACTTAATCTTTTTATTTTAATACATTCTTTTATATTTTTCACACTATGTTTTAATTTATAACACAACACCGGTGCATTTGTTAGTCCAAAGGGCATGATATTATATTCAAAATGTCCATAGCTTATCCAAAATGCGGTCTTTCATTCATCTCTCTCCTTGATTTGTATCAAGTTGTATGCTCCACAAAGATCTATCTTAGTACAGATCTTAACTTGGCCGAGTTGTTCCAAGAGTCCTAAAATTAATGGTAGTGGATAATAATTCTTTATCGTTATTTTATTCAATCTCTGATAATCAACGCACATACGAAGAGAACCATCTTTTTTTTTCACAAAAAGTATAAGTGCACCTATTGGAAACTTTGAATGTTTGATGAAGTTCTTTGTAAGATTTTCATTAATATAATCTTTCAATACAGAAAGCTCATTTTAAGAAAGATTATAGATAGGACCAAAAGGTGGTTGCGTTCCTTCTTGAAGATCTATAGCACAATTGTATAGTCGATGCTTTGGCAATATATCAGCATTCTTCTTTTGAAAAACATCTTAAAATTTATTATATTGCTCTAGAATACTTGCAAATGAAGTCATATCTTCTTTAATTGGAGTTGTATAAATAATAAATGGTATATCTTTTTTCGTAGATCTTATGAAAGTCCTTGCACTAACGAATAAAGATTTATCAATTTGTGGCTTTTTTAAAATTTTTTTTGCAAGGATCTCCATCAAAAATATTATTTTTTATAATCTCCAATCTATAAATGGATTATGCTCTTCCAACCAAGATACCCTGAGAATAATAGGATTTAAAGGAGTTCTAATAACGTTGAACATAATGTGGCTTTTATGATCTTTGAATGACACTTCTATAGGCATGGTTTCATGGGTGATACTACCAGATGATAAGAGTTGTCTATCTATTACCTCTACATGAATAGGTTTGGATTTCTGTACTAGAGGAATTTTGTGAAGCTTAATGAATGCTTCATCTACAAAACAAGCAAACACCTCTAAATCTAACAAAGCGGTTGTCTTAAGCTTTTGAAGGCCCAAATACAATGGCATTGTAAAACAACAAGCAAGTTGAGTACAAAGAGAGGAACTTGAATAATTTTGTAATATTGGATTGTCTAGCTGCATGGTTCCTACTATGGCTGAATATTGTCATTTTTTTGAATAATTGCACTCTTAATTTTGGTAATGTATTGATTTTGTTTCTTTTGACAATTGCCAACCTTATAGCCTTCTTTGCCACAATACAAGCACAGACTTTCTTCCATTCGACGCTTCTTTTTTTGTAGACTAAGAGCTTTAAATTGTACTACATCAAGTTACATCTTCTATTTCTGAGTGTGAATGCTTGTTGATATAGTAGGGATATGTCAGATTGCATATTGTCTTATTAATGCCTATGAATGTTGATCTTATCGATGTTGAAAAAATCAGTTATCATATTTTGCGACTTGGCTAATGGCTTCATTGAGCGATTGTAGATCCGGAAGCGACAATAACAAACCTTCATATCATTTCTTAATGACCAATAAAATTGACTCATTAGGACTTCTTTGTTCCAATTGATGTCGCACGCTAATTGTTTAAAATCAGATGCATAGATTAATGTAGAATGTGCCTCTTGATGTAATGTTCAAATTTGAGTTGTTGTCCATTGAGTCTTGTCATGTTCTAAATGCTTCTGCAAATGCTTGCATGAAAATTTCAAAGTTGCTCAAAATTAGTGATCTTTTTTCAAACAAGAGAGCAAACCATGATAGTGCTTGTCCCATAAATAAGGTGCCAACTAATTCAACCTATGATTCTTCTATCATATAAGTATCAAGTTGTAGAACTATTATCAATGAAATTTGATTAATAAATCTTTGAAATTTTGAATGTATATCATCATATTTTTCCAAAAGACTAACTTGAGGCTCCTTATATTGTTGAACATGTGGATTTTTTTGACATAGAATAGGTAGTACTACACTCTTGAGCACAAAAGTTGGAGGTAGATGCAGTCTGGATTGTGATACTCCAGTTCTTGCATCATTACAAAGTTTTGCAACAATCTCTTTAATCTTTGCAGTCCTAGCAAATAAAGTAATAAGAGCACTTATAATAGCATCTAACTTAGACTTAGAAGATTTGGTCATATTAATGTCTTGACTTCTAGCCATTCTAAGAAAAAAAAAAAAAAAAAAAAAAAAAATTGTAAGAAGGTAATATTGGTTTAGAAGAGGATAATCCGCAACCTTTAAAACACTTTAAGATCTTCAAAGAGAGGGGTGATCCACTCTCTCACAAGAAGAACAAAGCTCCAATATTAGTTTAGAAGAGGATAATCTGCATCTTCTAAAGCACTGATATACCTTTGAATAGAGGAATAATCTACTCTCTAACAAGAAGGATGCAACTCTGATATTGAAGATGAGATCAATTTTGACAAATTGTCAAAGACACAAGAATATAGAACAAGAGACTTGAACTAAGACAAGGTTTCTAGAAGAAACCAATAAGAACTTGAATTAAACAGATGAGTATATGAACAACACCAAGAAAGGTGAATTAAAACTCCAAGAGATGCATTGTCGAGATTGAAGAACCTTTCAGCCTTGACCCCTATATATACTCTTGTCTAGGATGCTACTTGAGTGACTTCTAATAAACTAAGAAGCTTCTCGAGCATCTTCTACCAACTGGAAAGCTTCTTGAGCTCCTTCCACTAACTAGGAAACTTCTCAACCGACTTTCATCAATTAAGAAGCTTTTAAAATATTCTAGAAGGTTCTGTGAATCTCCAAAGTGTATATCCCTAATACCATGATAATTATCTAAAAGTTGTATTTGAAGGATGTTTTTGCAATAAAGACACAAAAGTAGAAGGCATTGGTTATTATCATTAGTTACAAAGATTAATGAGATTTTTAACTTGAAAAAGACAAGTGGAATATGTTATAGAGACTATGAGACATATCTTTGATTTTCTTTGTCTTTAAAAAATATTGGCTTTTCTGTTGTTTGAGGAACTCAAAGCTAAATTGAAAAGTGATGTAATAAATATCTATCTAAAAAAGATTTTAAAAGATTCTTAAAGATTTTTGAGATTACTTTATATTAAAATAACAAAGAAGCCACATAAGAAGCATCTTAAGATGATTTAAAAATAAAGTCTTCTATAAAAAGCTACTTGGAAGCTTTCTAATTTCTAATATATATAGGTGTCAAGGATGAGGAGCTCTTTAGTTTCAACAATGCATATCTTATAGTCTAATTTGGACCTTCTAGTGTTATTTTATTCTTATATTATATTACTTTATAATACAACTTATATAATCTATTATTATATTATAACCTTACATAGTTATTTGATCTTATTTGTGATACTTACATATAGATTGTTGGTCCAGTATGTGAGCACTCTATCTCCAATACTACGTAACCATAGTATTATATTATATGAAAATCAGCTTAAGAATGTACTAGGCATCTACCTGTGGAAAGATTTAATCTTACCTTGAAGTTGGATTTACAACTCAAAATAATGCATTAGGTGTTTAAAAATACCTTTTTGGCAATTTTGAATAATTTAAGTAAATTTTCAATTAACTTAAATATATCTTATTAATCAATTATATATCCTATTATATAATATATCTTATAATATTTTAATCAATTCTAAATAAATCATAATTAATTTTTAGGAATCCTTATTAAATTCTAAAAAAATCCTAATCAACTAAAGAGAATCTTAAAAAAATCTTAACTAATCTTAAAGAAATCTTAAAGGAATCCTAAAAAAATTATAAAAAATTATTTAAAAAATTCTAAATAAATCTTAAAAAATCTTAAATATATCATAATTGAATTTTAATCAAATTTTAAGCAAATTCTTATAAATTCTAATAAAATTCTAATAAAATCCTAATCCAATTTTAATCAAATCTTAAATAAATTCTAATCAAATTTTAATCAATTATAATTAAATTCTGAATAAATCTAAAATAATTTTAATAAAATATTAATCATATTTTAAATAAATTTTAATTAAATCTCAGATAAATCCTAACCAAATCCTTTATAAATCCTAATGAAGTCTTAACTAATTCTAATCAAATCTTATAGTAGATTTAAAATCTTAATAATTATTAGATAATTATTGATCTTAATTAAAAAAATTACACTTTTTAATTTACTAATTAATAATAAGTACACAAAATTTGAAGAGAATTAAATTTATAAGTTGAAAGAAAAAGCTCCTATTCTATTTAGATTGTCTTCATTTTTCAACCTTGATATCAATCTTTCAATATTAATAGCTCTTTTTTGTACTATTCAATTTTTATAAAAAAATTCATAAATATTAGAAATTGAATTGACTATTAGCTTAAAAAGAACTATTTCAATCTAATTGGCAAATTGATCAAAATCATAGAAATCCTCAAAATCTAATTTTCAAGATTCTAATCTACTTAAATTCCAATAATCTTTGATCTAACTATTTGATTAAATTCAAATTTACAAGATACATTTAAAATAATTATATTTATAAATTCACAAATTGTTATTCATAGATCTGCTATAAAATTAATAAAATTTTCTAAAATATAAACCTATTTTATTTGTCAAAAATCAAAGTCACACAAATTGAATCCTAACTTTTATAAAGTCATTACAAACTCAAAACCTTCAAAATTAATATTCAAAGAAATCCTATTAGGTCTAAAATCCAATCCCACTTACCAATCAACAAAAGAATTCCACATTTGCTATGGATGTATAATGTCATGTGGCATAATTATCAATTTGAAAATACATTGAATACTTGGCTGTAGAGATTTTACTTGTAATTTATTAATAAGACTCTAATAAGTAATTTATCTTTAATAAGAAAGATGAATAATATAATAATATTATAAAAAATATTATACTAATAAAAACTTCTTATATTTAAATAAATTTATACATAAATTTTTTTTTGGCATATAGAAAATTCTTATCACCTCTTTCTATTTTAAATCATAACTAACCAATTGTTGATAAATTAGATTCTTTATAATTTTTAAGAAAATCCATAATCTCCTTTTAAAATCTCGTCTTTATATCAAAATTTTATTATAGCTCCATATATCTATTTTTCTACCTCTATAAAGTCTTGGCTTCTAAAAAATCCCTTTAATTTGTATAAAATGCTCAAATTATAACAAAATCCTTCAATACCTCATTCACTTGTAAAATATTGATTTCTTCTTGAACTTTAGAATCTAATAATTCTTGGTCTACCTATTTAGTTTTTTTCAAACTTCTCCAAAGTGTAGCTTATACCATTAAGCTTTACGATAAGATAATTCAATCATAGATTTGCTTTTGATTGTCTAATATCTCAAAAATCCTAGCAAATACTTAAAATCCCAATTTATAGACACCCGAGCACTATTTTCTTTATATTTCAAAAATCTAAAATCTTAATATTATAAAAATTTTGTATAAAATTTTGTGATATAAGAATATACACTTTTAAAATTTTTGAACTAAAATCTTGTCAAATTACTTAAGATATAGCTTAAAATATATTCATTAATTAAGAAAATTACTTATTGCCTTTAAATTGTAAGCATTGACTTTAATTCTAAATATCTTCTTTATTTTAGCTTAAAATATATCAAGCTATATTTAAAAAGTATAGTCAAGAAAGTGTTCTCTCTAATCCTAGTTGCTAATCATTTATTGCTTTTTGCATGTGCAAGTTATATCCCAAAGAATGATAGTAGATACAAATTTGACACCTTAACTTTGAGTACCTATATCACCTTCATAAAAACTCCAAATCACTCAATTTTTATATCAAAATCATAGCCAAAAATCTAAACTTATTGATTCTAACCTCCAATGTTTAAATGCCTTCAAAAGAAAAATCCTATTCCCTAATAAGATCTCGGGCACCCTCCTTGAAGTCTATTAGATATGACTTTTGACCAAGAAGAATAGAGATTTCTATCATCAATCTCCATTTATCCACATGGATAGCCTAATTATTCTTTTTTATATTAAAAATTATATTTTAATCCTTATTTTAATAAAATTTATAAAATATATATTCTAAATATCAAAATAAAAAAAATTAAATAAGATTTTAAGAATCACCAATGTCTAACAAAGATGACTCAAAATATATAAAAATTATTATCAATATAGAATCAACCTCAAAAGTTACTATCAAAAAAAATAACTATAAACCTCAATAATAGCCTTTTTAAATAAATTCCTTCTAAAATAATAATTTAATCATATTTTGTAATCAATAAAAATCCATTGATACGGCTTTCATTTAGCCATGTAATAAATCATATTATATATTTATATATATATATATATATATATATATATATATATATATATATGTATAATATTTTCATATAGTAGCTAAACCACATATCAAGGACAAGGACATGAATCATAAAAGAATAAAATATACTCTTGTATTACTCAAAATCACTCAAAGATGGTAGAGTATTAAAACTAGAATGGCTATTGCCAAAGATAAGAAGACTAGAGATTCTTGAAACAAGACTAAGAATAAGAAAGACATTGACAAGAATAAAGAAGGCTTCACTCTTGTCTCTATATATACTATCTATCTAAGAACTACATGATGGCGTTCTATAGAACTTCCAATATGTGTCTAACTTGCAAGATACATGTCAAACTTATAAGACAAGTTTTCTACATGTACGCCATGTACTTAGCTTGTTCTACAAGCTACCAACATATACAATATGTGGCTAGCTTGTTCCACAAGCTACCAATATGTGTGATATGTGGCTAGCTTATTGGCCAAATTTCTAGCCTATCAATCACCTATAGACATGTATAAAGATGAAACTGCATCTATGAAGCTTCTAGAAAGCTTTTCTATAAGATATTATCAAATTTATTTATTTTTGTCTATTTTTACCTATCCATATTAATTAGATAATTATTGGAGTAATTCTTATCCATGACACAAAAATATAATAACAATTTTATGCCTCAAGATTTAGTTTTCATCTTCGTTCACAACCAATACTTTCTATGGCATCAATCTAAAGTTTTTTTTAGTTAATTTCTACTCAAAACTATCCTTTGTTGTAATCTCAAGATGTCTATAATCTTATTTTTATTAATCTACTTTATTTTATAATTTTTTTTATCTTCAAAAATAAATAAAAAAAATTTTAAAATAAAAAGTAGAATTAATATTAAATATATTTACTACCTTCTTATCTTTTATCCATATTTTTAAAATAATTTAATATAATATTTTTAATTAATCTCATTTATAAAATGATATATTTTTTTCTTTCACCTAATAACCATATTATAACATGATAATAATTCACAAGCTTCCAATTCCAATTCCAACTCCTAAAAATACCATCTATTAGCAAAACAACAACATCTATTAACAAAAGAGCAATTATTTAACAATTAAGTTAGCTTATGCATCCCAAAAAAGTTCCTTAAAGAATGATTTGCTTTATATTTTATATTCTTATTTTGTGTTTGATTATATTTTATATTTATATTTTATATTAAGATTTAGGATTTAAAATTTTAGTTTTTAGGATTACAAGGATGCTTTAGAGATTTTTGACTTATTTATTTTAGCTTGAGATTTGGCCTACAATATAATTGCAAATTCCTATAAGTTCAACAATGTAATTGCAAACTCCTATAAGTTTTTCAATTGGAAGATATAGAAGGTTTTACTTTGAGCATTAAAGTTGACTTTTAAATTTTCACTTTTTATTTTCAAGTTAAAACTTGACCTACCCTCTTGTAAGCCAAAAAAACTCACCACAAGATTTTTTATATTTTTATTTGATTGAATTAGAAAAAATTAGTATTTATAGATTTTTTATGGATTTTTTTTTATTGTTAGCATTTGTAGTACTACCATCTAAGTGTCTTCCAAACAATACACCATTAGTATTATGGATGGATAAAAAAAATATAAAAGAATTGAGATAAAAATAAGAAATAAAAGATAAATAGTAAAAAATAAAATATAAAAGATTAAAATAAAAATCACAAGTAAAATGAAAAAAGATAAAAGATGAAAGATAAATATAAAAGTAAAAATATAGAAAGATAAAAGTTAAAAGTATAAACTTAATTGATAATAAAAGTGAAACAGAGAAGAAAAAATTACAATGGAAAACTTCCAAGTAAAAGAAAAAAAAATAAAGGAATAGGATAATGAAGGGAAAATAGCTCAAGAAGTATTTAATAATAATTATTAAGATTATTCAATAAGGTACTAGAAGGAAATCACAAACAATTGTAAAAAAAATGAAAACCTAATCGAGTGATGCTTCCGATTCAAGGAATCGACCCCCCTTCACTAAAATAGCTGCTATTGTCTTGTCCTTGATTGGAATTAAGTGTGCTTAGATCTCTTGGAAAATTAACTTTAAGCTCTATTATCATGCAAAAATTCAGCTCAAAAATCGCTTTGGTTTGAAAGATGTTGCTCCTCAAAGTTGGTGCTCTGAATTTGTCCAATAGCAGGCCCCCCTTCACTAAAACGGCTACCACCACCTCGTCATCCTTGGTTGCCCATGAACAAGTTTTAGCTTTCTAAAAACCAAACTTTAGAGTGCTTCTTCTCCAACAAATTTTACCTTCAAACTCTTCTTAACACTCTAGATCTTGTCCTCCAAAGTCACAACTCCAGATCAAAGGGGGCAGCAGATACCCTATCACTAAAATGGCCGCCACTGCCTTGTTCTTGATTGCCCGTGAATAAGCCTTAGCTTCTCAAAAACCAGACTTTAGATTGCTTCTTTTCTAATAAATTTCATCTTAAAACTCTTCTTAATACTTCAAATCTTATCCTCCAAAGTCACAACTCTAAATCAAAGGGGTAGTAGACACCTTGTTATTAAAATGGCTGCCACTGCTTTGTCTTTGATCTAAATAACTTGTGCAATATGTCTTTGGAAAGCAAAAAAATAGTCCTACCACCTCCAAAAAATTCAAGTCCTAATTCTACTTTTACTAAAAGTTATGTACAAATGAAACACAACCCGACTTAGGAAAGAAGAATCTACACTTCAAGGAGAAATTTTGCAAGGATTCGCCACCAAAAGATGAAAGAGAGAAAAAATGGCCACCCAAGCCCTTTTTAACCAAGAGCAAGGTAGCCCAAGGGTGGCGGCCACATCCCCACCCTTAAACTACAAATCCCTAATCAAAATCAAGGGCCAAAAATGATCCTAAGCCCAAGTCCGATTTTAAGACTGGATTTGCCTGTAACTAAGAATAGACTATCTTTTTAGTAAAACTAACACCACTAATGTGTTTAAAACACAATTTTATCCTAAGATTGACTACTCATATGTCCAAATCTAAGTTTCAAAAGCATAGTTCTAATCAATTTATTAATTGCAATTTTTGACTATTGTTGTTTTACTAAAATACTTCAAGAAACTTTTACTACTATCTTCTAATCTAAATAAACTCATAGTATTTTTTTCAACTAGATACATTTTAATATGGTGATAAAAATCACCAATCGCTAAACAATTTTGATTCATAACATTTGAAAGCCGATAATTTTTAAAAATTATCAAAATTCATAGAATTCTAAATTTTAGAATTCTATTACTTTCTAATAATAGATTAAGCTAGTATAATTGATTTTAGCTCTAGATGGTCATCTTATTATTAAGTTTAGATAATTTATTATATTTTTATCTAATTTTCTATTAATACATTGAACTTATTTTTTAGAAAAATAAGAATATCTATTTGGCAAGAATAATCCACTTAACAAGGATTTTAGCCACCAATAAATACTAATTAGTCTAATTCTATTATAACTATTGATTTTTGATTGATTTTGGGATAAAAATAAAGAACTGAGTTGTTTCGATGGCTCACACTTCCTATTGACAATGATATTGATTATAATTAAAATCTCATACAAATATATAAATTTGAATATATGAATGAATAAAATTTAAAAATTGATCTTGTTCACACTACACTAGTGAAGGTAATTAGTTTCTATTATATCTTTATTTATACTATGGTTGTGATAATAACTGGTTCTTGTTACATTTCTATTCATATTATAATATTATAAATAATTAATTCATATTATAACTATGTTTATATCATAATAATGAAAATAATAGTTTCTATTACATCCATGTTTATATTATATTATTATAAATAATTAATTTTTATAATAATCTTGTTTAAATTGTCATTGTAAAAATAATTAGTTTCTACAATATCTCTATTTATTTTGCTATTGTGAAAGTAATTGGTTTCTATGGTAGCCTTATTCACATTGCTACTATGAAAACAATTAATGTTTGAATTAGAATTTAGAAATTAAAATTTAAAATTATATAGATTTATTATAGCATTTTGATTAGAATCTTAGAAATTAAATATTACTATACTATTATGTCCTTTAATTGCTACATATAAAAGAATAATTTTATACACAATATCTTTAGATGTCAATAAATGAATATCTATGACTTTTACATATATAGATTTAGTTTTTTTAATTAAAGATATTTCTTATTTTTGATAAAATCTTTATTTATAAAATAAATTGAGGCCTTTGAATCTAATAAGATAAAGATTTTATGATTTCTAGGTCCTAAAAATATATCTATTATAAAATAAGATAAGATATTTGAAAAAAAAATAGGTCCTTTATCAGATATTGTACATGATTCTAACTACATAGTCCCTATTGTAGCTAGAAAAATTTGTTTTTTAATATATTGTCTTTTCTAATAATTATACTCCTCATTTTGTGGTTGTATTGTTTCTTTAGATAATGTTGAGTAGTGTACTTAGCTTCTCCACAATATAAGCATAGACCCTCTTAATGACGTCAAATCTTTTTCTACTTAGTAAGAAATTTAAAATATACCATATCAATTTGCATTGGTTTTAGCTTAGTTAAATAAGTTTCTAAAAACTTAAGAATTATTGTCATTAATTGACTTGTCCCTCTTTAGCCAAATCTATATTCTTGATGCTTTTCAAATAATCAATTGCTGTATGTAATGGCTTGAATAATGAATTGTTCTAAAAAGTCGACTTTTAGCAATATTAGTAAGAAATCTTTGACATTATCCTTCAATTTATAACAAAATTGATTGATAAGGACTTTGTCATTCTACTCTACATTGCAAGCAAGGTTTTAGAATTCAATAGTATATATTGTGGCTGACCGTGATCCTTGTCATAAAGATAAGAACTTAATCTTTGCTACCCTTTCTTGATTACTTTCTCTAAATGTGGCTGTAAATACTTATAGGAATAAATTTAAATCATAAAAAAATTATTAATTTTTTTTCCATTAAAAATACAAACCAAAAAAGAGTACTTTCAAATAGAAGTATTCTTATGAATCCAATTTGAGTAAATCCATTAGAATATTAGAAAAGATGCAACTTTAGATAAAAATTGATTTGTTGTAGAAATCTTAAAAATTTTGATCTTGTTCTATTAAACTTCTTAGGCATACTAATCTTTACCTCCTTCATGCTTATAGAATAATACTTCCTGGATTTGGATATGAAGTCGATCTATTTGCTTCTTTCAACTATATAATTTCTTGGCATAGATTCTAGACTTCTTTCATAGACATAAGAATAGTACTTCCATGGTTGATATTAGTGATGCGTGAAATTTCCACCTTAAAAGTATTTCCAATCTTTTGAAGATTTGTAATAGTTGTAAATCTATTCTTGCTTTTATTAAATATAGCATCTAAGTTTTTATTCTATTTTAATATCATGGGCATAAGATTTATTTTAATAATTATCTAATTAATATAAATAAGTAGAAATAGATATAAAATAACTTATTTTAATAATATCTTATAAAAAAGCTTCTTAAAAGCTTCATAGATGTGATTTCACCTATATGCATATCTATAAGTGATTAGTAGGTTAGAAACTTAGTCAACAAGTTAGCCACATGTTGCACATGTTGATAGCTTGTGGAATGAGTTAAATATAAAGTGTACACATAGGAAAGTTGTCTTGCAAGTTTGACATGTGTTTTACAAATTGGACACATATTAGAGGTTCTATAGAACATTGCCATGCAACTATTAAATAGATAGTATATATAGAAATAAGAGTGAAGCCTCCTTCACTCTTATTAACTCTTTTTTTGCTTCTAGTCTAGTTCAAGAGTCTTTGTATTTTCTAATCTTTGGCAATAGCCATTCTAATTTTTTCTTGAATATACATACTTTCTTATTTTTATTTAGTCATTTTCTTTGATATAGATTTCATTGATTTATGCATCTTTTTTTAGTTTGTATCCTTAATAGATTAACAAAAATGCACATATAATATCAAAGCTTTGTCTTTTCTTGATTAAGAGTAGATTACCTCTTTTTTTTGATAAGACATAAGTATATTAGAAGTTGTAGATTGTCCACTTCTAAACTGATATTATTCCTAGAATTTTACTTTTTTTGTTCTTGAGTGTTTTATTTTGCAATGAAAGTGGACACTTTTCTTTCTATTATATTATCATGATAGAATTTGCTGAAATAAAAAGCATAATAGCACAAATGCAAGAGCAAATAAGAAAGATAATGCTTGTAATACATCAATTTAGTATACTACCACAAGAAGCAATAAGATTTGTAGGAAGTGAAGATATAGAGATGATTAGAGCTGCTTCAATATCTACATTAAGCCATACTACTTCACCTACAATGGATCACCATTCAAATATCAAGGGACCAAAAATTAGTTTGCTTGAGAAGTTTAATGGTACACGATCTAAATTTCAAGGATTTATCAATCAAGTAAAATTGGTGATTAAACTTCAATCTCAAAGTTATCCAATTTAAGGATCACAAGTCAAGTTTATTAGAATACTACTTTTAAATTCTGATTTATTGTGGTTTTCATTTTTTTTTGAAAGACATGATTTAATATTAGATAATTTGATAGTATTTTTAACAAAGTTTTGATTTATAAATAAAAAATATGATACAATTTATGTTGCAACCAATAAGATCCATATCTTATGACAAGGCAATCAATTAGTAATATTATATGCTTCATAATTTTAACAACTAGTAACTGATATTAAATAGATTGATGCTGCATTCATTAGCCAATTTTTCTATACATTACAATATGAGATAAAGAAATTGATGCTCAACTTATTTGATTCTTAGACATTAAGTCAAGTAATTAACTTTGCTATAAAGTATGAGAATTAGCTTTTTGAATTTTGATCTAAGAATTGTACAAGAGAGCTTCAATATTATTGTAATTCAATGGCAACACCAATGTCTTTTCAACATGTATATTTGAAAGTAGAAGACATGCAAATTAATAAAATATATTTTAAATCTTTTATTAAATAAGAAAAGATTCATTGTCATCAAAAAAGATTATACTTTTATTGTAGAGAATCTAAGTACACTATGTAATATTATTCAAAAAAATGACACAATTACAAAATGAGAAGTACAGTTATCAAAGAAGATAATATGTCAAAAAACGAATTTATCCAACTACAATAGAGAACGTACAATTAAAATCTTATACAATTCCTAATAAAGATTCTATTATCTTCTTAGAACCCTTTCTTTGTTGTAGAATAGATGTGTATTTGGAACCTAAAAATCACAAAGCATTTGTCTTGCTAGATTCAAGAGCCTCAATGTATTTTTTACATGAAGAGTTTATTAAAAGTTATAAAATATCTTTAGTACAAAAAACTAAATCCGTACTTGTAGAAGTCATAAATGGTCATCCATTATCTTCTAGAGATATTATTTATAAAAAATTTCTTATAAATATAATAATAAATGGTCATAATAGTTATATAATCTTTAATATAATTAAATATTCCTTTAATCCAGTCATTTTAGATTTATCATAGATAAAAAAATATAATCCTTGAATAATTTGAATTTTTTGTAGACTTGATTTTTTTCAGAGTATTAGTAAGAGTCTTATTAATCAAATAAAAAGCTATAAGTCTAATATAATAAAACCCATACTTATAGGTACAAAAAATTTTATATATAGAATAAAAAAAAGATCATCTTTTACTATTTATACTATATCCATTTTAGATGGTGGAAAGATTTTAAGTAGCATTCCAAGTTAACATCAAGATTATTAAGACATTTTTAAAAAAAAAAATGTAAATATTCTTTCAAAGCATCATTCATATTATTGCTCAATTGATCTCATAGAGAGAACCCATCTTCCATTTGGACCAATCTATAATTTATTACAAAATGAATTGGCTAAACTCTAGGAATATATTGATGAAAACTTAGCTAAGAATTTTATACGCCATTCAAAATCTCTAGTAAGAGCTCCTATCTTGTTTAAAAAGAAAAAAAGTAAATTACTATAAATGTGTGTAAATTATCAAGGACTCAATAAGATTACCATCAAAAATATATATCCTCTACCTTTGATATTTAGACTTCTTGATGAACTAAATCCAGTTAAAATCTATACAAAAATAGATCTATAAGGAGCATACAACTTGGTCCACATCAAAGAAAGATATGAATGGAAGATTATATTTTGAATAAGATATACAAACTTTGAATATAACATTGTCGTATTACGTAAAGTCTTGCTTGAGAATGCACTAGACACCTAGCTATAGAAGATAAAAGAGAAATAGCAACAAGAAGTCCTAACACCTCTAATAGAATTATATAAAAATTATAATTAAAGAACAACTAATATGCTCAACTATTAATTAGGTTTTTAATTAATTATAAAAAATAGATTTTTAATTAATTATAAAAAAATACAAAAAAAAATCCTAAAGAATTTTTAAAGAAATTATAAAGAAATAATAAAGAAATCTTAAAAAAATATTAATATAAATTTAAAAGAAATATCAAAATATAAATCCTTTTAAAATATTAAAAAATAAAAATTACAATCAAACTCTAATCAAATCCTAATCAAATGCTAATCAAATTCTAATCAAATTCTAATCAAATTCTAATAAAATTCTATTCAAATCCTAATTCAATCATAGTCAAATTTTAATCAAATCCTAGTCAAATCCTAATCAAATCTTAGTCAAATCTTAATCAAATCTTAGTCAAATTCTAGTCAAATCTTAATCAAATCTTAGTCAAATCTTAATCAAATACTAATCAAATTCTAATAAAATCTTGGTCAAATCCTAGTCAAATCTTAATCAAACTTTAGTCAAATCCTAATAAAATTCTAGTTAAATCTTAATCAAATTCTAAATTCTAAATAAATCCTAATTAAATCCTAATTAAATTCCAAATGAATCCTAAAAAATCTTAATCAAATCATAATCAACTCCTAATCAAACCCTATTAAATCCTATATCCGTACGATGGTGAAGAAGAAGAGTACGATTCTGATTGTTTTAAGGGTTCCGTTGCTAGAGATTACATTCCAAGATTCATTGAATGTCTTACACCTAGATCCAAAAAGTATGAAATGTGGAATGATAGGCATTATGGTTAATCTTAGTAGAGGGTAGTATCAGCTAGTCAGACCATACAAATATTAGGGATAGTGTTAAGATCAGGATGTGTTACAGCAGATAGAAACCACAATAACTAATGATCTAATTGTTGATTTTGGCTCAAATTTTGCACATTTTTAATAATTAATTTGACAATATGTACAAAAAAATTGAAGGAGATCCAACTTACCAAATAGAAGTAAAGCTCAAATTTCTACTCAAGTATAGGCTGCCTTCTTTATCCAACCTTCATGCCAATCTCCTAGCATAAATATCTTTCTCTTGTACCATTCAATTGCTTTCAAAATTCATATACAAATATATAATCAAATCTACTATCTATAAAATTAAATTCACCTCAAATTAATGAATAGATTACTAAATATCTGAGAAACCTTCACTAACCCTCAAATCCCAACTTCTAAGACCCTGATCCACTTAAACTTCAATAACCTTTAATTAAACCATTGGATCAAGCTCAAACTTAAAAAATATAAATTAAAATAAAAAAATCTATAAATTTTCACTTCTAGATCTATAATCAAGTACATGAAATGTTCAAAAATATAAATATTCTTTTGTTTTACAAAATCCAAAGTCACTTGAATTAACCTTAATTTTACAAAGCTTTTACAAAGCCAATTTCTATCCAAATTACTCAAAACCAACACTTAAACAAACTTTTTTAAGTTTGTTCTCTAATCCAACTCTCCAATCTGCAAAAAGAACTTTCCACCTACTGTAGGCATGTGGTTTTGTACCTTAGGATCTGATTTTGATCCAGGTTCACAATTGGTCCTCTCTAGATATTAGCTCTAGGAATTTTAAGGTAAATTTTGCTAAAACCTATTCTTAATTTCTTCTTAAAGATGCCTTTATTATTTAATTTTCTAATCTACTTTATTTTGCCTTATTTATGGCCATACAAAATAAATAGAAGTCTCTTCCATAAAAAGGTAACATTAATATTTTTTGATTTTTATTACTTTCTTGTCTATTATCTATATTTCTAAGATAATTTTCTAAAATATTTTCATTTGAGCTCTTTTATAGTATAATCATTCTTTTTTTTTTTTCACCTAATGGTTGTATTATTATACAACATCCACCACCCTTGAATCTATGCATCCTCCGACATGCGCTAAAATTTCTTCAATATACTAATATATGATACTCTTCATCTTGGTCTAATTCTTGATCTTCAATTTGTTCTTCCTCTTCTATTTCAATACCTCTTAATAGATTTTTTCTTTCATCAAAATGTATATATACTCTTCTTTGTCTAAATAACTTAACTTACTTATTTACTATAGGTGACTTCAATTTTATTCCATCAAGCTCCCATATATAATATGTTCTATTGTTATAGACTTCTATTACAACATATGATTGAAATCAATGATTAGAAAATTTTCATAATATATTATATTGATTATTCAAATTATTATCATAAACTAAGATCCAATCACCTTCTTTTATTTTTTTAGACTATAGTTGATACGTTTTATCAAATCTTTTTTTATTCTTTTTTCTTGCTTCTTTCAATCTTCAAATTGCTACTTCAATATCCTCAGGTTTTTTATTCAAATGTTGAATCAGTAATACTAAAAGCTCCTCTCTATTAAAATCATCCTTCCAAGACAATACTCCCCATGTAAGCACTATTTCTTCTATCAGCATAACTAACTTGTGTCCATACATTAATTCAGAAGGCATATAACCAGTTACTATACTATGAGTTGTACAATCAATCCATAATGCAAATGATAATAGCCTTAGCCACTAATGTATTTTATCATTGCATGTTTTTATTAATGCCTTAACAATAAGTGAATGTCCACCCTCACTCTTCCCATTATCTTTTGAATTATATGCTATTGTCAAAGAAAGTTTAATTCTCATTTTACTAAAGAATTTTCTTACTTCTTATGCATCCAATTTATCTCTATCTACAGTGATTCTTCTAATATGACTATAATAACAAACAATATCTTCTAAGAGAAATCAACATATATTTTCAGTACTTTTTATTTTCAATGCTCATCCTTCAATTATATTTGATAAATCTTCATATGCAAGTACCAAATATTTTATTTGTTCAAGTCCTATAGGCATTACTACTAAATCCACTGTCTACTTATAATGTAATACTAGAGGATAAGCTGGATGTAATTCATCTCGATGCCAAATATTAAAATAAAGTTGACAAATCTCACATGATCCTATAAAATCAACCACATCTTTATACATGCCTTTCCACCAATACTTTCTTTTAAATTTAGTAAAAGTTGCTCAAATTCTTCTATGCCATGTCCACAAATTTTTGTAGAACTCTTTAATAATCTTTTGTTGAGCTTCTAAACCACATATCCTCTATTATAGTACTTCTCCTCTTCTCTTTGGATACTTCCATAAATATCTATCACGTAAAAAATATCTATAGATTTTTTTACAAATTTTCTTAAATTTTTCATCTATTCAATCTTCTTCTCACTTTAATGTATTTAGATATTTTCCAATATCTTTGCACTTACCTTCATATAAATCTCTTAAAAAGGATTCCAATAATATATTCAAATATATACCTTCTTCTTTTGATAATATATTAGTATAAAATTTTGTGCCCATATCATCTTCCAAATCAATTATATCTTCTTCATTATAATACCTCACCCTTGATAATATATCTGTAATTAAATTATCTTTTTTTGAAATGTATTTAAATTCTAAATTCATAGATTTGATATATATTATCCATCTTAATATAATAATATCAAGAATTGAATAACTTGTGATTATATCCAATAAGGTAGACAATCTATTTCTATAACTACTGAAGCACCAATCTAGTACTTCTTTTCATTTTTCATAGCTATTACTATACTCCATAATTTTCTTTTAATTTGTATATATGCCCTTTATCTAATATTCAAAACCTTTGCTCCAAATCTTACTACATATCTATTCCCTTGTTCATCATTTTGCCCAACCTATTCCAATTGGACTTGCATCAATTATTAATATCACTAGCCTTCTATATTCATAATTCACTTTCTTTAAAGTTGGAGGCAAAAAAAGCAGTTTTTTCAATTTTTTCATAACTCTTCTTTATTCTTCTTTCCATTGAAATTTTTCATTCTTTCTTAGTAACTCATATAATGGATTTGCTACATATACAAAATGAGATATCCATGCACGATAGAAAATACATGCTGCTAAAAATCTTCTGATTTCTGTTATATTTGTACATTCTTTCATCTTTTTAATAATATCAACTTTTTCAATACTTAGCTTATGTCCATATGATCTACACATGTATCCAATAATAAATATCTCATTTATTCTAAATATAGATTTAGTATTTAATAAGGTCAAATATACCTCTTCCAATCATAATAAAAGTTTTTCACAATCCATAATATGATTTGTAAGAAATCTTCTACAATCTCTTTGATCCAATGTCTCATCTTTTTTTTCTTCTATACATCTTTTAATTAAAATATCATTTAAAAATGATATAATCTTTTATAATATAAATTCCCTAAATACTTTGTTTATTCTATTTATTATATGAGCTATTGAATTAGTAGCCCCTTGAGGGTATATACACATTCTTACTAAATCCAATAGAATCTTCATAGTAGTTAAATCTCTACTTTGTAATCCCAATTGAAATTGATCATATCTTAAGTAAAGATCACCTATTGAATAGATTGCTCTTCCAGCAAATGCTTTTGCAAATTCATCCATAATTGAACTTGAATCCATATTTCTAATAGTCACCTTATTCACAAGTTATATATCTTGTATAAATCTCATTGTCCCATTTTTTTTTGGTATTGTAAACCACCAATTAGAATAAGATGCCATAGATGGTTCTAAAATCTCTATTTTAATCTTTTTGTTGAATAAATTTATTAACTTGGATAAATATACTTTTGGTATTGGAATTAGTTGTAAATTCTATGATTCATAAGGAATAGTAAAAATTTCATCATAAATATTTTTGGAACATACATTAATAATTCTATTCTCTTGTTGTAATCCATATTGCAATAAATAATTTAATTCTTTCATAATATTTGTAAATCCTACTTCTTCATATGCTCCTAAAATAAATTCATCCTCAATCAATTCTCCATTTTTTTTCAAGATTTGCTCTATAATTTTAACATAACGTTTGTCTATTCTTTTCAACTTGCCAATAATTTTAAAAGATAATACACAATCTTGTCTCAATTCAATAAGTTTAATATATAATACCTTTTTTTTTAAATTAAATGAGAGCATTTTTTTTCTAATCCATTGCAATTCCACTTTACAATGGTGTATAAACAGCCTTAAAATCTTCAAAATTCTCATTTGATAATGGCTTCTCTCTCAACTTATCACAATTTTTTTCTTAATTGGTATAAATAATTAAAAAATGAACTACTTTTATTCTATCTTGGCTTTTTATTCTTACATAGGCTAAACCATCATCCATTACTTTTGTTTCCAATTGAGTGATAATAATATACGGTTGTCTCATTATAATAAGATATATAAACATATATTATATAAAAAAATATTATTCATGAATAACATCTCATATTATCACCTTGATATTTGAACAAGCTCCATATAAATCTCCCTTTGAATTATTTGTTGACCTTATCATCTATCCATATTTATTATCAATAGGCTATTTTTTCTTTTCATATAGCTCTTTTGATATCAAATTGATTTCAGAACCATGATCAATTAATGTTATAATTGATTCTTCTAAATCTCCTAATTTTACTAGAGTTTCTATAGTAGCCTTTATTTAATGATTTTGAAAATAATAACTAGATGTTTGAATTCCATTTCCTTCCATTGTAAGTCCAACTCATGAAACATCTCCTAAAACTTACATTTCATCCTCTTTATCCATACTATTTTTCATTGCTTTTGTTCCATGTGTATTTAATGTCATAATTTTTTTTTATTATATCAATAATAATTTCATAAGATTTACGCTTTGTAATCTTTAAAATTTTATCAATTATAAATTTGATCTTTCTTCCTAAAATTTGTTCTTCTAATATCTTCTTCAAATTTGTAGCAGTCTCAATATCTAATTATAATTTATAAGTACAAGTCTTTTTTTTTTTTTAATTATAATTTCCTTTTCCTTTGTAGAAACATTCTCCACTTCTTTGTCATGCATAGGATTCTTTTGTTGTCTTGTTTTTTCTCCTCTTATAGTCTTTTTTTATGGCCCTTCATTATTTTCATCTCTCCTTCATTTTTCTTCTATTAATTTTTTATTTTAACTCTTTACAATATGATCATGCACTAACAATCCATCTGCTAGATCATTCTACCTAATAATTTGTTAAATATTATTATCAATATATTTTAAATCATTTATAATAAAATTTTCTTTTCAGCAAAATTCATTGCACTTATCCACAAAGAGCTAGATTTTCTTAGAGATTCAAGATTTATACTTAAATATTTGCCTCAATTTGCTTCCATCCAATATGTTGATATTTCATTACTTGAGATTGTATGCTTTTTAAAAGTATCTTTTATAAATATTCTCATTTCTCCTTTATTAAAATTTGTCTCTAATTTTTTTCCACTTTCTTTCAAGTATATCATGCCATCTTTAAAAAAAATAATTCCTTTGTATAGTGCGTGTATAAAATCTTCACACTCCCTGCTTATGCTATTACACCAAATGCACCTATACACTATACCTTCTATTAGTCTTAATTTTTGTTTTGTTGATATCCTTGATAATTGACCATTCTCTTTAAGTTTTACAAATTTTATTTGTAAATCTTTCATTGCACCTATGATTTCATCCATATTCATTTTTTTTTTCTTTGGTGTAGACATTGAAAATTGAATCATAGATGTAAAATAGTTAGTAGGCAATTTTACCTTAAATACTTATAATGGTCTTTGAATACTCATCCTATTCTTTCTTCTTTCTCTTTTTGTAAGCAATCCTATTGCCTCTTCTACTTCTTTTTAATTTGATGTTAATCCTTCTTCTTCTTTTTTATCTTCAAGTAAAATTTCTAATTTTTTTTGAAACTCTTTATCAACTGCTTGAAGAAAAAGTTCCACTTTATTCGAATCCAACAATTGCCTCTCCTTTTTTGATAAATGAGAATGTTGTCTTTCAAATTTTTTTAATAATTTTATTGTTTGAAGATCTTTCTTAGGCGTTTCAATCTATTCAAAAAATAACTTTTCCGTAATTCAATCATTATCTTCTAAAAAATATTCATCCTTCAATGTTTAAAAAAATTTCTTCCATGAACCTCTAAAATATCCTATAATAGACTTTACATGATTTTTTTTTTATCTCTGGTGCAATTGCCAATTCAAATAATTGAACCATCTACTTCTTAGAAACACGCTTCAATTCTATTTCTTTCACATAACACCTTAAATATTATATAATATCCTTCTCTTCAAATTAATCAATTTTATCTATAAGTGCCTATAATATTTTGTTTGCTATATCCTCGTTGCAATCTTTAACATATTGTTGCATGAATAAAGCAAATGCTTCAAATATGCTTGCAGAGTTAGGATTGAAATACATACCTTGTCCTCAATTAATACTTCTACTTATAGCTCCACTTGAAGTACCACCCATAGCTCTTCCTTACATTCTCTTACCTTTATTCTCTATAATTCAAATAGATCAAAAATCCAATTACCTTCTATCTCAAGCTTTTCACATCAAGTTCACCAAATATGTCATATCACGTGAAGTCTTACTTGAGAATGCACCAAATATCTGGTTGTAGAAGATAAAAGGAATTTGCAACAACAAGTCCTAACACCTCTAATAGAATTATATAAAAATTGCAATTAAGAAACAACTAATATATTCAACCATCAAAAAAATTTAATTAGATTTTTAATTAATTATAAAAAAAATAAGGTTGTATAAATCTCAATAATAGCTTTTTTAATGGATCCCTTCTAAACTAACAACCTAACCATATTACTTCAAAGTTTGAGTTTAAAGACAATCTACTTTATTTTGAAGGACGCTTATATATTCTAAAAGATGAAGCATGAGTACATGCTCTTGAAACTTGTTACTGTCACAAATACAAAATATAGACTTGAAGTCTAAACAAGAAGTTCAAGAAGAATTGGCAGGAATTAGATTAATTAGATGAGTACAAAAACAACACCAGAGAGGTGAGCTAGAGCTCCAAGAGATGTGTTGTCGACACTGAAGAACTCTTCAGCCTCGACTCCAATATATACTCCTACCTAGGAAGCTTCTCAAGCAGCTTCTTCCAACTAGGGAGCTTCTCAAGCAACTTCCACTAACTAGGAAGCTTTTCAAGCAACTTCCACCAACTAGGGAGCTTCTCAAGTAACTTCTACTAACTAAGAAGCTTTTCAAGCAACTTCTACCAACTAGAAAGATGTTAGAAGGCTCTGGAAGGTTCTAGAGAGTTTTAGAAGACTTCTAAAATATTCTAGAAGGTTCTAATAAGTATGTCCTTAACATCACCTCCTCCTTTAGCTTTGAGGTCTCTGAGAAGCCATTTGAGATGTATACTCACAAACGTAGGAAATCAAAAATTTGTCGCGTAGTCTCTACAATATACTCCAGCTGTCGTTCACGAGGCAGATGATTCATAGGTCCTTGTAGCCACCGATATTGACCAATACCTTCCACTTGAGACCATGCTTGAACTTCTGTATCTTCATTGTAGAAACGACCTGAAAATATCCCTTCGATACTACTTGTATGAGCTGGTTCAACTTCAAAGACAATTACAAGTGACTTGCTGCTTGGTATTCTTTGATGTCTTCTTGGCTCTTCTAATTCTTCATCTTGAGGTCGACGTCGTGAGCTACTTGGTTGAGATGGTACCACTAGTACAATATCTACATTCTCACTAGTCATATCTAAATACACCTTGATATTAGATATCTTGATACTACGAAATACAACAAGTTATGTTTTGATAAGACCTGGATCCTTTTTCTATTCATTTTTCCAGAGAAAGCTTCATCTTCACGCTTCGTTAATGACCAGCTTTTGGTTTATTAGGATATCATCGATAGAATTTTCATACCTTTCGTGACGCATTGGCAAGATTTTTGGCTGGTTTTCATATTCTTTTATTAATATCGTAGCCACTCTAATGCACAATGTACTCTAATTTATTCCATCTTTGCCGTGAATCTAGTATCCTTTCCATCTCATATTCTTCATTGTTTTCAATTTCTATACTAGGTGGCGGACATTGCACTCTTCCAAGAAAAGACGATTCCCGATAAGGCTCTAACAAAGAAACATGAAAGACAGGGTGTACCTTCATAGTAGCTGGTAACTCTAAGTGGTACGCCACATGATTGATTTGCTTCTGGATAACAAATGGTCCCAATCTCTAGTAGTCCAACTTATCACATGGCCGCTTGGTCTTGATATTCTGTCAAAGCAGCCATATTTTATCTCCAATCTTGAAATTAGGTGCCTGATTCCGAAATTTATCCGCGGATGCTTTGTAAGACTCTTGGGCAATTTGCAATTGAAGCTTCAATGTGGTTTGAAGCTCCAATAGTTGCTGCAGCAATCCTTCAGCTGCTGGGTTGTTATTCGTAGACGGACTCAATAGATCAAGCTTTGGATGGTACTCATAGTTGGAAAAGAATGGTGTTTTTTGAGTTGATCCATGAAGGATGTTGTTATATGCAAACTCGGCTAGCGGTAGATATGCAATCCAATCATCTTACTGATAGTTGATGCTGCATCGTAAATACTGTTCCAAAACTTGATTCACCCGTTCCGTTTGGCCGTCAGTTTGAGGATGGAATGCCAAAGAAAGCTTGATGTCCACCTTCAATATTTTAAAAAAAAATCTCCAAAACTTTGATACAAATTGGGTTCCTCGATCCGACACAATATCATCTGGTAGACCATGATATCGATACACATTATCAAGGAAGAGCCTTGTTGTGTCTTTGCTTGACGATGTCTTCTTGCAAGGGATAAAATGTGCCATCTTTGTAAGTCGATCCACCACAAGAAAGATGCTGTCAAATGAATTTGATGGCGACAGATCTGTAATAAAGTCCATGGAAACTGAAGACCATGGACGACATAGAATAGACAATGGCTGTAGAAGTCCATAAAGGCAATGTCAAGGGTTCTTAGATCTTGAACAAATGTCACAAGAGAGGACGAAATCCTTCACATCCTTCCACATTTGGGGCCACCAAAAATCTCGAGAAATGAGTTCCAAGGTCTTGTTGAATCCGAAATGTCCCGCAGCTGGAAAGTCATGACGAGATTGAAGGACTTGAAGTTGTGTTGGCCCTTTTGGGATATACAGCCACTCTTCAAAGTATATGAGATCTCCTTCAATCTTCAACTTGTCATCATTGATATGCTACTTGATATCAAGGACTATTGAATCTTCAATGGTCGCAGCACGTACCTAGTTGAGGAAGTCAGCATCAATTGGCACCACAGCAGCACAAATTCCGAATTGCTCTAGCTTTAACAATGTCGTACATTGTTGATCAAGTGCTGCTTCTCCAACCTTCGGCGCAAGATATGATCTTCTTGATAAGGTATCGGATAGTCCTTGCTGCTTTCGAGGCCGATAAATAATAACAAAGTCAAATCTAGATAGCGACATATTCTATCGAGCTTGACAACGATTTAGAATCCGAGTAGACATGAAATATTTTAGATTCTTGTGATCCGTATATACGGTCACCGGATGCGCAGCTCCTTCGAGGAAGTGACGCCACTCTTGGAAAGAATCCACTATAGCAAGGAGTTCTTTATCATGAATCTCGTAGTTGATCTCAATCGTAGAAAATTTCCATGAGTAGAATGCAACTAGATGAAGCTTATTGTTGATGCCCATCTGTGAAAGTACGGCTCCTAAAGCAAAATCCGAAGCATCAGTTTCCAAATAAAAAGCCTTTGTAAAGTTTGGGTGTATCAAGATTGGAGTCGTAGTAAATGCCGTTTTAAGATTTTGAAATATTTTTTCTGCTAGAGGTCCCCATTCCAGCTTATCTTTATATGTTAATCGAGTGAGTGGAGCAGCAACTTGAGAATAATTCTTGATGAAGATCCGATAGAAGTTAGCAAAGTCGAGAAAACATTATACATCTCTAACTGTCTTTGGAACTTCCCAGGACATAATTGCTTCCATCTTCTTGGGATCCATCTTTAAGCCTTCTGTGGTTGCAACAAATCTTAAAAACTCCATCTCAATTTGGTGAAATAAGCACTTCTCCAACTTGGTGTAGAATCCTTGCTTGCGTAGTTTTTTGAGTATCAAACGAACATGCTTCTTATGCTCTTCTTCATTCTCAGAAAATATCAAGATATCATCCAAATAAATGACAAAAAAATCATCTAGATATTCTCAAAAAATATCATTCATCATATGTTGAAAAATCGCCGGAGCATTGGTAAGGCCAAATGGCATGACATTATATTCAAAATGACCATACCTTATACAAAAAACTGTCTTCCATTCGTCTCCTTCTTTGATTTGCAGAAGGTTGTAAGCTCTCCTTAGATCAATCTTTGTAAAGATCTTTGCACGTCCAAGTTGTTCCAAAAGACTAGAGATCAAAGGTAATGGATAGCGATTTTTCTTTGTCACCTTGTTGAGACCTCGATAGTCCACGCACATCCGTAGTGAGCCATCCTTCTTCTTCACAAATAAGATTGGTGCCCCAGCTGGCGATTTTGAATGACAAATGAAGTTCTTGGCTAGATTCTCGTCAATGTATTTCTGCAATTTAGCCAACTCCATCTATGATAGGTTGTAGATTGGGCCAAAAGGCGGTTGTGCTCCTTCTTGCAATTCTATGGTACAATCATATGGTTGATGTTCTGATAGCATATCAGCATTCTTCTTTTGGAACACGTCTTGAAAATCCTTGTATTGTTCCGGTATTCCTGCTGTTGAAATCTACTCTCCACTAGTTGCAGCTACATAAATGACCAATGGTGTGCCTTCCTTACATGATCTTACAAACGTTCTTGCTCCAATGAACAAGGATTTTTTGATTTGGGGTCTTCTTCCAAGCTTTTCCTCAGCTTGTTCTATGGAAAATGTTATCCTCCGCAACCTCCAATCTATGGATGGATTATATTTTTCCAACCAAGAAAGACCAAGAATAATAGGATTTGACGGGGTGCTAATAATGTTGAAAATAATATAACTACTATGGTCTTTAAACGTCACTTCTATAGGTTGTGATTCATGGGTGATACTATTAGATAATAAAGGTCGTCCATCTATTACTTCTATGTTAACAGGTTTGAATTTTTGTACTAAGGGAATTTTGTGACGCTTAGCAAATTCTTAGTCTAAGAAACAAGCAGATGCTCCTGAATCTAATAAGGCTAAGATTTTTAGTTTTTCAAGACCAAAAGATAAAAGAATTGTAAAACAACGGGCAGATTGAGTAGAAAGAGAGGAACCTCATTTTTATTTGTCTAGCCGCACGGTTCCTATTGTGGCTGGGCATCCTCATTTTTCTGAACAAATGCACCTCTATTCTTGATGCTACGTCCATTTTGCTTCTTAGGACAGTTTCTAACTCTATGGCCTTCTCTACCGCAATAAAAGCACAAACCTTTCTCCATACGCTGCTTCTTTTCTTCTGGAGTAAGGAATTTGATACGTACCACATCAATCTGCATGTCTTCTGTCTCCGCTTATGAATTTAGGCTACTTGCCAATATAATTGTGCCATGATGGCTTGTATATTGTTTGGAGCGTTGATCTTGGCGACATTGAAATAGGCGGTTATCGCACTTCACAGCTTGGCTAATGGCTTTGTTGAGCATTCGTGGATCAAGAAGAGATAACAACAAATCCTTCACATCGTCCCTTAGACTCCAATAGAATTGACTCATCAATGCTTCTTCATCCTAGTTGATGTCGCATGCCAATTGCCTGAAATCCGATGCATAGACTGATGCAGAGCGAGTCCTTTGTCGTAGCAATCAAATTTTTGTTGTAGCCCACTGAGCCTTGTCATGCTCGCCAAATGCTTCTGCAAATGCCTCCAAAAAAGTTTCAAAGTTGTTCAAAATTGGTGATCCTTTTTCAAATAGAGGAGCAAACCATGATAGAGTTTGTCCCACAAGCAAAGTTCTGACCAATCCAACGCGTGATTCCTCTGTCGGATACGTTTGGGTTGTAGAGTTGTTATTAACTTGATTTGATTGATGAAACCTCAAAACTTGGAGTGAGTGCCATCAAACTTGTCTGGAAGGCTAATACAAGGTTCTTTTCGTTGTAGAAATAATGGTTCTCGTTGAACCACAGGTAAAATTGCTTCTTCTGGTGCAAAAACTTGAGGTTGATGAAGCCTAGATTGTGCTATTCCGGATGCTCCATCATTATGAAGTCTTGCAAAGATTTCTTCCATCACCGTAGTTCTCTATGATAACGTAGGAAGAACATTCATAATGGCATCCATCTTGGACTCCAAACTTTCACTCATATTAATGTCTTGACCTCCAACCATTCTAAGAGAAAAGAAATAATTGTTTCTACAAGGAAGAAATATTGGTTTAAAAGAGGGTACTCCGCATCCTCTAAAATACCTTAAGACCTTCAAGAAGAGGGGTAATCCACTCTCTCCAAGAAGAATAAGACTCCAATATTATGACAAAAAAGATATCAGTTTAGAGGAGGATAATCCGCAACATGTAAAATACTAGTGTACCTTTAAGAAGAGGGGTAATCTATACTCCAACAAGAGGGAACTAGCTCTGATATCTAAGGTGAGAGTAGTCTCGAAAAACTGTCACGGACACAAAATATAGATGCGAAGTCTAAAAAGAAGTTCAAGAAGAACTGGCAAGAATTGGATTAATCAGATGAGTACAAAAACAACACCAGAGAGGTGAGCTAGAGGTCCAAGAGATGTATTGTTGAGATTGAAGAATTCTTCAGCCTCGACTCCAATATATACTCCTACCTAGGAAGCTTCTCAAGCAGCTTCCTCCAACTAGGGAGCTTCTCAAGCAACTTCCACCAACTAGGGAGCTTCTTAAGTAACTTCTATTAATTAAGAAGCTTTTCAAGCAACTTCTACCAACTAGAAAGATGTTAAAAGGCTCTGGAAGGTTCTAACAAGTATGTCCTTGACAGTTACAACTTTCTTATAGTATGATATTTTGGATATAATAAGACCTTGAAGTTGATATCAAGAGATTTTTAGTGGCTTCAAATGTAGAAGGCAATTAAAGAATTTGTATAATTATATGATGTTTCTTCAAGATTGAAAATTTCTTGTCATCAATCTTACGGATTTTTCCAATTATTATCTATATTGAAAAAATTTTGATATTTAATATTTATAGATTTTATGACGGAACTTTAAAATTCAAGTTCATATAATTTTATATTTTTTATTGTAGATTGTTTCACTAAGATGGAATATTTTGTACGATGTATAAAATCTATCATAAGTGAAAAAACAACTAAATTTTTTTTTGATAATATCTATCACTATTATGGATTATTAAAGAATATTATATTAAATAGAGGAATGTAATTTGTATCAAGATTTTAAAGAATCTTTTTTAAAATATTGAAGGTGGACATAAAACTATCTTCAACTTTCTATCCTTAAACTGATAGATAAACGGAATGGATAAATTAAGTTTTGGAGCAATATTTGAAGTGTACCATCAACTATCATCAAAATGATTAGACAATTCTTTTGCCACTGGCAGAGTTTACATATATTAATTCAAAATATTTTTCTATTCAATAAATTCTATTTTTTGCCCATTATGATTATCATCTATAACTTGATATTTTTGACTTCTCAAAAGTTGATAATCCTACGGCAAAAGATTTGTCAAATCAATTATTAAAGCTACATACAACAATAAAGGTACAATCAAATTTAAAGCGATGCCAAAATCAGTTAGGATATTTTATACATTCACGCGGATATGATATTAGTGAATGCACATAGGAGCCATCCAAGAATATAGCAAATATATCAACAAAAGTCAATGAATTTCATCAATGACATCTATCAAAATCAAGATGAAAAGTCAAAAAAATCTTTATTATAAAACAAAGCAAGTTCAATAGAGATTTTGGTCTATCTTATATCATTGTTTGTTATTTCTTTGAATTTTTTTGTACCAAAGAGATGAAGAATCAACAACCAGCAAATTCAATTCAAGAACTATTATTTGCTGACTTATCAAACAAGACATTATAACTATTACAACCTTCAAGATGACAGAATAAAGATGAAGATCCTCAAAGATGACATGTTCTTTTTTGGATTGATGGAAAGATATAATATATTAGGTATCACAACCTTGAAAGAGACTCCTGATACTTTTAGAGATAGAAACTATTCTTAATGGTGTTCCAAATATTTTCTTTAAAAAAAGTTATGAAGGCCTCAATAATGATCAAATATCAAGGTGATCTTTTTGCCTCAATATTGAATACTATCAATGATTGAAAGGACCTATCAACTACCTTCAAAGGAAACAAAGATCAAAGTATGTAGCAAATATAATTTGATGCATCTTGGACTTCCTCAATATGTAATCACCGCTCCTTGTGGAACTTGTCCCTAGAAAGGGGGATAACTTCACAGACATAAGATTCATTCTAATAATTATCTAATTAATATATATAAATAGAAGTAAATAAAAATAGACTAATTTGATAATATCTTATAAAAATTCCTCTTAAAAGCTTTATAGATGCGATTTCACCTCTATACATATCCATAGGTGATTGGTAGGTTAGAAACTTGGCCAACAATTTAGCCATGTGTTGCACATGTTGGTAGCTTGTGGAATAAGCTAAGTACGTGGCACATATATAACAAACTTGTCTCACAAGTTTAACAGGTGTCTTCCAAATTGGACATGTATTGGAGGCCCTATAGAATCTCTAATATCAAATAAAAATTTTTACAAAGAAAGATGATATATTCTCTTTAAGGAAAAAATCAAGGTTAGAAAGCAAATAATGTTAATTTAAAGGTAGATAGTCTACAACCTTCAAACACAAAAATAATAGTGGAATAATCTATTCACTTCTAAAATATAAAACAAGAACAATGAATTACTCATTCTTATCAAATTATCAAGGATATGAAATGCAAACAACTAAAATATCAAAATACTCTTGTGTCACTCAAAAGGAGTAAAGAATTACTCAAAGATGGTATAATACTAAACTAGAATGGCTATTGCTAAAGACAAGAAGAGTAGAGACTTTTGAAACAAGACTATAAATAAGAAAGACGTTGATAAGAGTAAAGAAGGCTTCATTCTTATCTCTATATATACTATCTATATAAAAGCTACGTGGCAACGTTCTATAGGACCTTCAACACATATCTAATTTATAAAACACATATCAAACTTATAAGACAAGTTTTCTATATGTGTGCCATATGATTAGCTTATTCCATAAGCTACCAACATGTACGACATGTGGCTAACTTGTTGGCCAAGTTTCTAACCTACCAATCACCTATAAATATGAATAAAGATGAAACTATATCTATGAAGCTTTTAAGAATCTTTCCTATAAGATATTATGAAATTAATCTATTTTTAATATTTTCTATCTATCTATCTATATTATCTAGATAACTATTAGAGTAAATCTTATGTCCGTGACACCCGGATGGAACAACTTATCAAGCTTTTAGAAGCTTAGGAAGATTATAAGGATGACATCCTCTGTAAGCGCTTTTTAGATATTTGGATTAAGATCACAATCCTTGATGTGGACAAGATTATCGACGCTCATTGCATTTGTATCATCCTACATCTTTTATATTTGGAAGGTATTAAAAAATTATTAAAAAGATATAAAGATAAAATTCATCTTTCAATCCAAACTATAAGATAGCTTCAATTAAGAATTATTTGTAATTGGTCGTATGAAATAGGAAGCACAATCAATAAGAAATTTAAAAAAAAACAAAACAAAACAAAAAAAGTGAAAAAAAAAATAATTAAATAAATATACACTCTTAAACTTAGCATAGCCTATTTATTAGATTTTTATTTGATAAAAAATAAAAAATATATTTTTATAAAAATGATTATTTTATCTTTTTAATGATATAAAAAATATATTCTAATTTTTTTTTAATTTTTTAAAATAAATTCTAAATAAATTTTAAAAAGCTTTATAATATTTTTAAGATTATAATATCAATTTAAGGCTACTTTATTTTATCTTAGTAATTTTTTATAATAATATAATTAATTTAAATCAATTAAAAAATTCTATTTTTTTCTTAAATTAGTATAAAGTCATGAGATTCTTTCTTATGTTTCTTCTATCTACTAACTAACATTTTTAAGTTTCTAATGAATAATATATGTAAATAGAAGATCAATTTAGACATTGGTTTCAATAATTAAACATTAATTATCACAATTAAAAAAATATATTTAAATCAACTAAGATAATTGCCTTCAAGATTTACTAAGATTCCATTTGTATGATTTTTTCTCTAATAAGACTCTTATAATTTATAAGACCTTTTAAATCCTAATAAATACTTAGATGATCAAAAAGACTTTATAATATTAACATATTTATATCTAAATAATTTAAAAACTCTATTTTTAATAAATCCACCAATTAAGATGTATTGTTGGAATTCATAAGAGAATCTTTGAAATTAAAAGTATTTCTATTGAAGAAGTCAAATTAAGGTTTAAGATGAAGCTCAAAGAATTGTAATTGTTGATATTAGGCAAGAATAATATAAAGCCAAGTATGTAGGCATGGATCATTATATTTGAGGCCCGCGGTGAGCCAAAAATTTGTTGCCTTACATTAACTTAGCTTAAAAATTTAAAAAAATTGGAAAAGTTGAAAATTTAGAATTAGAAGGGTAAATTAGAGAGATAGTGTGACTAATTAGTGAAAATAATAGTTGGAAAAAAAAATAATAGAAGTAGAAAATATTTACTTAAAATAGTAATTATTTTGGAGTTAGTATTTCTATGTGAAAATGGGGTAGGAAAGAGCCCTAAACTAAGCCCTTGCGATCCCCCCATAAGTGTGAGTTTAGGAATTAAAAAAAAAGTAACGCAAGTCCCGACAATGGGTCTCGATGACACTTGAACCGCGGCTTCATTAGGGGGTGCGGTACCAATTGCAGTGGCCGCGGGTGAGTGCCGGCTATGGAGCAGAGTGATGTCAGTGGATGGTGTAGGAGTGTGTGTTAGTTTACGGCTGAGCGTTAATCGCTGCAGGAGCGTTGAGCCGGTTTCTCGGTTTCGGGAGTTGCTTGGAGTTGTTGTTGAGCGTGGTAGCGCCTGAGCTACCACAGTTTTGGCCATTTTGAGTTAGCGAGAATGTGGGTGCTGTAGTGTTTTCTTGGACGGCTCTTTCGTAGATAGTGGCAGGGGTGCATTAGTGAGTATAGGGAGACCCACGGAGAAGGACGGCAAGGGACATTACAATGATAGGAGGCCGACGTCGAACATGGACTTGTACGTGGTGACAGGAATGATAGCAGACATGACGATCTTGTGGAGTCTGGAGGAGCAGAAGCAAAGAGAGAGCGAGACGAAGGAGTGTGAGTCGGAGACAAAGATTGGTGTGACGAGGCAGCGATTAGGGCCTGGAATTACAGGATAGTGGCATGTTGATAAAGTGAGTGAAAGGCAGAAGCTGGACGCAGTAGGTCGAATACAGCATTAGGCTTTGCTGTGCGGGACGCAGACAAATATATTCTAGTAGAAAGGCTTTGTTAGATAGAAGAGCACATGTATTATAGATGGAAAATTTTTCTCGTATCAGGAAGGAGTGGCTGACTATGAAACCTTTTTCATTTGAAAGCTACGTTGATAAATATGGCATCTGCAAATTTAAGGATGTGTAGGGCAAAGGAGAAGCAGCAATATTTTCATGTGTAGCACGGGTTTTACATTAGGAGATTGTAGGATAGCATATTGTAAGGATTGTAAGTAATTCCTATGAAGTGAAATTTTAATACTATATATATATATATATATATATTAATTATTAATCCCTTGATTTTTTTATTTTTTATTTTTTAATACTACTTTATTATATCTATTATTGTTCTAATACTATATTTACTTTTATATTCTTCAAATGCTTTGTAATGCTCATTACCAGGTCCTTCTAATATAGGACATTGTCCTAATTAACTTATATTAAATAATATAAGATACAAATGTGTATGAATGAAAAACGCTTCAGTTCTTGTACATACTAGAGTTGCACAAGAGAGGCGACCTTATATTTATAGGTCAATAACTACTTGCTACCATCTTATAAGATTGTAAGTTTTAAAATATTCAATTAATATAGGATATTTTTTTTATTATTTAAGAATAATATTCTAGATTAAAAAAGTTATTCTAAATTAGAAAGGCTTGCGCATAACTAATATTTTATACTTTTTTTCTACTTAGTTTTGTTTCATGATCGTTGTTGTAATTTTTACATATAATATTAAATTAAATTAATATTTTATAATAATAAAGATGATTAAATTTTAATGAAAAAATTATATGATTTTTATCTTGAAAATATAATTAAAATCAATCACTAAAATACCAGACAGCACAAACAATTTTCTTTGGTGGTGTAAGCCAATTTTGGATTATGCATATCTACATCTACAAAAAATTTATTTAAAGCTAAAATTTTAATGTATTTCTCTTGTACCACTTGCAATTTATTTAATTAACCAGCTAATTTAAAAATTGAACCATCTTTGAGTTGCTTTAATTTTCTTTTTTCTTTTTTCTGATATTTTTTACTTCATAACTATGGTATCATGTATTTTTCCTTTTTAGTTTCAATGTCATACTTAAGATTTAGATTTAACTTAATTTTTACTTTTTTGGATTTTTTTAATTACAACAATTGTTAACTAAAAAATTAAATTTTTATGCATTCTTATATAGGGTGCCACATCTACAAAAGTCTCAAGAAACATATCATAATATTTCTTTTCAATAACAAAGAATATTTTACTCCAAAACAAAACCACAATTCATTAAAAAATAATCTTTTAACACTTTTACAATTATTGGTAAAATCACTCAATACACTCTGCTTTGTTTATGCTCATGTTTAACTGTTGCTCACATAGTACAAAAACTAAAATGTTAAGATGCACAAAGACAAATACAAATAGAATACCAAAGCAAGTTGTGGTTGAAAAATTATTATAAAAGAAAAAATGATTTTTATACATTAAACATCCATAATAAAAAATTGTTTACTGAGCAAGGCATCGGAATAGGATGCTGGGACAAAAGAGTACAAAATCACAGCTATGAAACAGCTGAGCCTTGTTGGATTGCATGTGAGCCCCTGAGGTCCACTAAGGAGTCAGAATGGGTTGCTTCAGTCTTGTGAGAGCTTAAGACTCACGGCGTACCACAAGCGTTGTATAATTTTCAATGGCCTCCAAATCTGACTAGAGGTTCTAGCCGAAATTCCAGCGTGGATGGCGCGTCTTTTTATCACCGAGAAAGACCCATTTACTACGTATTCTGTAACGTACGCACATGTCAACGCCAGAGTCACTGTGGTCTCCGCTTCCCTGAAAGACTGAACAAATCCATGTGCCTGGACCCAGTTTCCACATCTTTCATAATGAATGCACAGCTTGTTGAGTGTCCCATAATAAATCACAAGAATAGAAGCATGATTTTGAGGATATTCCGGTTTTTTTTTAATCAACTCTTGTCGGATGATCTCGCTGGATGGGTCATAATAGGAGAAACATGAACGTTATTATAGCTTAGTGAATAATTAATGAAGCTGGTGCCTGGTTGAATTGCTGAGCAAGCATTTGACAAATCTGGTGACATGCTCGAACTGCTGATACACACAACCAGATCGTTTGCAACCTGAAACTCTACGAAATCCTCTTACGACAGTCTTGTGACTACCACTGGTCCTTCTTCGTGAAATAAGCAAAGCTGAGTGATGCTCCCTCGTAATCTGCAGAGAAGGTTTAGATTGTGTTGGACTGTTTTACTTGCGTCCACTTGAATTGGCCTGACTGTTAGACAACCCTGCGGAGGATGGAGGATTTGGAATAGACCCGGGTCATCTTGTGGAGTAAACTGAAGGCATGTCTTCAAGGTGGGATTCCCTCGGTGGAATAATTGAGCAAGTTTGGACGTGGACGGATGAAGCCTTGCGCGGAAGGGAAGCCTTGCGCGGAAGGGAAGCCTTCCGCCTGGCCAGGCCGGCATGTTCTCACCAGTCGGGTCTCTTCGCCGCTACCCTTCGCCGCCAGGTCCCCACCAATTCTCTCCATCAGAGGAGTCACTTCAACTTTTACACATGAATAAGTTTCTATATAGAAATTGCAGAGCATCACAAGTATGCAGCGTGAATGGTGGCTCTCTTCTCGTCGCGTATCACAGGATCTGCTGAGCTCTCCACACTACAATTAGTAGGAAATTAATCTGCTTGAATCAGCTCGAGTTTTTCTTTCCAATTACAAAAGGTATTCCGCTGGTTGTTGTTGGTTTGCAAGAACAGTTGAATTAGGCCCGGGGTTCAGAGTCTGAGTGCGACGAACGAAGGAGCACATATCCAATCGCACCACACTTTGGGGGGCACTCAACGCCATCAAGCAGCATCTTCAAGTCGATATCCATCACCTAGAAGTTGTACGAGGTCGTCAAGCGGATCATCGCCGTCTTCAAAAGCTGCAGCAGTATGTCAGGCTTCAGGACCACGAAAGATATCCTCACTCAGCTAGCCAATGTTCTTCCCACGGGCACGTTCATGCTTTTCCAGCTGATTGCCCCTCTCGCCACCAACAATGGCCACTGCGGCAAGACTGAGAAGTTCGTGACGTGTGCTCTCCTGGTAGTTTTTGCAGTGATTATCGTTGTGTCTTGCTTCACGGATAGCGTTAAGATTCCCAGCACAGGGAAGGTCTACTATGGACTGGTCACCACCAAGGGCTTGTGGAACCCAAGCTTCCAGGGGTCGGGAATTCCGGGGGTCTCCGGCGCGTACTACACAGCGGGCGGGAGCAAGTACACGCTTAGAGTGTTTGATTTTGTTACTGCTGCGCTCTCGTTGTCTGCTTTCGCCACATTGTCGCTGCTTGCGGATCCTGTGTCTGGATGCTACTGGAAACACTTGAGCTCAACTGTAGTGAAGACGGTTCCCCTGATTGTGGGCGTGGTGGTCTCGTTCGTGATGACATTCGCGCCCTCAGCACGAAACGGCTTCGGGTTCAGAGTCGATGCTTCCATCCCAGCAAAATCAGCTCCCAGGACCAGCTTGTTAGGCGCGCCGGCGACCTCCACCTCTTCGGCCTGATTAGCCTGCAAGGTAGAGATTCAAGTTACTAAGCAATCTAATAATTATTTCAATCATCACCATCATCACTTAGCAATCAAATAATTATGATTGCGGTAGTTGGGCCATTGTTGACTACGCGAACAGATTTTCGGTGCTTGCAGAAACGTACTGACGATTGTGTATCTGTATTCAATTGGATTGCAGGTGTCAATAAAGGAGCTATCCAGATTTCCATCACTCGGAACTACGTTTGGAGGCAGTCGCTTTTTGTGTTCAGCTACGTGATAATAGCTGTACTCTTTCATAAAGATGCCCACCTTGTTGGATAACGTCTGTTTCGTGTTTCTGGCGCGAAAGATTAGTAGGTGTGGCGCATTTGATACGTCTCTAGTATGAATGTGAAATAGCTCAATGGACAAAACGTCACAGAACTTAGAAGCAAAGGCAATGCCTTTATCTCATGCTGATGCTTTGAACACGTCTCTTAACATCCATTCAATTTTATTCGGAAGCATAGTTGTGATGGGTCAAGCGTACCACTCTAGTAACAAAATCATTCTTTCTAAATTTTCTCAAAAAGCTGCAAAACAATTTTGTGTACATTCATGCTCTATTTTCATCCCTACAGAAGGATCTCCCCAAACATAGTAGCAAGAAAATTGATTACAAAGCCCTAGCACATAGCCTCTCATCCTCTTCCCAATAGATCCTACTCAGCACCGCATATTCTGCTCTATAAAAACTGCGTTATTGAAGTGGAAGGCAAGGTTTCAATATACTAGAAAATTTGACACAGTATGGAGTCCCAAACATCCTGATTTGATATTTAAGATGTAATTGGCTATAACCTATTCCCGATAAGGGAAGAAGAAAAATGCTTACGCGGAAGAATAACACCAGCTGCTAACTCAACGTTATCCAAAAACCAGATCCGTACCTCCGCACCAACGCACCTTATCAAAATTGAACACGAAATGCAGATTCAATTTGGCTTGATTTGAGAAATCTGTTCTCTTAACCTTAAACAGTGGCTACGTAGAGAAGGAGATGCAAAAATATCTTCCCCGCCGGCCAGACTCTTGGTAGCTCCGATATCGACCGATGTAGAAGAAAGACATACTTTAGTCGCCGTTCAAATTTAGATCTAGTATTTTATCGGCTTTGTTAGAAACATAAACCATAGCACCTGAAAAAAATTGCTGAAGAATGGAGCAAACGCAAGCATTTGCTTCGCGTGACAGACTCCCATAGATGCACCTTAATGGTTTGTTAGATAATGAATTCAGATATACTTTCCATTTAATGTCGCACTAAACTCAAGGAAATAACTATGACCTGAGATGCAGACAAGGCTGGACACCATAAGGATTGGGAGCTTAACTTGAGCATCAGCTCAGCTAACTTGAGCATCATTTGGACACAACGCGATGCCATGAAATCATCATACCTTGAAGGGCTTGAGTTCTATCATTTCCTCGTTTCAGCTTCCAGACTGCAAGTGCTCTGTTATCCCAGGCTGCTGCTTCAGTCTTAACCGCATCAGTTCAGAGGACCTCTGTTCCAACATACGCCTCAAGATTGTCAGAATAGTTATATGTTAAAATCATTTTAAACGCATTCGAGTATGTAACGTCATTTACTTCTAGAAATTAACACCCTAATATAAAGTAACTGCAACACACAGCCAGAGGTACCGAGGCACAAAATAGTGCGCATGTAAAAGACTCTTTATAAGTATTGGGCTAAGCGTAGATGCTTTCAACGCATCAGGTTTAACTTTCGGTACCAACATATTTTGAAAACCCTAACATACAAAGAATAAACTAAATTTTCCAACTTTTATTCAATGCACAAAATTTCTAGTACATTATGTTGTGATATAGTATAGATTGTACACTTCCTCTGTACAAAGTCTATTCATACTTACACCAAGCGTAGTGTCAACAAGTTAACATTAAATAAATAAGATAAATTAAATTCATAAGATTAAACAACATTGTTTCAGTATGTTATTTGTTCATTATCATTATTTTTTGGAACTTTTTTTTTTTCAAATCTAGATAAATATATATATATATATATATATATATATATATATCGTTTTTTTGAATAATTTTTTTCAATATAAACCTTTAATCTTTTCTAAAATTTAGGAATTAATAAAAATTCTTGATTCCAATAATAAATAAAAGAACTATCAGATGCTTTTGATCTCCATCATATAGATATTAATGTTGCAGTCTAAGTATTAAAAAAAACTTAGAGAAGCATTACACTAATAATTTCAAGTTTCCAATTATCTTCAATCTTGTTTAATCTTTTCACAATCAACATGTTTCTACAAACATCAAAAGAATCCAACACAACGATCCTAAAACATATGAACTAATTTATCATCTTTTGTAAACATGCAACATATCTTCAATACAATATGATAACATGTCTTGACAATCCCATTAATTTTACAACAGGAATACATTAATCTCCTGAACCAAACCACCCACAACTTCTTGCCTAATACAATCTTTTCCACCAAAAAGCCAAACAATCAGCACATACAGAAAACATCAACTTCGCAAAACAAACGCAAAAGTAAGCACTCAAAAGTAAGCACTCAAATACTTACATAAGCCATATTATGACACACCCACCTGGTGCATTTTGTGTCCCTTTTTCTACTGAAACATCAACAGCGGATGCGACAAAAGCAAATTGTTGATGCCCAGCAATAGTAGATTGAAGTAGGAGAGAACAGGAAAAGATTAGCAATGGAACATTACTCGTGCTGGAGTACAGTATCCATCGTCCATCGCCGCATCAGCAGCAGCAGCAGAAAAGAAGACTCATCTCGATCAGCGAGGCAGCAAGAAGGGCAGATTGGCGATGGCGTAGACCCAGACGCCAAGCGTTGCAGCACAGTGCTGGAGCTGCCTCGAAGACAGCTTGTCGATGGTGTCTGCTGCAGTGTGATGGTACCAGAAGTAGCCACTCTTGAGAAAGTTGACTTCGTCGAAGGCTGGATATGGGACATGGCTGAAGGGGAGACAAGGATTGTTGTCGTCACTCCCCCATCTCACATCTTCCACATTCAAGCTTCCAGATGGGACGCCGTTAGCATTCAAGAAAGATACATCCTCACCAACTGAAACACCAGAAACGTTTCCAGATCCGATTTCTGATAGTAAGCTTTCTCCGATCAGTTCAAGAATTCTCCTGGCGTCGCTGGAGCCTGCAAAGGAGATGCCGTTGGGAGAGAATGTGCCAGCATCAGATTCCAAGGCGATGCTGTGCCTGATGAGCTCGGAGGCGTGGTTGTCAGCGTAGGATTCGGCCCCTCTGGAGCCATTCTCTTCGTTTGTCCACAGCACCGCCCGAATGGTCCTGAGGGGACGAAGACCCAGTGCATGGATCAGCCGAACAGCTTCCCAGGAAACAAATGCACCGCCTCCGTCATCCATGGCCCCATCGGCGATGTCCCAGCTGTCAGTGTGGCCACCTACGATAACGTATTGGTCGGGATAAGTGGAGCCCAGAATCTCGAGGATTACGTTGCGAGATTGAGCGTCGGGGAGAGTGTGAGCCTCCATGTAAAGCTCTACCTGGAGGGTCTGCCCCCGCGCTTGCAAGCGAGCAAACATCATGGCGTCTTCTATGGTGATGGATGCAGCCGGTATGGTGGACGAGTGCATGGAGCCCGTGTGCGGCGTTTGGATGCCGAACGGGGTTATGGACCTTACGAGAGCTGCAACAGCACCGTACGCTTCAGCGCGAGATGCTCCATAGCCGCGGTACAGTACAGTTTCGCCGTAAGAAACAAACTCTTGGTTGTAGACGACGACCTTTCCTCGGATATTATCCTTCTGTCTATCTAACTCGGCGAACGAGGAGACCACAATGGCCTCAGCACGGAGGGTTGTGCCTCCAGTTCCCACGCTGCCTCCAAGGCCCAACATGCGCAAACTCTTACGACGAGGAGCTATAAGATTGGCGAACTCGCTTCCCCTCACCCATCGAGGCACCATTACACTCTCCGTCTTGACGATGATCCCGTCCTCCTGAGCCCTTGCCACGATCCAGTCAATTGCCTGTTCGAGAGCAGGTGTGCCACTGAAGCGAGGACCGATTGTGTCTGTCATGTAAGCCAAACGATCGTATACGATGGTGGTGTTCATTGCAGCTCGTATAATTCTATCGGCGTCCTCCTTCGCGTCAGGTGCTAATAGTTGACAATCCTCGAAAGGCGCCACTTGCGAGATAGATGATAAGACCGGAACGCCATGATGCAGGAACAGAACCAGCAACAAACTCAGCACCATCTTCATATTCCCCACAATTTCCTACACATCGCAAAGAGAAGAACTTGTCACCTCATAATGAAGGACCTAGACCCTAAAATCACAAAACGCTGCAAAACCCTCGGTTCACAGCCCGGTGGCGGAACATCTGTATGTAAGAAGCGTGGAAGTGTGCTGCATACTCGATCCATCGCTGTGTGGATTGTCATCGCCAATCTCCACACCTCGCGACGCGCACCATGTTCGGCGTCGGAGCCAGCGATGGCGATCGCCGGGCCCTTGCATGCCCCAGACATCGCCTTCGTTCCCCTTCATCCAAAGGATGATAAATTGGACGTCATTGTGTCCCTGTTCATCTATGTGGATGATGCCTTTGTTGTTTCATCTTCGCAAGCCCTTCTTTGAACTCATAACTTGCTCATAACGTGGATTCTGAGAATTGGCTGATGTATGTGTGTGTATTTATTATTGTATGTGTATATATATAGTCTGATTGGTTGGAATTTATTTTTTATTTTTTATTTTAATTAGTAGAAACTATGTTTTTTTAAAATGGTAGTACATAATTTGTATAGCATTTTAAAATCGTGATTATGATTGAATTAAATTTTAAGTTCATAAAAAATATAGTATGTCTTTTACATATAATTTTATTTTTAATATAATTCCAATAATAAAATATATATATATATATATATATATATATAAACATACATGGATTTTTTTGAATTTATAAATATACTCCAAAGTTCTTTCAAAGAAATAGTTTTATACTATTAATAATTATAAATAAAATAATTATGAATCATATATTAATTTTATATTTTGAAAATAATTTTAAATTTTTTTGTGATTTTGTTTTCTTATTAAAAAAAATTTATATCTTAAAGGGTCATTATACCTAAAAACCTTCTTCAAAAGGCAATTGTTCAAAAGTCTTATAAACAAATATTGCCTTATGGCCTCTCACTTGTTTTACAAAAGCTATTTTGAAGAAAAGTCAATCTTTAGAAATGAATCAAGCAAGATGAAGCCATTGAACAGACAACATGAATTTTTTATTATAATTTAAAATCAGTCAAATTATGTCATAATTGTTATTCCTCTATTTAACCTCTCTACTCTAGTATAAACTCCATTTTAGTTTTTGCATGTTCATTTCTCCTTTCCCCTTTGATCTTTCATGATTTTACTCTACTTTGAGAAATTCTAGTACTATAGAAGAGAAGAGACAAGAAGTTGTTGTTGTGATGGTTATGAATTGGTGCTTATATATGGTATTGCAACATATTATCAATATGCAAGCATTGATGTTATAGAAAGCATGGTCAAATATAACATTTTTTGCTAATTTTTTTCATAGTTCAGATGTAAAAGATTATAATATTAGTTAGCACGAAAGACCACATAGTTTTTTAGATTAATTGTTATTGCGATTATATACAAAGAAAATATTTTGAGAGATAATTTGTCTTTAATATGTTATTTTAAAATTTTTGTGTGACAAAACGGATTATTTTTTGAAAAAAAGACATATAATGTTTAAAAAATAAAAATTTATTGAAAAAAAATAAATAATTTCATTATATTACTTAAAATTAAAGATTAATTGTATGGTATAGAAAAACTATCTAGAATTGCCAAAAGTATAATATCAATAATTTTTATAAAATTTTGTAAAATATTAAGAAAATATTTATAAAAGTTTTTTATACAATTTTTAAGTGAAGCCAAATTTAAAGTTTTAACAAGAAAGTTTGAAGCTTTATATCACATTTCTTATTCTGTAGAACCTATAAATGGTTCACATATTCTAATACTTGCTCCATTAATTGGTGGTAAAGATTATTATTGCCATAAATCCTTCCATTTAACTTTATTGTAAGATATTGTAGATGTATATTGTATCTTCTAGGATTATAAATTTGGGTGGATAAGTGGTCTTTACAATTTGATAATATTACAACAAACAAAAGTTGAAAGAACTTGTATGGAAGAAAAAAAAATTATTGTATAAATTTGTTAGAAATGTGATATATCTAATAAATTCTAAGATTTATAATCTATATAAAGGATCAAGTAAGGACTGGCCACCATATAAATAAAATTAAAATTTCATCTAACCTTCTATTTGCATTTGTATAGAAAGAGTCTTTGGAATTTTAGAAAGTAATTAGAAATGATTTTGAAAGGAATAGATGTGTCTTTAAAAATGGTACAAGATAATATAAATATAGTATTTTTTTAATTAATTAATATCATCTGTTGCAAGAAAAAATATTAATTATTTGAGGTTATTAATCATCAAAGGTGACACATTAAAGACAAGATAGAAATCATCCTTGCTAAGGCTCTACAATCTAGACTAATAGCTTCCACCATTGCAACCACATAGCCTTGTCTTGTCCAATTATGTATAGCCATGTAGCCCTATCAATCATACAGTCTTTATTAATTATCTTTGTTAATTAATAAAAGTCAGTAAAAATCAATTAATTATTGAAAATAAGAGATTATTAGTTGTGTACCAAAGAACAGAGTTGGTTTCCAAAATTTTTATTAATTATTAAGGATTATTAGTTTTTAGGAGAATAATTAAAAAGAAGAACATAATACATGTATTGTATTATATAATATAAGTATTACAAGTAGAAATAAATTTAATAAAATTAGATTTATGAAACTAATATTCTTTAAAATTAAATCAAAATAAGTAATAATAAATTAAAAGAATTATTAAAAATTATGGACAAAATAGGTATCAATTGTTGAAATTGCAAATAGAATTTAAAATTTAAATTTAAAATTAATTTTTGAAGTTAAAGAAGAATAAATTTTAAAAATATTATTATATATAAAAATCATAAGTTTTATAATACATGTTTGAAAATTTATTTGAAAAAATATACGAAATTCAAAAAACATAAAAAATAACTTTAAAATTTTATATTTTTTGAATTTTGTATATTTTTTAAAACAAGTTTTATAATATATGTTTGAATTTTTTATATTTTTTAAAAATATTATAATATATAAAATTAATCAAAAAACACAAAAAAATCATAAATTCTATAATACATGTTTGAATATAAAAAATAAATATAAAAAAATAATAAAACATAATCAAAATTAAATTGTAGTATCAAATAAAAAAATAGTTTATATTAAGATTGTTAAAAGAATATGATGGAGTTTGGTTGGAATTTAGGATTGGATTGCTAAATAGATTTTTGGTGCTAAAGATTAGTTTAAAAGGAATAAATATGAAACTACCTTAAACTTCAAAAAAATTGGATAGAAGAGGTGGATAAGAGGTGGTGGCAAAAGGTTTGAAAAATGAGTTGTATTATAATAGAACTTAGAGTTTAGTTGTAAAGATGTTTTAAGAATCTTGTATCTTTGATCAATGTGAAATTCAAAGAATTTATTTTTAAATATTAAAATTTAAATTAGTTAGGATTTTAAAAATTGGAATTTTAGGATCAATGAGGATTTTTATGATTTTAAACAATCTATCTATTAGATTGGAATGATTCTTTTTGAGCTAGTAGTTAATTTAATTTTTAATATTTTTTTATAATTTTAAAACATATAAATAGTGCAAAAAAGAGATATTGATATTTGAAGATCTACATTAAGATTGAAGTGGCCAAATTTTGAGAGAATTAAGAGCTTTTTTTTCTAATTAATAAATTTAATTCTCTTCAAATTTTAAATGCTTGTTTTTAATTGGAAGATTAAAAAGTGTATAAATTTTAAATAAAAATCAATAGTTAATTTGATAATTATTGAGCTTTTAATTTTATTATTCAATTGATTAGAATTTTATTATGATTCATTAGGACATTAGGAATTCATTGGGATTCAATAGGTACTAACAATACAAATTAAAAGAATATGCATAAATTAATAAAATCTATGTCAAAGAAAAAAAAAAAATAGAAAAAAAAAATAAAAAATAAAATATATATATATATATATATATTTAAAAAAAACTAAAATAGCTATTACTAAAAATTAGAAAATATAAAGATTTTTGAATTAAAAAAGAAGCAAGAAAGGAGTTAATAAGAGTGAAGAAGGCTTCACTCTTATCTCTATATATATTATCTACCTAATAGCTACATGGTGGTATTCTATAGGACCTTCAATACATGTCCAATTTGTAAAACATGTGTCAAACTTGCAAGACCAGTTTCTTACATGTGCGCTATTGTGTAATAATATAGCTATTAGATGAAAGAAGAAAAGAATGATTATATTATAGAGGAGCTCAAATGAAAATATTTTAACAAATTATCTTAGAAATATAGATAATAGACAAGAAAGTAAAGTACTAATACTGCCTTTTAACAGAAGAGGCTTCTATTTACTTTAAATGGCTATAAATAAGGCAATACAAAGTAGATTAGAAAAATAAATAATATAGGCATCTTTAAGAAAGAATTGAAAATAGGTTTTAGCAAAATTTACCTCAAAATTCTTAGAGATGATACTCGGAGAGGACCGGTTGTGAATCTATATCAAAATCAGACCTTGAGGTACAAAACTGCATGCCTACAATGGGTGGAAAGTTTTTTAGCAAATCGAAGAGTTGGATTAGAGAGCAAATTTGAGAGAGTTTGTTTGAGTTTTAATTTTGAGTGATTTGGATAGAAATTGGCTTTATAAGAGCTTTGCAAAGTCAAGGTTGTTTTAGGTGACTCTAGATTTTGTGAAATAAAAAGGGGTTTATAAATTTGAATATTTTGTGAGTTTGATTATAGATCTATAGTTGAAAATTTGTGAGTTAATAATTATAATTGTGATAAATATATATTATAGGTTTGAGCTTGATCAAACAATTTAATTAAAGGTTATTGAACTTCAAATGAATTAGGGTCTCAAGAATTAGATTTTGAGGATTAGTGAGGATTTCTTAGATATTTAGCAATGTACTAGCTGGATTGAGGTGAGAATTACTATTATAGATAGTAGATTAGATTTTCTATCTTTTTGTGGTTTTTAAAAGTAATTAAACAATGCAAACAGAAGATATTTGGATTGGGAGTTTGATATCAAGATTGAAGAAAGAGGGTGGCCTACACCTGAGTAGAAATTTGAGCTTAACTTCTATTTAGTAAGTTGGATCTCCTTCAATTATTTTATACATGTTGTCAGCTTAATTATTGAAAGGTGTATAAAATTTGAAATAAGATTAATAGTTAGATCAATAGTTATTGTAGTTTCAATCTATTGTAGAATTTATTAAGGTTTGATTAGGATTCAATTAGGATTTGTTAGGATTCATTTAGGATTTGGTTAGAATTTTATTAGAATTTGCTTAGGATTTAGGATTTGGCTAGGATTTGATTAGAAATTAAGATTTAGAATTTGATTAGGATTTTATTAGGATTTGATTAGGATTTGTTTAGGATTTGATTAGAATATGAATAGGATTTGATTAGGATTTAAATAAGACTTGATTAAGATTTGATTAGGATTTGATTAAGATTGGATTAGGATTTGAAAAGGATTTGACTAGGATTTAAATAAGATTTGATTAAGATTTGATTAGAATTTGATTAAAATTGGATTAGGATTTGAATAGGATTTGATTAAGATTTGACTAAGGGTTGGTTAGGATTTGACTAAGATTTCATTAAGATTTGACTAGGATTTGATTAAAAAATAGGATTAAAGATTTGATTAGGATTTGATTAGGATTTAATTAGGATTTGAATAGGATTTGAATAGGATTTGATTAGGATTTAAATAAGATTTGATTAGGATTTAAATAAGATTTGATTAAGATTTGATTAGGATTTGATTAGAATTGGATTAAGATTTGAATTGGATTTGACTAGGATTTGACTAGGAATTGATTAAGGTTTGGTTAGGATTTGACTAAGGTTTCATTAGGATTTAACTAGGATTTGATTAGAATTTGATTATAATTTTTATTTTTTAGTATTTTTAAAAGATTTTTATTTTAATATTTTTTTTGGATTTTATATTAATATATCTTTAACTTTTCTTTATTATTTTTTTATGAATTCTTTAAAAGATCTTTAAAAATTTTATGTTTCTTTTATAATTAATTAAAAATCTAGTTGAATTTTTCTAATGGTTGAACATATTTGTTATTCTTTAATTATAATTTATTCATAATTCTATTATTGAGATTAAGACTTATTGTTGTAAACTTTTTTTATCTTCTACAATCAGTTGCTCGATGTATTCTCAAATAAGACTTTATGTGATACAACATATTTGGTGAATTTGATGTGAAAAGCTTGAGAGGAAAGGTAATTGATTTTTTTAACTAATTTGAATTATGGAGAAGGAAGGAAAGAGAATAGAAAGAGGAACTATGGATGGTACTTCAAGTAGAGCTACAAGTGGTAGTATTAGTGGAGGATAAGGAATGTATTTTGATTCTAACTCTGCAAGTATATTTGAAGCATTTTCTTTATTCATGCAACAATAACATGTTAAAGATCGCAAAGAGGATATAGCAAACAAAGTATTACAGATAGTTGTGGATAAAATTAATCAATTTGAAAGAAAAGATATTATAAAATATTTAAGGTATTATATAAAAAAAATGGAATTAAAGCGTATTTCCAAGAAGGAGATAGTTCAATTATTTGAATTGGCTATTGTACCAAAGATAAAAAATCATATAAAGTCTATTATAGGATATTTTAGAGGTTCATAGGAGAAATCTTTTTAAATATTGAAGGATGAATATTTTTTAGAAGATAATGATTAAAATACAAAAAAAATATTTTTTGAATAGATTGAAATGTCTAAGAAAGAACTTCAAGTAAAAAAATTATTAAAAAATTTTGAAAGATAATATTTTCATTTATCAAAAAAGGAGAGGCAATTATTGGATCCAAATAAAATAGAATTTTTTCTTCAAGCAATTGATAGAGAGTTGCAAGAAAAATTTAAAAAATTCCTTAAAAATAAAGAAGAAAAAGAAGGATTGACATCAAATTGGAAGGAAGTAAAAGAGGTAATAGGATTGTTTACAAAAGATAAAGAAGAAAGGATATGGTGAATATTTAAAGACCATTACAAGCATCTAAGATAAAATTGCATACTAACCATTCTACGTCTATGATTCAACCTTCAATGTCTATACTAAAGAAAAAAAAAATGAATATGGATGAAATCATACATGGGATGAGAGATTTATAAATAATATTTGTAAAACTTGAAGAGAAGGGTCAATTATCAAGGATATCAATAAAACAAAAATTAGGACCAATGGAAGGTGTAGTGCATAGGTGCATGTGATGTAATAGCATAGATCATTCAAGAAGGGAGTGTAAAGATTTTATACAAGCAATATGCAAAGAATTTTTTTTTTTTTTTTTTAAAGGTGGCATGATATATTTGAAAGAAAGTGAAAAAAAATTGGAGATAAATTTTGATAAAGGAAGAATGAAGATATTTATAAAAGATGTTTTTAAAAAATATACAATCTCAAGTAATGAAGCATCAACATATTAGATAAAAGCAAATTGAGGCAAATATTTAAGTATAAATCTTGAACCTCTAGGAGAATCTAGCTCTTTGTGGACAAGTGCAATGAATTTTGCTGGAAAAAAAATTTACTACAAATGATTTAAAATGTGTTGGTAATAATATTTGACAAATTATTAGATGGAATGATCTAGTGGATGGGTTATTAGTGCATGTTCATATTGCGAGGAGTCAACATGAACCATTAATAGAAGAAAAATAAATGAGAGATGAAAATAATGAAGGGCCATAAAAAAAGACTACAAGAAGAAAAAAATAAGACAATAAAAGAAACCTATACATGAAGAAGAAATAGAGAATGTTTCTACAAAGGAAAAGAAAATTATAAAAAAAAAAAAATTCTTGCTTATAAATTACAATTAGATATTGAGGCTGCTATAGATTTGAAGAAGATATTAGAAGAATAGATTTTAGAAAAAAAGGTCAAATTTATAATTGGTAAAATTTTAGAGATTGTAAAGCGTGAATTTTTTGAAGTTATTATTGATAAAATAAAAAAAAAATAGCAATCTATTTGAGATATTATAACATCAAATACACATGGAATAAAGGTAATAAAAAATAATATGGATGAAGAGGATGAAATGCAAGTTTTAGGAGATGTTTCATGAGTTGGACTTACAAAAGAAAGAAATGGGATTCAACTATTTAGTTATTCTTCTCAAAATCATTGAGCAAAGGCTACTATAGAAACTCTAATAAAATTAGGAGATTTAGAAGAATCAATTGTAGCATTAATTGATCATGATTTTGAGATCAATTTAATATCAAAAGAGCTATATAAAAAGAAAAAATAGCCTATTAATATTGAATATGGGTAGATGATAAGATCAACAAACAATTCAAAGGGAGATTTATATGGAGCTTGTCCAAATATTAAGATGATAATATGAGATGTTTTTTATAAATAATATTTTTTTATATAATATATATTTACATATCTTACTATATTGAGACAACCATATATTATTATCACATGAATGGAAACAAAGGTAATGGATGATGGTTTAATCTATGCAAGAATAAAAAATCAAGATGGAATGAAAGTAGTTCATTTTTTAACTGATTGTGCCAATTAAGAAAAAAATTGTGATAAGTTGAGAGAGAAGCCATTATCAAATGAGACTTTGAAGATCTTAAGGCTGTTTATCATACACCATTGTAAAGCGGGATTGCAATGGATTAGAAAAAAAAATGCTTCTACTTAGTTTAAAAGAAAAGATATTATCTATTAAACTTATTGAATTAAGACAATATTGTGTATTGTCTTTTAAACTTATTAGCAAGATGAAAAAGATGGAAAAATGTTATATTAAAAATATGGAGCAAATCCTAAAAAATAATGGAGAATTGATTGAGGATGAATTTTTTTCAGGAGCATTTGAAGAAATAGGATTTACAAATATTATGAAAGAATTAAATTATTTGTTGCAATATGGATTACAAAAAGTGAATAGAATTATTAATGTATGTTCTAAAAAATTTTATGATGAAATTCAAAGATTTATAGAAAATTTAAGTTGCCAAGAGGTATATGTTGAAATTAAATATAAATCAATGGAAAAAAAGGTTAAACGAGTGGCTTTGCCATTACCATTAGATTGTGAAGAAAAGATGAAGAAAATATCTACACAACCAAATTTAAGGGATCTTAGGAAGATAGGGCATGAATTTATAGATGCTACATTAGATGGATTAAAAGTTGGATATAATGGATTTTTGACAAAAATATGAAGAAAATTATTTTAGAAAAATGCTTTCACAACATAAAAAAGCTTTTATATTTAAATCACATGAAATTAGATGTATTGATTTAAGTATTGTAGTATCTATGGTTATTTTTACTATTCCTTATGAATCATAGAATTTACAACTAATTTTAATACCAAAAGTATATTTATCCAAGTTAGTAAATTTATTCAACAAAAAGATTAAAATAGAGATTTTAGAACCATCTATGGCATCTTATTCTAATTGGTGGTTTACAATATCCAAAAAAAATGGGACAATGAGATTTATACAAGATATATAACTTGTGAATAAGGTAACTATTAGAAATATGGATTCAAGTTCAATTATGGATGAATTTGCAAAAGCATTTGCTGGAAGAGAAATCTATTCAATAGGTGATCTTTACTTAAGATATGATCAATTTCAATTGGGATTACAAAGTAGAGATTTAACTACTATGAAGATTCTATTGGATTTAGTAAGAATGTGTATATTCCCTCAAGGGGCTACTAATTCAATAGCTCATATAATAAATAGAATAAACAAAGTATTTAGGGAATTTATATTATAAAAGATTATATCATTTTTAAATGATATTTTAATTAAAGGATGTGTAGAAGAAAAAAAAGATGAGACATTGGATCAAAGAGGTTGTAGAAGATTTGTTACAAATCATATCATGGATTGTGAAAAGCTTTTATTATGGTTAGAAGAGGTACATTTGACCTTATCAAGTACTAAATCTATATTTAGAATAAATGAGATACTTTGTTATAAGGATAAATTTTACTTAGTACTTAGTTATCTTGGGTTATTAGAAACTTAAGGTACTTAAGAAAAGATTTATAAAAGCCTCTTAGATTAATTCTTGCTCTAATAGCTAAAAGATAAAAGTTAGTTATTAAAATTTTCTTCTAGGTTGTAGAAACTAATTCACGACTTTAAAAAAAAAAAAAAAAAAAAAAAAAAAACCATAAGTTAATAAAAATAGGATATAGAAGTAAAAAATTAGTATAATAGATACCAAGGTTGAGGTGAGGATAGGATTAAGTTTAAAAACCCTTAAAATAAGTTAGATCAATATCCGGGGAGTGACCGGATATGAGACACGGTCGAAATCAGATCTTTAGCCACGTAAATGACCACCAAAGGCAAGTGTTCAAAACATTCAAAGATTAGCAACTAGGGTTGGATAGCCAGTTTAAAGGGGGTTCTAAGGGTATTTAGTTTGTTACCATAGGATTTTGGAAGACTTAGCAATTGCTATTCAAAGTCAAGGTTTGTATTGGTGTTTTGGATTTTATATAAGGCAATGATGGCTTGTATTGTTGAGCGATTTGTGCAATTTGTATAGCATCTATAGTTCAAAATTTGATATTGTTTGGATTATTGGATGTGCTAAGTGTATACAAAAATTTGTATTAATCTAGCAATGCAATCAAGAGATATTTGAGCTTTGATACAAAGGATTGTCGGAAGTTGGCAGTTTAGGGTTGGATAGGGATTCTGTGATAACTAAAGATCCACTAATTGGATCAATGTAAATTTTGGTATGGTGATAGAAGACTTATAGGTTGAGCTACATACCAAGGTTGAGCTGAAGTTAATGATGGAAGAAGGAGAAATCACCACTGGAGTTTTTACATCAATCTTCAAGTTGGTGGCCGAGTGTCATCAGTGCGCTTTTTGGGCATTTTCTTGCAATTTGTAAGTTGGGTTGAGCTAAATTTTTTTGAGCATGTAAAAGGCTTTTACTAGCATTTGTATGCAAAATTTCAGACTAAGTGGATAGTCAGATTAAAAGTTATAGCTTGTCAAAGCTCACTGATTAGGATTAGGGCTTACAAACGAAAATAAAAAATTATTTAATTATAAAAGAAACAAAGAAATTGGGGTGTATGTATAGTTGATGTTACTAAGAGGAGTGTTTTTAAACACTTTTGAATTGAACTTTGAATCATATTCTTTATATATGGATGAAATCTATTAGGATTTCTTGATTATTTGCAAATACAACTTTACCTTTTACAGCCAGGTACCCGATGCATTCTCAAACAAGACAATACGTAATATGACATAAGTGGTGAATCCAACGTAAAAGTTTGGGGTGGAAGATATTGGCTTTTGTTTGTAGTTTTTGAAATTAATGGCTCAAAAAAGTAAGAAGGTGGAATTTGGAGTTATGGCTGGAGCTTTGGATGGAACTTCAAGTGGATCTTCTAGTGGAGCTTCTTCTTGTGGACAAGGTGTGTATCTAGATTCAAACATTACAAATATGTTTCAAGCCTTAATATTAATTATACAACAGCAATAGGGCAATGATCATAAGGAGGCTTTGGTAATCAAAGCATTGCAAGTAGTGGTTAACAAGGTTGATCAGTTTGACGGGAAGGACATGTCTAAGTATTTGAGGTGTTATATGCAAGAAATGGAATTGAATCGAGTCTTGGAAAAGGACATGATTTTATTATTTGAACTTGCTATGATACTAGAGATAAGAGAACATGTAAATTAATTATAGAGCAATTTGGAAGCTCTTAGGAGGGATTCTCTCAGCGTTGAAAGATGAATATTTTTTAGAAGACTCTGATCGAGTCTCTAAAAAATTATTTTTGGAATGGATTGAGCGCCCAAATAAGAAATTGCAAGCTACTGAATTATTAAGGAAGTTTGAAAGATAATATTCTCGGTTATCAAAAAAAGAAAAGATAACCTTGGGACTAAACAAGGTTGAATTATTTCTTCAATCAGCAATTGGAAAATTGCAAGAAAGGTTGGAGATTTTTCTTGAAGATAAAGAAGAAGATGAAGGATTGAGAACAAACTAGAAGAAAGTTGAGGATGCATTAGGGTTGCTAATAAAAAAAGAAAGGAGGAAAGATAGGGCTGGTACCCAAAAAATAATTCAGGTACCTAAAACTCAGGTGCCCACTTTACAGTTAATGGTACCTATTATTCAACCTTCAACAACTACATCAAAGAAAGAAGATATGGAAATTGAAAAATTTATATGCGTGATGCGGGATCTTTAAATTAAACTTGCAAGGCTTAAAGAGAAGACTTCTGCCTTGAATCCAAAATCCACTTTTAAGCAAAGGTGTGTGCAAAGATGCATCTAGTGTGATGATGATTCCCATTCTTGAAATGATTGTGGTGAGTTTAATGAAATGGTCCAACAAGGCATTATTTTTTGGAAAGATGGGAAGGTGGCGTTAAAGGATACAAGTGATATTCTCCAAACCAACTTTGATAAGGGAGGTATGAAAGCATTGATTAAGGATTCTTTGGCAGCAAATGGGATTGTGGTAATGGAAATTGCAAATTATGGTACTAAGATGGATGACAATGCTAAGAAAGAATTTTCTGGAAATATTGAACCAAGTGGGATTTGGTCTTCTATCATTTCTACAATGCATAAGAAGAAGATGCCACGAGAAGCTTTATTGAGGAGTGCTGCAATAATTTGTGGAACTATGGATTGGGAGGATCCTGTAGAAGCTTTATCAGTACATGCCTATATTGCTAAAAATCAACATGAAGCCTTGATAGAAGAAAAGAGAAGACAAGATTCTAACGATACAAGAGAAGAAAATTCTTCAAAAAGACAGACTCGGGGAGATAAGGCTCGTGAGATGGCATCATAGGAATTACCAACAAAAGATGCTTCAATATCTTCAAAAGAAAAATCAAAGGACTTAGAAGAAAAAGGTAAGTCAATGGCTTACAAACTTCTCTTTGATATTGAAGCAACAACAGATTTAAAGGAAGTGCTTGAAGAACATGTCTTCAATGCTAAAGTTGAATTCACATTGAAGAAAATATTGGATATTGCAAAGAAAAACTTCCATGATATCATTATTGACAGCATTAAGCGAAAGAAGCAATTAATGGGCGAAGCTGGATCAAATCATGCTATTGATGCACATATATGTAAGGATGAAAAAGATGAAATTAGTAATTGTTACAAACAATCAACAAATAGAAAAAGGAGTTATAATCAAAAACTATGCTTTGATGATCCAAATAATAAGGAAAAAGAAATTTTGAGTCATTATACTTAAAAGCATTGGGCTAAAGCAACCATAGAAGTATAAATAAAGATTGGAGATATGGATGAGCTAGTTGTTGCCTTGATTGACCACGGTGTCATGTTGTAAATTAAAACATAGTGTGAAAAACATAAAAGAATGCATTAAAATAAAAAGATTAAGATTAGAAGAAAGGTTGATAGAAAATTAGTAGTAAGAAGATGCAATGGAAATTTACCTTGAAAAGTGAAATTTCTTCAAGTTAGTAAAAAAAAGGTTGAGGAAGTGGAAAAGACATGGACTAAGAGGTCTTTTTGACCAAGAGGATAAAGAAGACCAGGAGGGAGATGACAAAGAAGGGTCGTGAAGAAGAAGGAGGAGAGTTTTTTTTGGAAGGCATAGGATTTTTTTGATAGGCAGTATATATTTTTGTGTATAGAGGAAGCTTGGAGAAGATTTTAGATGCGAGTTTTTGGGGATTTGTAGTAGACAAGATAAAAAACTCATAGAGACAATTCTTATGTATTTTCATTAAGTATCAAGGGAGATATGAGTCGTGAAAGTTGTAGGTGTTTAAGACTAGGGCTGTGAGGGTTACAAAATTTCGGGCCTTGGTTCTTAGAAACCACTTAGAGTTTAGTAGCAAAATTTGTTGGGTTTTTGTTTCTTATAGAATTAACTACTTTATACCAAAATATCAAGTCAATATGACCTCTGAGCAAAGAGTTATGAGTGAAATTGTAACCAGTTTTAATGAAAAGAGAAATAGAGTGAAGGTAGGGTTGAGGGTTTGTATAGGCAGTGCATGTGTGTGGATTTTTTGGGATATAAAAGGGGTTAGGAGACGAATTTGAGTGTGAAATTTTATAGACATGATCTATGTAAGTTAAGGAAGAGATGAGTGTAAGTTTGATACTCATTAGTCTTATAAATAAAATGTTATGCTCTTTCAAAGTGACAGGGGTCTATCTCCAAATCAGTGAAGTTTGAGGGAGCATATCTTTGTGATCAGAGTAGTATTTTGAGTAATATTTGTAGATATATGAGTCTATTAAGTTGTGTAAAAAATTGATTGCTATTGGAGTTATATTCAAGGAGTTATGAGGAAAATTGTAGTCGGATCCATAGTTGTTAGAAGGCAAAATTAAAGAAGAAGGATGGAACCTATAACTCAAGTTTGGAGAAGGCTCTTGGAGCAATATTTAGAGGGTATTTACATCATGAGATAAGCTATAAGTCTACCAAATTTCAGCACTTAGATCGTCTTTAATGAAGAGCAATGAAGATGTGAAACAAAGGGGGTCCAGAATCAAAGGCAGCATGGAGGGATTACTTTGACAACATGGTTCTCTCTAACCACATGAGCTATAATCAAAAGGTTTTTGGGGTTTGCTTCTTTACTCTCTTAAGTACCTTGTGTCCAAATTTTGCTTCAATTGATATGATATCCTAGGATTTATAAGCAAAATTGAGGGCGGGTTTCTAAAGGCAGAATATATTAGGATTAATAAAGTATGTTTTTTATATAAATTCTTCAATTTTATGAACTTTATGAATCTCATCTTGTACTTAAGAAACTAGAGGCAAAAAAGACCTAGTGTTTCTTAGGGCTAAGACTCTCACCACGACAACGGTCAGAAATAAATCTTATGACTAAGGATCTTTTCATGAAACAAAAGTGGCCAATTGATATGGAACATGGATAGATAATAAGGGCAGCTAATAATATACGAGGTGAGTTATATGGTGCTTGTCCAAATGTGAAGATTCAGATCGGTGATGTGGCAATAGAACAAAATTTCTTTGTTCAAGATGCAACAACTTCTCTTCTTATATTGGGACAACCGTATATTATTGCAACTCAAATGAAAATAAAAATACTTGATGATAGATTGGCTTATGTATGGATTTGTAGTGAAGATGGAAGAAGGATAGTATAATTTTTGACTGTTCCCCCAAATCATGAACGTAATCAAGACAGAAGAAAGAGAAACCATTGCCAAGAGTTGTTGAAAAGTTTACGGATTTTTGAGGAGTACCACTATAAAGCGGGATTATAGAGGTATAAAAGGGGAGATACTCTCGCAAGATATATATACCTTTGATACAAGATTTATTAGCATTCTTGAGAATGAGAGTATTATATATAAGAAAATTGAGGATTTAAAAAGAAATGAGAAAAAAAAAATTATGTGCTATTGAAAAGGAATTATATGGATTAAAAATATTAGAAGATGATGAAAAGATTATTGGTATCTATGAAGAAAATAGATTGGAAGATCCTTTGGAATTGATTCCATCTATTGGATCAAGTGACGATGATAAAATTATACAGATTCATTCAAAAGAAGTTTATGATATAATTGAATCTTTTCAAATACCAGAGTTTATGGTTGAAACAAAATATGAGACAGTAGATAAGAAGATAAAACCCGTTGCTGAAATTTTGCCAAAAGACTGTAAAGAACAGACAAAAGAAGCATCAAGAGAAAAGAGCTTGAGGGATCCAAGAAATATTGGACATAAATTTACTGAAGAAACTTTTGAAAAATTGAAGATTGGTTTTGACGATTCTTTGTTGCTAGAAGAAATTGCGTACTTCAAAGAAATGCTAGCAAAACAAGGTAAATCATTTGCCTTTGAATCTCATGAAATTGGGTGTGTGGATCCAAATATTGTAACTCCAATGGTTATTTTCACTATACCACATGTATCTTGGAATTTGAGGCCAATTCCAATGCCAAGGACGCATTTGCCAAGTTTGGTGGAATTATTGAAAGAAAAGATAAAGATGAAGATTTTGGAGCCTTTTTTGTACCATATTCTAACCGATGGTTTACAATGCCTAAAAAAAATGAATCATTATGATTTATTCAAGATATGCAGCTAGTAAATGCAGTGACTATCAAGAATATAGGAATTAGACCGATAGTAGATAAATTTGCTGAAGCATTCGGAAGAAGGGCAATTTATTGAATAGGTGACTTATATTCAAGCTATGACCAATTTTAACTTGCAAAAGAGAGTAGAGACATGACAAGAAAGAAAATGCCACTTGGATTGGTCAGAATGTGTATTCTTCCTCAAGGTGCTACTAACTCAGTTGTACATATGATGAACGGGATGAATAAAGTGTTGAGCAATTTTATTCCTGAAAAGATTATGCTTTTTTTAGATGATGTTCCTATAAAAGAATATAAGGAAGATGACAATGATAAAACTTTAGATAAGAGAGGGTGTCGCAAGTATATTATTGATCATATAGAAGATTGTGAAAGGATATTGATTCGGCTTGAGAGAGTTCATCTTACATTATCGGATATAAAATCTATATTTGAAATATGAGAAGTTATAATTGTTGGACATTTATGTGGATTTTATGGAAGAAAACCAGATCTAGCCAAGGTTGATGCAATTAGAAGAATAAAAGAAGTTTACAACTCTTTAATAGAGGTGCGTAGGTTTTTGGATATATGTGTGTTCTATCGCATTTGGATTCCTCACTATGCTCATATAGCAGATCCATTGTATGAGTTATTATACAAAGGTTATCATTTTAAATGAGAAGAAAAGCATATCAAAGCAATGCAAATGTTGAAGAAATTATTAATATCACCTCCAGTATTGAAAAAAATTGATTATAAGTGCGATAGATCAATGATTCTTACAATGGATATTAGTCCAATTGCCATTCGATGGACTGTGGGTCAAGATGATTCAAATGGATATAGATTTGCAGTTCAATTTGGAGCTAAGGTTTTGAGTACATGCCAACGTACATATTCTCAGGTGAAAAGAGAATTATAGGGAGTTGTTTCAGCTATGAAAGCTGAAAAGGACTATTTAATTGGGGTAATAGTGGTGGTTGAAACAGATTGTTTGCCTTTGCTTGGAATGATTACTAATTGTACAATCCCAGATATTGCAATGTTGAGGTGGATTGCTTATATCAAATCATTAAATCTGGAATTTAAGCATGTTGCGGGAAAAGACAATTTCGTAGCAGATATGTTGTCTCGAGTAAGATATGATGGAGAAGATGAAATGATAGAGGATATTGATGATGTGGGTACAAAGTTTTATTTGGTTTCACAATTGAACAAGGAAAATAAGCCATTTCACCATTGGAATTTTTGCATCAATCTTCAAGTTGGTGGTCGAGTATCATCAGTGCGCTTTTTGGGCATTTTCTTGCAATTTGTAAGTTAGATTGAGCTAAATTTTTTTGAGCATGTAAAAGGCTTTTACTAGCATTTGTGTGTAAATTTCACACAAAGTGGACAGTCGGATTAAAAGTTATAGCTTATCAAAGCTTACTGATTAGGATTAGGACTTACAAACAAAAATAAAAAATTACTTAATTATAAAAAAAACAAGGAAATTGGGGTGTATGTATAGTTGATGTTACTAAGAGGAGTATTTTTAAATACTTTTGAATTGAACTTTGAATCATATTTTTTATATATGGATGAAACCTATTAGGGTTTCTTGATTATTTGCAAATACAACTTTACCTTCTACAGCCAAGTGCCCAGTGCATTCCCAAACAAGACAATACGTAATATGATAATGGAAAAGTTAAAAGAATTGCTTTCTTTGCCTCTAATTTTAAAGAATATAGAAGGCCAATGATATTAATAATTGATGCAAGTCCAATTGGAATAAGTTGAGTAGTTGGATAAGATGATGAAGAAAGGAATAGATATATAATAAGGTTTGAAATAAAAGTTTTGAATATTAAATAAAGGACATATGCACAAATTAAAAGAAAATTATGGGATATAATAATAGTTATGAAAAATAAAAAAGAGTACTTGATTGGTGCTTTAGTAATTATAAAAATAGATTGTCTATCTTATTGGATATAATTATAAGTTGTTCAACTCCTAATATTATTATATTAAGTTAGATAATATATATCAAATCTATGAATTCAGAGTTTAAGTACATTTTAAGAAAAAATAATTTAATTGTAGATATATTATCAAAGACAAGATATTATGATGAAAAAGATATGATTGATTTAGAAGATGATGTAGATACAAAATTTTATATTAATATATTATCAAAGAAAAAAGGTATATGTTTGAATATACTGTTGAAATCTTTTTTAAGAAATTTATATGAAGGTGAATGGAAAGATGTTAAAAAGTATCTAAGCACATTAAATGTCACGGACATAAGATTTATTCCAGTAATTATCTAATTAATATAGATTAATAGAAGTAGATAAAATAAATTAATTTAATAATATCTTAAAAAGAAATTCTCTAGAAGCTTCATAGATGCGGAATCACCTTTATATATGTCTATTGGTGATTGGTAGATTAGAAACTTGGCTAACAAGCTAGCCACGTATTATACATGTTGATAGCTTATGAAACAAGCCAAATACGTGGCGCACATATGGAAAACTTGTTTTGCAAGTTTGACACATTTTTACAAATTAGACACGTGTAGGAGGTCTTATTAAATACCACCACATACTTTTTAGATAGATAGTATAAATAGAGACAAAAGTGAAGCCTTCTTCACTCTTATTAACTCCTTTCTTGCTTCTAATCTAGTTCAAGAGTCATGTATTTTCTAGTCTTTGGCAATAGCCATTCTAATTTTTTCTTGAATATACATATTTCTTTATTTTTATATTGTTATTTTCCTTCGACATAGTTTTTACTAGTTTATGTATTTGTTTTGGTTCGTGTCCTTGACAGATTGATACAAATGAAGTTACAATATTAGAGCTTTGTCTTTTCTTGATTAAGAGCAGATTATGCCTTTTTTCTTGATTAGACATAGGCATATTAGAAGTTGTAGATTATCCACTTCTAAACTAATATTGTTCTTAGAATTTTTTTCTTTCTTCTTAAGTGTTTTATTTTATAATAAGAATAGACATTTTTTTTCCTTTTCTATTATGGTATTATGGTAGAGATTGCTAAGATGAAGAATGCAGTGGCACAAATGCAAGAACAAATGAGAGATTAATGCTTGTAATGTATCAACTCAATGCACCACCACAAGGAGTAAGAAGATTAGTAGGAAATAAAGATATAGAGATGATTTAAGCTGCTTCAAGCCATACTACTTCACCTACGATTGAACACCATTCAAACATCAAAGCACCAAAAATTAATTTGTCAGAGAAATTTGATGGTATCAGATCTAAGTTTTGAGGATTTATTAATCAAGTATAACTGGTGATTGAACTTCAATCTCAAAGTTATCCAACCCAGGGATCACAAGTCAAGTTTAATAGAATACTATTATCAAATTCTACTTTATCATGATTTTTGTCCTTTCTTGAACGACGTGATCTAATATTGGATAATTTGGAGATATTTTTAGTGGAGTTTTGATCTATATATGGAAAACATGATACAATTCATGTCGCAACCAATAAGATCCATATCTTGCGACAAGATAATTGATCAGTGATATCATATATTTCATAATTTTGACAATTAGCAATTGACACTAAGTGGGATGATACTATGCTTATTAGTCAATTTCTCTATAGATTATAATATAAGGTAAAGAAATTGAATCAAGCAATTGATTTTGATATGAAATGTGATAATTAGCTTTTTAAATTTTGATCAGAGAGCCATACAAGGAAGCCCCAATGTTATTATAATATATTTGTAACATCAACATTTTCTCAATACGTACATTTAGAAGTAAAAGATATGCAAATTGACGCGATATGTTTTAAACCTCTTATTGAATAAGAAATGATTCGTTGTCATCAAGAAGGATTGTGTTTATATTGTGGAGAACCTAAGCACACTACTCAACATTGTCCGAAGAAATGATACAACCACAAGATGAGTAGTACGGCTGTTAAAGAAGACAATATATCAAAAAATGAGTTTGTTTAGTTACAATAGGGACCGTGTAGCTAGAATCTTATACAATTTCTAGTAAAGATCCTATCCTCTCTTCAGAATCCTCTCCTTGCTTTATAATAGATGTCTATTTAGAATCTAAAAATTACAAAGCCTCTGCTTTACTAGATTTAGGAGCCTCAATATGTTTTTTAGATAAAGAATTTGTTAAAAGTCATAGAATACCTTCAATACAAAAAACTAAATTTGTATATGTAGAAGTAATAGATGGTCACATGTTATCTTTTGAAAATATTAGTCATAAAATCTTTCCTATAAATATAGCAATAGATAGTCATAATAATTGTATAATCTTTAATATAATTAAATCTCTCTCTAACCTAGTCATTTTAGATTTATCATGGCTAAAAAAATATAATCCTCGAATAGATTGGATTTCTTATAGACTTGAATATTTTTAAAGCATTAATAAAAGTCTCGTAAATCAAATAACAAATTATAAGCCTAATATAATAAAATCCGTACTTATAGGTGCAAAAGTTTTTATGAATGAAGCAAAAGAAAGATCATCTTTTGTTATTTATGCTACATCTATTTCTAATGGTGGAAGGACTTCAAGTGGCATTCCAAACCAATATTAAGATTATCAAGACATTTTTGGAAAAAAAAAATATAAACATTCTTCAGAAGCATCATCTATATGATTGCTTAATTGATCTCAAAGAAGGAACTCAATCTCTATTTTGACCGATCTACAGTCTATCTCAAAATGAATTAATTGAATTCAAAAAATGCATTCATGAAAACTTGGCCAAGAATTTCATACGCCATTTAAAATCTCCAAGAGGAGCTCCTATCTTGTTTGTAAAGAAAAAAGATAGGTCACTATGGATGTGTGTAGATTATCGAGGACTCAATAAGTTTTCCATCAAGAATAGGTACCTTCTACTTTTAATATGTAGACTTCTTGGTCAATTGAATCAAGTCAAGATCTATAGAAAAAAAGATCTAAGAGGAGCATACAACTTAGTATACATTAAAGAAGGTGATGAATAGAAGATTACATTTTGAACAAGGTATGGATATTTCAAATATAATATCATGCCTTTTGGCCTTACAAATACACTAGTTGCTTTTCAACATCTTATGAATGATATTTTTTGTACGTTTCTTGATGGCTTCATTGTTTGCTATTTAGACAACATTTTAATCTACTCTAAGAATATAGAAGAATATGAACTTCATATTTATTGTATATTACAAAAATTTAGAGATATAAGATTATATGCCAAGATAGAAAAGTGTGTATTTCACACTATTCAAGTTGACTTCTTAGGATACATCATTTCGAATGATGGTCTCAAAATAGATCCTAAGAAAGACAATTATATTGAAGAAGATAATTATATTGAAATAGATGATGAAGAAGAACTTGGTGTAGAAAATGAAGAGATGATATGATGCCAACTATGACATATGCTTCATTGGCGCATACCAGAGGATGTGCAGATTCAGAGGGGGTGGATGTCGTATTGCAGCACGTGTATATAGTGAAAGGTATAGATAAGAGTAATTTATATTTAATACTTGATTATCTTAGTTCAATACAAACTTAAGATACTTAAAAAAAGGGTTATGGAAGCCTCTTAGATTATTTTCTTGTTTTAATAGCTAACAAATAAAAGTTAGTTGTTAAAGTTTTCTTCTAGGCTATACAAATTCAAATATTGATTTTGAAAAGCCATAAGTTAATTAAAATAGGATAGAAAAGAAAAAATGGTTATTATGGTTGATACTAGGATTAAGTTGAGGATAGGATTTAACTTAAAAATCCTTAGAATTAATTGAATTGATATCGAGGGAAAGACCGGGTATGAGACAGGGTCGAAATCAGACCTCTAGAGACAAAAATGACCACCGAAGGCAAGAGAGGAAGATATTCAAAGATCGGCAATTAGAATTGGATAGCTAGCTTGAAGGAGATTCTAAGGGCATTTAGCTTGCAACCATAGGATTTTGGAAGATTTAATAATCAATATTCAAAGTCGAGGTTTGTATTAGTGTTTTGGATTTTATATAAGACAATGATGGCTTGTATTGTTGAGTGATTTGTACAATCTATATAGCATCTATAGTTCAAAATTTGACATTGTCTGTATTATTGGATGTGCTAAGTGTATACAAAAATTTGTCTAGCAATGCAACTAGGAGATATTTGAGTTTTGATACAAAGGATTGTCGGAAGTTGGCAGTTTAGGATTGGATAGGGATTCTGTGATAACTAAAGTTCCACCTATTGGATTAATGTAAATTTTTGTATGTTGATAGGAGACTTATAGGTTGAGCTATACACCAAGTTTGAGTTGAAGTTAATATTGGAAGAAGGAGAAATCACCACTGGAGTTTCTGAATCAATCTTCAAGTTGGCGGCTGAATGTCATTAGTGCACTTTTTGGACAATTTCTTGCAATTTGTAAGTTGGGTTGAGCTAAATTTTTTTGAGCATGTAAAAGGCTTATACTAGCATTTGTGTGCAAAATTTCTCATTAAGTGGATAGTTAGATTAAAAGTTATAGCTTGTCAAAGCTTACTAATTAAGATTAGGATTTACAAATATAAATAAAAATTGCTTAATTATAAAAGAAACGAGGTAATTGGGATATATGTATGGTTGATGTTACTAAGAGGAGTGTTTTTAAACACTTTTGAATTGAAGTTTGAATTATATTCCTCATACATGGATGAAACCTATTAGGATTTCTTGATTATTTGCAAACATTACTTTACCTTCTACAACGAGGTGCCCGGGGCATTTCCAAACAAGACAACACGTAATACAACATCGTTTGAGGCTTTGAAGAAAATTTTTATTTTTCCACTAATTCTATATTGCGTCAACTTTTCTAAGGCATTTTTTATGGAAACAGATGCCTCAAACTTTGCTTTGAAGGCAATATTGTCACAAATGGGGAAAGATGACAAACTCCACTCAATAGCTTTTTATTCTAAGAAATTTTCAAGAGCAAAGATCAATTACAAAATCCCTGATAAAAAACTTTTTACAATTGTGGATTCTTTTCAAGAATGGCGTCACTATCTGGAAGGCGCTTCTAGTCCAATCACCGATGTCATACTGTAATTGCTTACAATATATAAAATCCACTTAAAATGCATAATATGTTTATAGGTTTAGATATGTGTTAGAATGATTAGTAAAGTAAATTAAAGGAGGTTTGTGTAAGAAAGTTTATTTTAGATTTTTATTTAGTTTGGTTATGGGATTTAAATTATATAAATGTAAATGTTTAGTATGAAGCCTTGAGAGAAGGTGGGAGCCTAAGGATGAAAATTTAAGCAAGTAGGAGGCTAATTAAGAGGGATGAAATCAAGGCATGGTCGGATGAAGGCAAGGACTGGAGAACTTCATTCCTATTGGTTGAATACCATACCCAATGGACTTTGAGGAGGCTGCCCGTAACCTTAACAAGGGTTTCGGCAACTTCAAGGAGGGGATTAGAAAATCAAAGACTAGGATTAGAAAGCTTGTTTTTTGGGCTACAATTTTGGTATAAAAATCAAAGGATTTGGAGTTTTAATGAGGGAGGAGTAGGCGCTTGAAATTAGGATGTACAAATTGTATCTACTGTCACTCTTTTGAAGATTGAAGGAGTTATATGAGAGCTTTTGGAGATCGGGAGGTGCGGCTAGAGAGGTGATTTTAAGATCTACACTTGGTGAGGAAGAATTACTACAATTGGATTTCTAAAGAAGGAGATATTGGGAGTCAAAGACAGCAGATTGAATTCCAAGGTAGTAAGTAGGCTGTTTTGTTGATAGTGATGGGGTTTGCCATATCTTAAGTTTCTAAACGAATTTTTGTCTCAAACTTTCTAAGAAGGTGTATTATTATGCTAAGAAGCTATATATCAAAGTTTCATAGTATTTGGACTTTTAGATTGTGAGATATAAAAAATTTAGTACATAGGTATTTATAAACAAGGGTTTGAAGCTATTGCTAGGGTTTTGGCGATATCTAAAGATTGGTAATGAATCAATAGTTGAAATTTGTGGTGGTAGTTGTAAAGAATACATTAATACTTCATAAAAATTTGGAGTGGATTTAGACAGTTGGATTAAAAGTTATGGGTTATTGAAGTTTGGAAAAAATTCCCTCCTTACGGGGGAATGAGGGTTTTAGATCATTTGTTATGTTTTGAGAGGTTTGAGGAAATCAGGCTTATATATTGGATGTAATAGCCCTATGAAAAAATATTTTATATAAATTTAGAGGTTTTATTATACTTGGATCTTAGTTGAATAATTAGTGGCAGCCAGAAGCCCGGCGCTTTCTTGAGGCAAATTCTCTCTACCACGACACCGTGTATACGGATCACAAGAACCTTGAGTATTTCATATCTGGGCACGTGTTGAATCCTTGGCAAGCTTATTGAAGCATGTCTTTGTCAAGATTCAAGTTTATTATCACCTATTGCCTAAAAAAACAACAAGGTCTGTCCAATGCCCTTTCTAGACATTCTTATCTTATACTACAAGAAGGAGATTCAGATTTTGATCAACAAAGAATGATCATCTTGAAGCCAAAGCAATTTCATCTTCAAACAATGAAATCAATATTGACTATTGATTCAACTTTTGTCAAATAAATCCAATCAAATATGCCTTCAGATCCTCTTGTTCATGAGATTAAGAATAATTTGTCTAAGTCTCATGATACTTCCAAGTTTGAATTTAAGAATGATCTATTCTACTTTGAAGGACGCCTATACATTTTAGAAGGTGCAGCACAACTACAAGCTTTAAAAGCTCATCACAACCTCCCTACAGCAGGATATTTTGGATATAATAAGACTTTGGAGCTAATTTCAAGAGATTTTTGATGGTCCAAAATGTAGAAGGCTATTAAAGAGTTTGTACAATCGTGCGACATTTGTTCAAGATCAAAAATTCTTTGTCATTGACCTTACGAATTTCTTCAACCATTACTTATATTAGAACAATCTCAGTTCTTTATTTCCATGGATTTTATCATAGATCTTCCAAAGTCAAATTCATATGACTCTATATTTGTGATTGTAGATCATTTTATCAAGATGGCACATTTTGTACCATGTATAAAATCTATTTTAGATGAAGAAATAGCTAAACTCTTCTTTGATAATATTAATCACTATCATAGATTATCAACGGATATTATATCAGACAGAGGAATACAATTTATATCAAGGTTTTTGAAGACTTTTTTTAAAATATTGAAGGTGGATATAAAATTATCTTCAACTTTCCACCCTCAAATTGATGGATAAACGAAACGAGTAAATCAAGTTTTAGAGCAATATTTCAGATGTACCATCAATTACCATCAAGATGATTGGACAATCCTTTTGTCATTGGCAAAGTTTGCTTATAATAATTTGGTACATTTTTCTACTCAGTAAATTCCATTCTTTGCAAATTATGGTTATCATTCACAGCTTGATACTTTTGAGTTTCAAAAGTTGATAATCTTGCACTGGAAGATTTAACAAATTGGTTGTTAAAGCTACATGCAGCAACGAAGGCACAACTAAAGAAAGCTCAAGAATAATTAAAAATCAATGCAGATGTCTATCACAAGGATTAACATCAATTCCATATGGGCAATAAGATATGATTACTTTGTCATAATATCAAGACTATTTGTCTTTGCAATAAGCTGGATTATTGTAAGCTTAGACCTTTTTTGATTTGTGAATAAATCAATCCAGTTGCTTATTGATTATGCCTACTAAAATCTATGAAGATCCATCTTATATTCCACGTGTCAATATTCAAGCTATACAAGATAGTGAATATATAAGGAAGAAGCCAAATGCCACCGCCTCTTATAGAAGTGGACAACAATGAAGAATTTGAGGTTGAAGAGATTTTAGATTCAAGGCGGTGCTGAAATCGATTAGAATATCTTGTGCATTGGCGTGGATATGATATTAGTGAATGCACATGAGAGCCATGTAGGAATCTAGCAAATGCATCAATAAAAATCAATACATTTTCATTGATGACATCTGTCAAAATCAAAATAAAGAATCAAGAAAATCTTTGTTATAAAATAAAACAGGTTCTATAGAGGTTTTATCCTACCTTATATCATTGTTTATTGTTTTCTTGGATTTTTTCATGTTAAAGAGATAGAGGATCAACAACCAATGAATTCAGGTCAAGAGCCATTGTTTGCTGATTTACTGGACGATATATTACAATTATCACAACCTTCAAGACAATGGAATAGAGATGACGACCCTGAAGAACGACATATCCTTCCTTGGATTGATGGCAAATTACAACGTGTTTGGTATCACGACTTTGGAAGAGACTCCTGATGTTTGGTGATATTTTTAGAGGTAGAAACTACTCCTAATGGTGTTCCAAATGTTTTCTTTGAAGGAAGTTATGAAAGCCTCAACAATGATCAAATAATAAGGTGGTCCTCTTGCCTTGATATGGAACACTATTGATGGTTAAAAGAAGCTATCAACTACCTTCAAAAAGAATAAAGATCAGAGTATGTAGCAAGTACAATTTGACGTATCCTGGACTTCCTCAACATATAATCACTGCTCCTTATAGAACTCATTCCTAGAAGGGAGGATAATGTCATGGATATAAGATTTACTCCAATAATTATTTAATTAATATAGATTAATAAAAGTAATTAAAATAAATTAATTTGATAATATCTTAGAAAGAAGCTTCCTAGAAGCTTTATAGATGCAGAATCACCATTATACATGTCTATAAGTAATTGGTAGGTTAAAATCTTGGCTAATAAGCTAACCACATGTCACACATATTGGTATCTTGTGGAACAAGCTAGCTATATGTCACACATATTGGTAGCTTGCAAAATAAGCCAAGTACGTGGTGCACATGTAGAAAACTTATCTTGTAAGTTTGACACCTTTCTTGCAAATTAGACACATGTAGGAGGTCCTATAAAATACCGCCATGTAGTTCTTAGATAGATAGTACAAATAGAGATAAGAAATAAGCCTTCTTCACTCTTGTCAATTCTTTTCTTGCTTCTAGTCTAGTTCAAGAGTCTCATTTATTTTCTAGTCTTTGGCAATAGCCATTCCAATTTCTTCTTGAATATACATATTTCTTTATTTCTATCTTGTTATTTTCCTTCAACGTAGTTTTTACTAACTTATGCATTTATTTTAATTTGTGTCCTTGACATTAAAGCAAAAAGAAGATTGGATAGATCAAAAATTTAAGAAAGTCCGTAAAAAAATCTATAGATATTTTTTACATGATATATATTTATAGAAGCATCCAAAGAAAAGAAAAAAAATACCACAATAGATGATATGTGGTTTAGAAGCTCAACAAAAGATTATTAAAGAATTCCATGAAAGTTTGTAGGCATGGCATAGAGGAATTTGAGCAACTTTTACTAAATTGAAAGGGAAGTATTGGTAGAAAGGCATGTATAAAGATGTGGCTGATTTTATAAGATCATATGAGATTTATCAACTTTATTTTAATATTTGGCATTGAGATGAATTACATCCAATTTATCCTCTAGCACTACATTAGAAGTGGATAGTGGATTAAGTAGTAATGCCTATGAGACTTGAACAAATGAAGTATTCGGTACTTATATATGAAGATTTATCAAATATAATTGAAGGATGAGCATTGAAAATGAAAAGTACTGAAAGTATATATCGATTTCTCATAGAAGACATTGTTTGTCACTATAGTTGTATTAGAAAAATTACTATAGATAGAGGTGAATTGGATGCAAAAGAAGCAAGAAAATTCTTTGATAGAATGGAAATTAAAATTTTTTTGACAATATCATATAATCTAGAAGGTAATGGGAAGAGTAAGGGTGACATTTACTTATTATTAAGGCATTAATAAAAACATGCAATAGCAAAGTACATCAATAGCTAAGATTATTATGATTTGCATTATGGATTGATTATACAATTCATAACACAATAATTGGGTACATGTCTTCTGAATTAATGTATGGACAAAAGTCAATTATGCCAATAGAAGAAATAGTATCTATATAGAGAGTATTGCCTTGGAAGGATGATCTTAATAGAGAGGAGCTTTTAGCATTATTGATTCAATAATTAGAAAGAAGACCTAAGGATATTGAAGTGGAGATTTGAAGATTGAAAGAAGCAAGGAAAAAGAATAAAAAAAGATTTGATAAAATTTATTGACTATACTTCAAAAAAATAGAAAAAGGTGATTGGATCTTAGTCTATGATCAAAGTTTGGATAATCAACATAGTACATTATGAGAGATTTCTAAGCATTGGTTTGAACCATATATTGTGATAAAAGTCTATAACAATGGAACATATTGTTTACAGGAGCTTGATGGAACAAAATTGAAGTTACTTATAGTAAACAAGCAAGTCAAGTTATTTAGACAAAGAAGAGTACATATATTTTGATAAAAGACAAAATCTATTAAGAGGTATTGAAATAGAAGAGGAGGAAAAAATTAAAGATAAAAAATTAAATCAAGATGAAGAGTATCATACATTAGAATATTGAAGAAATTTTGGCGTATGTTGAAAGAGACACAAGTTCAGAGGGGATAGATATTGTGTAGTAATATGGCTATTAGGTAAAAAAAGAAAGAAATGATTATATTATAGAAGAGCTCAAATAAAAATATTTTAGCAAATTATCTTAGGTAAAAAATAGGCAAGAAAATAATAGACAAGAAAGTAATAAAAATTTAAAAAATACTAATATTATCTTTTTATAGAAGAGGCTTCTACTTACTTTGTATGGCCATAAATAAAGCAAAATAAAATAGATTAGAAAAATAAATAATAAAGACATCTTTAAAAAGGAGTTAAGAATAGGTTTTAGCATAATTTACCTCAAAATTCTCAGAGTTGATACTTGAAGAGGACCGATTGTGAATCTAGGTCAAAATCAAATCCTAAGATATAAAACCATATATCTATGGTAGATGGACGGTTCTTTTTGCAAATCAAAGAATTGGATTATAGAGAAAATTTAAGAAGGTTTGTTTGAGCATTGATTTTGAGTGATTTAAATAAAAATTGGCTTTGTAAGAGCTTTGTAAAGTTAGGTTTGATTTGGATAACTCTAAATTTTTTGAAATAAAAGGGCATATATATTTTTAAGCATTTTGTGTATTTGATTATAGATCTATGAATGAAAATTTATAGATTTATGATTGTAGTTTATATATTATAACTATGAACTTGATCCAATGGTTTAATTGAAGGTTGTTAAACTTCAAGTGAGTCAAGGTCTTAGAAATTGGATTTTGAGGGTCAGTGAGGATTTTTCAAATATTTAGAAATGTACTAGTTGGATTGAGGTGAGAATTACTTTTATAGATAATATACTAGATTTTCTATCTTTGTATGAATTTTGAAAGAAATTGAATGGTGCAAAAAGAAGATATTTGTGTTCAAAGTTTGGCATCAAGTTTAGAGAAGGAAGGTGGCTTATATTTGAATAGAAATTTGAGCTTAATTTCTATTTAGTAAGTTGAATCTCTTTCAATTTTTTTTACATATTATCAACTTAGTTATTAAAAGATATATTAAATTTGAAATAAGATCAATAATTAGATTAATAGTTATTATAGTTTTAATCTATTATAGGATTCAATTAGGATTTGTTAGGATTTATTTAGGATTTGGTTAGGATTTCATTAGGATTTGCTTAGGATTTAGGATTTGACTAGGAATTGATTAGGATTTAGGATTTGATTAGGATTTAGGATTTGATTAAGATTTTATTAGGATTTAATTAGAATTTGACTAGGATTTGATTAAGATTTGATTAGGATTTGATTAAGATTTGATTAGGATTTGATTACTCTTTAATTTGAATTTGAATAGAATTTGACTAGGATTTGATTAGAATTTGATTAAGATTTGATTAGGATTCGACTAAGATTTGATTAAGATTTGATTAAGATTTGATTAAAATTTAACTAGGATTTAATTAAGATTTGATTAAGATTTGGTTAGAATTTGATTACTCTTTAATTTGGATTTGAATAGGATTTGACTAGGATTTGATTAAAATTTGATTAAGATTTGACTAGGATTTGAGTAGAATTTGATTAGAATTTGATTAGGATTTGATTAGAATTTGATTAGGATTTGATTAGGATTTGACTAAAATTTAATTATAATTTGACTAAGATTTGATTAAGATTTGACTAGGATTTGATTAGGATTTGATTATTCTTTAATTTGGATTTGAATAAAAATTGACTAAGATTTGAATAGAATTTGACTAAAATTTAACTATAATTTGACTAAGATTTGATTAAGATTTGACTAGGATTTGATTAGGATTTGATTATTCTTTAATTTGGATTTGAATAGGATTTGATTAAGATTTGACTAGAATTTGACTAAGATTTGATTAGGATTTGACTAGGATTTGATTAGAATTTGATTAAGATTTGACTAGAATTTGGCTAAGATTTGATTAGGATTTGACTAGAATTTGATTAGACTTTGATTAAGATTTGACTAGAATTTGATTAAAATTTGATTAGAATTTGATTAGGATTTGATTATAATTTTTATTTTTTAGTATTTTAAAAGATTTTTATTTTTATTTTTATTTTAGATTTTATATTAATATTTCTTTAAGATTTCTTTATTAATTCTTTAAAAGATCTTTAGAATTTTTATATTTTTTTAATAATTAATTAAAAATCTAGTTGAATTTTTTTAATGGTTGAATATATTTTTTATTCTTTAATTATAATTTATACATAATTTTATTAAAAAAATTAGGACTTATTATTGCAAATTCTTTTTATCTTTTATAACCAGGTACTCGATACATTTTCAAAGAAGACTTCACATGATACAACAAAGCCACGTACTTAGCTTGTTCCACAAGCTACCAACATGTACAACACATGGCTAACTTGTTGAATAAGTTTTTAACCTACCAATCACCTATAGACATGTATAAAGATAAAATTGCATCTATGAAGCTTCTAAGAAGCTTTTCTATAAGATATTATCAAATTAACTTATTTCTATCTATTTATATTAATTAAATAATTATTCAAGTAAATCTTATATCCTTGACATTTTCTCCTCTTCTAAGGACAAGTTCTATGAGGAGCGGTGATTATATATTGAGAAAGTCCAAAATATATTGAATTATATTTGCTACATATTCTAATTTTTTTCTCCTTTGCAAGTAATTGATAGGTCTTCTTAGCCATTGATAGTGTCTTATACCAGGGTGGGAGGATTACCTTGATATTTGATCATTGTTGAAGCCTTCATAACTTCCTTCAAAGAAAATATTTGGAATACCATCAAAAGTAGTTTCTACTTTTAAAAATATCACTAAACACTAAGAGTCTCTTTTAAGGTTGTGATACTATACACATTGTATTTTGCCATCAATCTAAAGAAAAACATGTCATTCTTAAGAATCTTCATTTCTATTCTATTATTTTAAAGGTTTTAATAGCCATAATATCTCATCCGATAAGTCAACAAACAATAACTCTTGAGTTGAATTTATTAGTTGTTGATTCTTCATCTCTTTAGAGCTAAAAAATTCAAAAGAATAGCAAACAATGATACAAGATAGAATGAAATCTCTATTGAATCTACTTTATTTTATAAAAAAGATTTTTTTGACTCTGTATCTTATTTTTGATGGATGTTGATGAAACACATCAACTTTTGTTGATACATTTGCTAGATTCATAAATGGCTCTCATGTACATTCACTAATATCATATCTATGCCAATATATAAGATATTTTGATGCTACATTGAATGTAAGATCTCTTCTATCTCAAATTCTTTATTATTATCTATTTTTATAAGAAGCCATGGCATTTATCTTCTTTCTTATATATCCACAATTTTGTATGACTTAAGTAGTGATACATGGAATATATGATGGATCTTTATAGATTTCAATAGGTGTAATTGATAAGCAACTAGGTTGATCTATTCACAAATAAAAAATGATTTAAATTTATAATAATCTAGTATATTAGAAGAACAAATAGTCTTGATATTACGATAAAATAATCATATTTTATTATCTACATAGAATTGAGGTTGTTTCTTCCAATATACATCTATATTGATTATTTGTCATTCTTGAGCTTCTTTTAATTGTGCCTTTATTATTGTATGTAGCTTTGACAACCAATTTGTTAAATCTTTTGTCATAGGATTATTAGCTTTTGAAAAGTAAAAAATATCAAGTTATAAATAATAACCATAATAGATAAAAAAATAGAATTTATTGAATAGAAAAATATTTTGAATTATTATAAGCAAACTCTACCAATGGTAAAAGAGTTGTCCAATCATTTTAATTATAATTGATGATACACTTCAAATATTGCTCAAAAACTTGATTTATCTATTTCATTTGTCCATCAGTTTGAGGATGAAAAGCTAAAGATAAATTTATATCTATCTTCAATATTTAAAAAAAGATTCTTTAAAATCTTAATATAAATTGTATTTTTCTATCTGATATAATATCTTTAGATAATCTATGATAGGAATAAGTATTATTAAAGAAGAATTTAGATATTTTTTTATATATGATAGATTTTTTATATGATATAAAATGTGCCATCTTAGTGAAACAATCTATAATTATAAATATAGAATATATAAACTTGAATTTAAAAGATCCGTAATAAGTATTATAGAAATAAAAGACTAAGATTGTTCTAATATAGATAATGGTTAAAAAAGTCCATAACGTTGATGAAAAAGAATTTTTTATCTTAAACAAACATCACATAACTATATAAACTTTTTAACAGCCTTTTACATTTGAAATTATTAAAAATTTCTTAATATAAGCTCTAAAATCTTATTATATCCAAAATATCCTACTGCGGAGAAGTTGTAACAAGTTTCAAAAGCACATAGTTGTACTTATGTCACGAACACAAATTATAGATTTGAAGTCTAAACAAGAAGTTCAAGAAGAACTGGCAGGAACTAGATTAATTAGATGAGTACAAAAACAACACCAGAGAGGTGAGCTAGAGCTCCAAGAGATGTGTTGTCGAGACTGAAGAACTCTTCAGCCTCGACTCCAATATACTCTCTACCTAGGAACATCACAGCTTTTCAATTAGGGGAGCTTTCAAGCACTTCTACTACTAGGAAGATATTAGGCTCGAAGATTCTAAAGAGTTCACAAAACTTCTAGATGTTCTAGAAGGTTCTAACAGTATGTCCTTAACATCACCTCCTCCTGTAGCTTTGAGGTCTCTGAGAAGCCATTTGAGATGTATACTCACAAACGTAGGAAATCAAAAATTTGTCGCATAGTCTCTGTAATATACTCCAGCTGTCGTTCACGAGGCAGATGATTCATAGATCCTTGTAGCCACCGATAATGACCAATACCTTCTACTTGAGACCATGCTTGAACTTCTGTATCTTCATTGTGGAAACGACCTGAAAATATTGCTTCGCCACTACTTGCATGAGCTGGTTCAACTTCAAAGACAATTACAAGTGACTTGCTGCTTGGTATTCTTCAACGTCTTCTTGGCTCTTCTAATTCTTCATCTCGAGGTCAACGTTGTGAGCTACTCGATTGACATGGTATCACTAATACAGTATCTACATTCTCACTAGCCATATTTAAATACACCTTGATATTAGATATCTTGATACTATGAAATATAATGAGTTATATTTTGATGAGACTTAGATCCCTTTTCTATTCATTTCTCCAGAAAAGGCTTTATCTTCACGCTTCGTTAATGACCAGCTTTTGATTTATTAGGATATTGTCGATGGAATTTTTGTACCTTTTGAGATGCATTGGCAAGATTTTTGGTCGATTCTCATGTTCTTTCATTAATATCGTAGCCACTCTAATGCACAAAGTACTCTAATTTATTCCATCTTTGCCGTGAATCTAGTATCCTTTCCACCTCATATTCTTCATTGTTTTCAATTTCTATACTAGGTGGCGGACATTGCACTCTTCCAAGAAAAGACGATTCCCGATAAGGCTCTAACAAAGAAATATGAAAGACAGGGTGTACCTTCATAGTAGCTAATAACTCTAAGCGGTACGCCACAAGATTGATTTATTTCTGGATAACAAATGGTTCCAATCTCCGGTAGTCCAACTTATCACATGGCCGTTTAGTCTTGATATTCCGTCGAAGCAACCATATTTTATCTCCTATCTTGAAATTAGGTGCTTGATTTTGAAATTTATCCGCGGATGCTTTGTAAGACTCTTGGGCAATTTGCAATTGAAGCTTCAATGTGGTTTGAAGCTCCAATAGTTGCTGCACCAATCCTTCAGCTGCTGGGTTGTTATTCGTAGACGGACTCAATAGATCAAGCTTTGGATGGTACTCATAGTTGGAAAAGAATGGTGTTTTTTGAGTCGATCCATGAAGGGTGTTGTTATATGCAAACTCGGCTAGCGGTAGATATGCAGTCCAATCATCTTACTGATAGTTGATGCTGCATCGTAAATACTGTTCCAAAACTTGATTCACTCGTTCCGTTTGGCCGTCAGTTTGAGGATGGAATGCTGAAGAAAGCTTGATGTCCACCTTCAATATTTTAAAAAAAGATCTCCAAAACTTTGATACAAATTGGGTTCCTCGATCCGACACGATATCATCTGATAGACCATGATATCGATACACATTATCAAAGAAGAGCCTTGTTGTGTCTTTGCTTGATGATGTCTTCTTGCAAGGGATAAAATATGCCATCTTCATAAGTCGATCCACCACAAGAAAGATGCTGTCAAATGAATTCGATGGCGGTAGATTTGTAATAAAGTCTATGAAAACTAAAGACCATGGACGACATGAAATAGGCAATGGCTGTAGAAGTCCATAAGGGCGATGTCGAGGGTTCTTGGATCTTGAACAAATATTACAAGAGAGGACAAAATCCTTCACATCCTTCCACATTTGGGACCACCAAAAATCTTGGGAAATGAGTTCCAAGGTTTTGTTGAATCCGAAATGTCCCAGAGCTGGAAAGTCATGACGAGATTGAAGGACTCGAAGTCGTACTGGCCCTTTTAGGATATACAGCCGCTCCTCAAAGTATAAGACATCTCCTTCAACCTTGAACTTGTCATCATTGATACGCTGCTTAATATCAAGGACTATTGAATCTTCAATGGTCGCAACATGTACCTGGTTAAGGAAGTCAACATCAATTGGCACCACAGCAACACAAATCCTGAATTGCTCTAGCTTTAACAATGTCGTACACTGTTGATCAAGCGCTGCTTCTTCAATCTTCGACGCAAGATATGATCTTTTTGATAAGGCATCGGATAATCCTTGCTGCTTTCTAGGTCGATAAATAATAACAAAGTCAAATCTAAATAGCGACATATTCCATCGAGCTTGACGACGGTTTAGAACCCGAGCAGGCATGAAATATTTCAAATTCTTATGATCCATATATATGGTCACTGGATGCGCAGCTCCTTCGAGGAAGTGACGCCATTCTTGGAAAGAATCCACTATAGCAAGGAGTTCCTTATCATGAATCTCGTAGTTGATCTCAGTCGCAGAAAACTTCCGTGAATAGAATGCAACTGGATGAAGCTTATTGTCGATACCCATGTGTGAAAGTATGGCTCCTAAAGCATCGGTTTCCAAATAGAAAGCCTTTGCAAAGTTTGGATGTATCAAGATTGGAGCCATAGTAAATGTCGTTTTAAGATTTTGAAATGCTTTTTCCGCTAAAGATCTCTATTCTAGCTTAGCTTTACATGTTAATCGAGTGAGTGGAGCAGCAACTTTAGAATAATTCTTGATGAAGATCCGATAGAAGTTAGCAAATCCGAGAAAACATTGTACGTCTCTAACCGTCTTTGGAACTTCCCAAGACACAATTACTTCCACCTTCTTAGGATCCATCTTCAAGCCTTCCGTAGTCGCAACAAATCCTAAAAACTCCATCTCAATTTGGTGAAATAAGCACTTCTCCAACTTAGCATAGAGTCTTCACTCGTGTAGTTTTTTGAGTACCAAACGAACGTGCTTCTCATGCTCTTCTTCATTCTCAGAAAATATCAAGATATCATCCAAATAAATGACAACAAATTCGTGTAGATATTCTCAAAAAATATTGTTCATCATGTGTTGAAAAACTGCCGGAGCATTGGTAAGGCCAAATGGCATGACATTATATTCAAAATAACCATACTTTGTACAAAAAGCTGTCTTCCATTCGTCTCCTTCTTTGATTTGCACAAGGTTGTAAGCTCTCCTTAGAATAATCTTTGTAAAGATCTTTGTACGTCCAAGTTGTTTCAAAAGACTAGAGATCAAAGGTAATGGATAGCGATTCTTCTTTCTCACCTTGTTGAGACCTCAATAGTCCACGCACATCTATAGTGAGCCATCCTTCTTCTTCACAAATAAGATTGGTGCCCCAGCTGGCAATTTTGAATGACAAATGAAGTTCTTGGCTAGGTTCTCGTCAATGTATTTCCGCAATTCAGCCAACTCTATCTGCGATAGGTTGTAGATTGGGCCAAAAGGCAGTTGTGCTCCTTCTTGTAATTCTATGGCACAATCATATGGTTGATGTTCTGGTAGCATGTCAGTATTCTTCTTTTGGAACACGTCTTGAAAATCCTTGTATTGTTTCGATATTCCTGCTATTGAAATCTGCTCTCCACCAGTTAGAGCCACATAAATGACCAATGGTGTGCCTTTCTTACACGATCTTACAAACGTTCTTGCTCCAATGAACAAGGATTTTTTGGTTTGGGGTCTTCTTCCAAGCTTTTCCTCAGCTTGTTCTATGGAAAATGTTATCCTCCGCAACCTCCAATCTATGGATGGATTATATTTTTTCAACCAAGAAAGATCAAGAATAATAGGATTTGACGGGGTGCTAATAATGTTGAAAATAATATAACTACTATGGTCTTTAAACGTCACTTCTATAGGTTCTGATTCATGGGTGACACTATCAGATAATAAAGGTCATCCATCTATTACTTCTATGTGAACAGGTTTGAATTTTTGTACTAGGAGAATTTTGTGATGCTTAGCAAATTCTTGGTCTAAAAAACAAGCAGATGCTCCTAAATCTAATAAGGCTAAGGTTTTTAGTTTTTGAGGACCAAAAGATAAAAGAATTATAAAACAATGGGCAGGTTGAGTAGAAAGAGAAGAACCTGGTTTTGATTTGTCCAACCGCACGATTCCTATTGTGGTTGGGCATCCTCGTTTTCCTGAACAAATGCACCTCTATTCTTGATGCTGCGTCCATTTTGCTTCTTTGGACAGTTTCTAGCTTCATGGCCTTCTCTACCGCAATAAAAGTACAAACCTTTCTCCATACGCTGCTTCTTTTCTTCTAAAGTAAGGAATTTGACGCATATCGCATCAATTTGCATGTCTTTTGTCTCCACTTGTAAATTTAGGCTACTTGCGGATATAATTGTGCTGTGATGACTTGTATATTGTCTGGAGCGTTGGTCTTGGTAATGTTGAAATAGGCGGTTATCACACTTTACAACTTGGCTAATGGCTTCGTTGAGCATTCGTGGATCAGAAAGAGATAATAACAAATCTTTCATTTTGTCCCTTAGATCCCAATAAAATTGGCTCATCAATGCTTCTTCATCCCAATTGATGTTGTATGCCAATTGCCTAAAATCCGATGCATAGACTAATGCAGAGCAAGTCCCTTGTCGTAGTGATCGAATTTTTCTTGTAGTCCATCGAGCCTTGTCATTCTCGCCAAATGCTTCTACAAATGCTTCCAAAAAATTCTCAAAGTTGTTCAAAATCGGTGATCCTTTTTCAAATAGAGGAGCAAATCACAATAGAGCTTGTCCCGTAAGCAAAGTTCCAACCAATCCAACGCGTGATTCCTCCGTTGGATAACGTTGGGGTTGTAGAGCTGTTATTAACTTGATTTGATTGATGAAACCTTGAAACTTGGAGCGTGTGCCATCAAACTTGTCTAGAAGGGTAATTCGAGGTTCCTTTTGTTGTGGAAGTAATAGTTCTTATTAAACCATAGGTAAAGCTGCTTCTTCTGGTGCAGAAGTTCGAGGCTGATGAATCCCAGATTGTACTATTCCGGATGCTCCATCATTATGAAGTCTTACAAAGACTCCTTCTATCATTGTAGTTCTCTGTGATAACGTAGCAAGAGCATTCATAATGGCGTCCATCTTGGACTCCAAACTTTCACTCATATTAATGTCTTGACCTTCAACCATTCTAAGAGCAAGAAAGTAATTGTTTCTAGAAGGAGGAAATATTGATTTAGAAGAGGGTACTCCGCAATCTCTAAAATACCTTAAGACCTTCAAGAAGAGGGATAATCCACTCTCTCCAAGAAGAATAAGATTCCAATATTATGACAAAAAAGATATCAATTTAGAGGAGGGTAATCCGCAACCTCTAAAATACTAGTGTACCTTCAAGAAGAGGGGTACTCTACACTCCAACAAGAAGGAACTAACTCTGATATCCAAGATGAGAGTAGTTTCGACAAACTGTCACGGACACAAATTATAGACTTGAAGTCTAAACAAGAAGTTCAAGAAGAACTGGCAGGAACTAGATTAATCAGATGAGTACAAAAACAACAATAGAGAGGTGAGCTAGAGCTCCAAGAGATGTGTTGTCGAGACTGAAGAACTCTTCAACCTTGACTTCAATATATACTCCTACCTAGGAAGCTTCTTAAGCAGCTTCTTCTAACTAGGGAGCTTCTCAAGCAACTTCTACTAACTAGGAAGATATTAGAATGCTCCGAAAGGTTCTAGAAAGTTCTAGGAAACTTTTAGAATATTCTAGAAGGTTCTAACAAGTATGTCCTTGATATTAGGAAGATATTAGAAGGCTCTGGAAGGTTCTGAAGAGTTTTAGGAAACTTTTAGAATATTCTAAAAGATTCTAATAAGTGTATCCTTGACAACTTAATTTTTTGGAATTTATAAGCGTCTTTCAAAATAGAATAGATTATTTTTAAACTCAAACTTGGAAGTTTTATGAAATTTAGATGAATTATTCTTAATATCATGAACAATAGGATCTAAAGACATACTTGATTGGACTTGCTTGATAAAAGTTGAATCAATAGCTAATATTGATTTTATTGCTTAAAGATGAAATTACTCTAGCTTCAAGAAGATTATTCTTTGTTGATCAAAAGGTGCATTTCTTTCTTTTGGTGTAAGATAAGAATGTCTACAAAAGACACCAAACAGATCTTGTTGTTTTTTTGGCCAATAAATGATAATGAATTCAAATCTTGACAAAAACATGCTCCAACAAGCTTGATGATAATTCAATATGCATATTGACATGAAATATTTAAGGTTCTTGTGATATATATATATATATATATATATAATAACTAGACTAAAAGTGTCTTCTAGATAATGACGCCATTCTTAAAAAGAATCTATAATTGTAAAAAATTCTTTATCATAGATTTTTTAATTGATCTTTGCTAGTGAAATTTTTTTAGAATGAAAAGCTACTCGGTAGAATTTATCATTTGTTCCCATTTGTAATAATATCATGTCTAAAGCAAAATTTGATGCATCTATTTCTATAAAAAATACCTTAAAAAAGTCGACACAATACAAGATTGGTACAAAAATAAAAGATGTCTTTAAAGCTTAAAATGATGCTTCTATTTCTTTATTCTACTCAAATTTGTCCCCACAAGTTAAGCGTGTGAGTGGAACTGCAATTTGAAAAAAATTCTTAATGAAGATTTGGTAGTAATTGACAAATCTCAAAAAATATTGCATATTCCTTATTTTTCTTAAAATCTTCCAATCTGTAACTATTTAGACTTTCTTAGGATCTATCTTAAGATAATCATTCAAAATGATGAATCCTAAGAAATCAACTTCAGTAGTGTGAAATATATACTTTTCTATCTTGGCATATAATCATGTATCTTTAAATTTTTGTAATATATAATGAACATATAATTTATATTCTTTTCTTTTTTAAAAATAAATTAAAATATTATCTAGATATTAGATAATAAAATTATATAAAAATTCATAAAAAATATCATTCATGAATTATTGAAAAGAAATTGGTACATTCGTAAATCCAAAAGGCACAATATTATATTCAAAATATCCATACCTTGTTTAAAATACAACCTTCTATTTATCTCTTTTTTTGATGAGGACCAAATTGTATGCTCTTTGTATATTTATTTTTGTATAAATCTTAACTTGATTCAATTGATTAAGAAGTCCAAATATCAAAAGTAGAGAATATTTATTCTTGATAGTAATCTTGTTAAGTCCTGGATAATCTATACATATTCATAGTGATCAATCTTTTTTCTTCACAAATAAGATAGGAGCTCCTACTAGAGATTTTGAATGGCATATGAAATTCCTAGCCAAGTTCTTGTCAATATATTTCTTGAGTTTAGCCATCTCATTTTGTGATAAATTATAGATTGGTCCAAATAGAAGCTAAGTTCCTTCTTTGAGATTGATTGAATAAATATATGGACAATGCTCTAGAAGAATATCTACATTCTTTTTTTCAAAAATATCTTGATAATCTTAGTACTGGCTTAGAATGCCACTTAAAATCTTTCTACCATCAAAAATGGATGTAGCATAAATAACAAAAGATAATCTTTTTTTGTTACATTTATAAAAGCTTTTTTACTTACAAGTATAGATTTTATTATACTAGACTTATGGCCTTTTACTTGGTTAACAAGACTTTTATTAATGCTTTAAGAAAAATCAAGTCTATAAAAAATCCAATCTATTGAAGGATTATAGTTTTTTAGCCATGATAAATCTAAAATGATTAGATTAGGAGATTTAATTATTTTAAAGATTATATAATTATTATGACCATCTATTATTTTATTTATAGGAAAGATTTTATAAGTAACATTTCTAGAAGATAATGTAGTGGTACATTCAGTTTATGCATTGTAAGCATTAATTCTCTCATTTGTTCTTGTATTTGTGCCACTGCACTCTTTATTTCAGTAAGTTCTATTATAATAATATAATAGAAATAAAATTATCTACTCTCACTATAGAATAAAACTTTTAAGAAGAAAAAAAAAATTTTAAAATAATATCAATTTAGAAGTGGAAAATTCACAACTTCTAATAAGCTTATGTCTTATCAAAAAAAAAATATATCTGTTAGGGATATAAGATAGTGGATTAGCAAAGAAATAAGGAAAAGATTACAAAACTAGAATGATTTCAACAAAGAATTAGATGGACAAGAACAAAGATTTAAATGATTGACAAGAACAAAGAATTAGATTGATATGAAAAAACAAGGCAACACTATAGATTGCTCCAAGACTTGTGTTGGCAAGTCTAAGGTGTACCTTGGTCTTGCCTCCTATTTATACTATAAGGCCTATATCCTATTGAACCTTCTAAGAATATCTTAAAAGATTTTAAAAGATTGAAGAAGATTCTAAAAAACTAAGGCAAATTCAAGAAGACTAAAGAAGATTTTAGAAGATTCTAAAAAGCTACAGGAAGTTCTAAAAGACTGGAGAAGGTTCTAGAAGGTTCTAAAAGATTATGGAAGATTTTAAAAGACTACAAAAGGTTCTAAAAGACTATTGAAGGTTCTAGAATGTAATGACTGGAAATATATTTATGACATCACTTCTCTTTTTAACAACAAGTTTTACAAGGATTTCCAAAGATTCTAAATGTAGCTTTATTTGGTATTAGAATATTCTTTCTTTGCTTTGCTCATATTCTTCAAACCTAATAGATTGTGAAAATTATAATGGTTTATCAGTCGCTTCTTTGATAAAAGAATCTTTTGACTCTTGTTTTTATAAATTCTTTCAAATACAAAGATTTGACATGATAACTAATAAGCTTCTAGTAAGATCTATTCTATCTTGGAAAAAATAACTATATATAAATAAAGGTCTTGGCATGGCTTTCTCTCTTTTAGATTAGTCTTTTGCAATTGGTAGGAAATGGTCATTTAAAAACAAAGAGATATTGGTATTTACAAAATCTTCAGTAGTGATTGAATCTAAGTTTTCTAAGATATCTTTAATGAAATTTGTAAATTTTTTCAATTTTATTTCTAAGATTTTTTAAAAGTTCTCATGTTCTTTTGCTAATTCCATAATCCTTCCGATGGATGAAATATTCTAATCATCTATATCTTTTACGTAAATCTAATATTTTATCCACTTTGTATTTAAGCTCTTGATTGACTTCAACTAGGGTTGGTGGTAGAAGAGTTCTTTCATCAATAGTTGATTTATAATAGGTTTCTAAAAGTGAGATATGAAAGACTCGATGAATGTGTATGATACTTGATAGTTTAAGACAGAAACTTATTGGATTTACTTAGTGTAGAATTATAAATGATCGAAGTCTTTGATAATCTAATTTTTATGATGGTTGATTTGTTTGTATATTTTTTCAAAGTAGCTAGATACAATCTCTTATCTTAAACTTTGATTGATTCTTGTGATAAATATCTATATAGTCTTTATATCATTCTTGAACCATTTGCAATTGGAATTTTAATTCTTCATGGATGGCATTTAAATAGATATCTTGATTTTGTATAGTAGGACTTCTCACATCTTCAATTTGAAATGGATCTATCTTACGGTGATATCAATAGTTTGAAAAGAATAGAATTTATTTCATTAAAGAATGTTTAGTGTTATTATATGCAAACTTGGCAAATAGTAGGAGGTCCATCCAATCATCTTGTTGATAATTTATATTATAATAAAAATACTATTTTAAGATTTAATTCACCTATTTTATTTGATCATCAGTTTAAAGATGATAAATTGATAAAAGATTGATTTTAATCTTCAAAAGTTGAAATAGTCCTCTCAAAAAATTTGATACAAATTATGGTTCTTAGTCTAAAATGATGGTCTTTGGAAGGCCATATATTTAATAAATATTATTAATAAAAATCTTGGCCATTTCTTTTTCAAAAATAATCTTGTTGTATAAGATAAAATGTGCCGTCTTAATAAAACGGTCTACCACCACAAAAATTGAATCTTTTCTATTAGAAATTGGGAGGCCTATAATGAAGTCCATAGATAACAATTGCTATAGGCCCTTAAAAATTGGAAGTGGTTGAAAAAGTCCATATAGTTGGTGTCAAAGGACCTTTTCTCTAGCACAAATTTCATATGATTGGATGAATTTCTCTACCAATTTCTACATTTGAGGCCACCAATAATCTCTTGATATTAATTCTAAAGTCTTATTGAAGCCAAAATATCCAGCTATTGGAAGGTCATGTTATGCTTGAAGAATTTGAAGTCTTGCAAGGCCTGGAAGAACATACAAGAGATCCTTGAAATACAACAATTTGTCCTCAAACTTAAAATTATTGTTTTTTTTCTATTAATGTATTTTTTAAACGTCATTGAATGCTATCCACAAATGAATTTGTTTTCATTGCTCTCTAGATTTATGTCTTGAGAGTTGTATCTGCATAGATAGATATTATTCATATCTTCAATTATAAATTGGATAGCTTCAACATGGCTGATTTTTGCTGATCCAATACAATGTCTCTTATTTTTGGTACAAGATAATCTGATTTTCTTTGAAGTTTTTTTAGACAATATGTAATCACAAAATCAAATTAAGATAATAGTATATTCCATTATATTTGATGGTAGTTCAAAATTCAAGCACTTATAAAATATTCTAAGTTTTTATAATTAATATATATCATAATTTTGTATTGAGTCCCCTCTAACAAATAGAGCCATTCTTCAAAAGCATCAATAATTGCCAATAATTCTTTATTGTGGATCTTATAATTAATCTCTATAGAAAAAAAAATTTCAAAGCAGAATGCTATTCAATGAAATTGACCATCATCACCAATTTGAAAGAGTACAAATCCAAGTGCAAAATCTAAGGCATCCATTTCTAAAATAAATAATTTTGTTAGATATATATGGACAAGTATAGGAGTTGAAGTAAATACTTCTTTTAGCTTCTTGAATGCTTCTTTGGCCTTATTATTCCAAATAAATTTTTCCTTGCCTATAAGTCATATTAATAGAGCTGCAATCTTGGAATAATCTTTGATAAAGACTTTATAAAAATTTATAAATCCCAAGAAATGTTATATATCTCTTGTTGATGATGGTTGTTTCCACTCTATAATAGTTTGTATCTTCTTTGGATCTATAAAAATCTCAATTTTAAAAGCAATATATTCCAAAAACTTAATTGATAGTTGATGGAAAGAGCACTTCTCCAATTTGGCATATAATCTATTTTTCTATAGTTTCTCAAATACCATACATACATGATGTTGATATTCTTATTTGTTCTTAGTAAAGATCAAGTTATTATTCAAGTAAATGACTATAAAGTCATGTAAGTATTCCCGTAAGATGTCATTCATCATATATTGAAAGACTACAAGTGCATTTATAAGTCTAAAAGGCATAATATTATACTCAAAATGTCCATACCTTGTACAAAATATTGTCTTCCATTAATCTCCTTCTTTAATTTTGATTAGGTTGTAGGTGCCTCTTAAATCAATCTTTGTAAAGATCTTTGCTTGTCCTAATTGTTCCAATAATCTTAAAATTAACAGTAATGGATAGTAATTTTTTATAATTATATTTTTTAAACCTTGATAGTCAATACACATATGTAAAGAACCATCTTTTTTCTTTACAAACAAGATAGGAGCTCCTGCAAGTGATTTTGAATGTCTAATAAAAATTTTGGCTAGATTTTTATCAATATATTCTCACAAGGCTATAAGCTCTGTTTGTGAGAGATTATAAATTGGAGGTTAAATTCCATCTTGTAATTTGATTGCACAATCATAAGGACAATGTTTTGATAACATATCTGTTTTTTTCTTTTCAAATACATCTTTAAGGTCATGGTATAGACTAGGAATATCTTGCTTCAATTGCTCCATTGGATCTTTTATTGAGATAATATATAATATAAATATAGCTTCTTTTTTTGCTGCTTATATAAATACTTTAGTTCCAAGAAATAAAATAACACGTCATTTTTTCTTTTGATATTTGGATCTTAAAAAAATCTCTTCCAATCTCTAATCAATATCAGAATTATGTAATTCAAACGAAGGTTTTAGGGTTTAGGATTTAGAATTTTGGATTTTGGATTTAGGATTTATAGTAGGTTTATCTATAAAGATTCTTATTGTGGCTAGACGTCTTCATTTTTTGATCTCTTTAATTTAGATGTTATACCTTGTATTTTAAATTCTCTAAACTTATTTGAACAATTTATTACCTTGTGATTAGATGTTCTATAATATAGGTATAGATTTTTTTGCCAATGTTTAGTCTTTTCTGCTCATGTTAATGGCTTGAATTGAGTTACATCAATTTGCATAGATTCAAGATATGTTGATAGCTTCTCTAGTACTCTTAAAGATATAGCAAACATATTTTGATAGGTATTGCTAAAAATTAATTGCCTCTCTTGTTGTAACTTAAATATGCAATTGCCATAAGTAATAGCTTGAGATATGAGTTCTTCTAAGCTTTCAACTTTTGTCATTGTGATCAATAAATCCTTCACATTAACTTTTAGATCATAATAGAATCAAGTCAGAAAAGCCTTATCATTCCAATCAAGATCATATGTAAGTTGTTAAAATTTTGCGGCATAAATTGCAGTTAAGCATTGTTTTTGTCATAGGTTTTGAATCTTCTTTTCTATCACCCTCTTTTGATCATTATTTCTAAATATAATAATAAATCTTTTCATAAAAGCCTCCAAATTATATAAGATTAGAGAATTTTTTCTAATAGTAGAACAAACCATGATCGACCACTTTCTAATAAAAATATGCCCTATAAAAGCAACTTGAGTGAATCCAGTTAGATAACAAGAAAAATATAATCATAAATAAAGTCGTATTTGTATTATAAACCTTCAAAAGGTGAATCTTATTCTATCAAATTTATCAGACATATTAGCCTTAAGCTCCTTCATGACAATCCTTGGAGCTTCTAAAGAAGTTATCTGCATAGTTTGTCTATTCTCTGCTTCTTTCAATTGAATAATCTCTTGTTGCAAACTATAAATCTCTAGCTTAGTTTTTTTGGATACTTATTCCATTTGTTGTTTTTTTTTTTTGGATTATAAAAGAATGCCATTTCTTCTCGTATAATATCCAAAAAAACTTAAAGATTTGTAAGAATCGCCACTTTATTCTTTGTTTGTAAGGATGCACCTCTCATGACTTGATCTACTTCCATATTGATAAAGAAAAAATCAACAAGCTATTAATATAGTATTTTTTATACTAAAAAAGAATATTTTTAAATAATATTAATTTAGAACAAAATAATCTATAACCTCTAAAATACATTGATATATCCTAGGAAAGGAATAATCCACTTTTTCCAAAGAAAGATCAAATTGCAATAAATAAGCATATCAATCTAAAGGGAGATAATCTACACTCTTCTAGAATGCAATAGTATCTTCAAGAAGAGGGATAATCCACTCTTTATCAAGAAATCAAAGCTCTAATATGATTATTTAGATAGTCTTGTTAAACTGTCAAGGATACAAAATAGTGGGTTAGCAAAGTGACAAAGACAAGATTATAGAACTAGAATGATTTCAAAAACAAAGAATTAGATGTATAAAAACAAAGAACTAGATGATTGACAAGAATAAGGAATTAGATTGATATGAAGAAACAAGGTAACACTTTGGATTTTTCTAAGACTTATTTTGGCAAGATTGAGATATATCTTGCTCTTGCTTCTTATTTATATTATAAGGCCTATATCCTATTGAACTTTTTAATAGTATCTTAGAAGATTTTAGAAGATTGTGGAAGATTCTAGAAGACTAAAGCAAGTTCAAGAAGACTAAAGAAGATTTTAAAAGGTTTTAAAAAGCTACAAGAGATTCTAAAAGATTGCAGAAGCTTCTAGAAGGTTTTAGAAGACTATAGAAGATTTTAAAAGACTACAAGAGGTTCTAGAAGACTACAAAAGATTTTAGAAGACTAAAGGAGGTTCTAAAAGACTACGAAAGGTTCTAGAATGTGGTGACTTGAAATATGTCTATGACAATAATCTACTCTTAATCAAAAAAAGACAAAGCTTTAATATTGTATGTGCACTCTAATCAATATGTCAAAAATACAAATTAAAAGAAGATGCATAAATCAGTAAAATCTATATAAAAAAAAAATGACAAAATAAAAATAAGAAAGTATATATATTTAAGAAAAAACTGGAATGGCTATTGCCAAAGACTAAAAAATACAAAGACTCTTGAACTAAACTAAAAGCAAGAAAAGAGTTGATAAGAGTGAAGAAGGCTTCACTCTTGTTTCTATATATATTATCTACCTAAGAGCTATATGGCAAAGTTCTATAGGACCTCCAAGACATGTTTAATTACAAGATAAGTTTTTTATATGTGCGCCATGTATTTAGCTTATTCTACAAGCTACCAACATGTGCAACATATGGCTAACTTATTGGCCATGTTTTTAATCTATCAATCACTTATAAATATGTATAAAGATGAAACTGCATCTATTAAGCTTTTAAGAAGCTTTTCTATAAGATATTATCAAATTAACCTACTTCTACCTATCCATATTAACTAAATAATTATTGAAATAAATCTTATGTTTATGACATGAGAGTATTAGGATTTTGTTAAGATTTTATTAAGATATTAGAATTTCATTAGAATTTTATTAGAACTTGATTAAGATTTGACTTAAGATTTGACTTAAGATTTGACTTAAGATTTAACTAAGATTTGACTTAGCATTTGACTTATAATTGTATTAAGATTTTATTAGGATTTGATTAAGATTTAATAAATATTTTATTAAAATTTACTAAAGATTTGGTTAAAATTTAATTAAAATTTATTTAAGATTATATTAGTATTATTAGATTTTTAATTAGTTATAATATATAAATGTACATTCTAAAATCAAGTATTTGATATATTTTAAAATAAAATAATACATAATATGACATAAGTGGTGAACTCAATATGAAAGTTTGAGGTAGGAGATATTAGATTTTGTTCATTCTTATTTGAAAGCAAGAAGGTTGAAATTGGAATTACAATGGCAACTTCAAGTGGTTATTTAAATAGAACTTCTAATGGATTTTCTATTGGAAGATAAGATATGTATATGGATTCAAACATTGTAAGTATGTTTTAAGTATTTATATTATTTATGCAATAATAATAATACAATGATCACAAAGAGGCTTTGGCAATCAAAATATTATAAGAAATGGTTAATAAAATTGACCAATTTAATAGAAAAGATATTTCAAAATATTTGAGATATTATATGAAAAAAATAGAATTAAATTATATTTTCAAAAAAAATAATTAAATTATTTAAACTTGCAATGGTATTGGAGATTAGGAAACATATGAAATCAATTATGGAGCATTTTGGAAGTTTATAGAAGATATTTTTACATGCATTCAAGTCTTAAAAGACACTAATTGGATTATCAAGAAATTATTCTTAAAATGGATTGAGTGGCTTAACAAGAATTTAAAAGCTATAAAATTATTAAAAAAGTTTGAAAGTCAGTATTCTTGATTATCAAAAGTAAAAAAATTAACATTGAAGCCAAGCAAGGTTGAATTATTTCTTCAAGTTGTTGATTGAGAATTATAAGAAAAATTGGAAGTTCTTCTTAAAAATAAAGAGGAAGATGAAGGATTAACAATAAAGTGGAAGGATGTTGAAGATATTGTGGGATTGCTTATAAAAGAAGAAAAAAAAAAGGATAGGATTAATATTTAAAGAATAACATAAGCATCTGAAATTCAAATATCTACTACACAATCAACCATGCTTGTTGCTTAAATTCCAATGATTACATTGAAAAAAAAGATATTGAAATTGAAGAGATTATATATGGAATGGGAGATCTTTAAATTAAACTTGCAAGGCTTAAAGAAAAGACTTCTATAAATAATTCAAATGCCACTTTTAAACAAGAATATATGCAAAGATGTATTTGGTATGATGATGTTTTTCATTCTCAAAAGGATTGTAATGAATTCAATTACATGATTTGATAAAAAGTGATTTTTTAGAAAGATGAAAAAGTGGCATTGAAGAATATTGGAGATCTTCTTTAAACCAACTTCGATAAGGGAGGTATGAAAGCATTGATTCAAAATTATTTAATAATACATAGAGTTGTGATATAAGAAATTATAAGTTATGATATCAAGATGGATGATAACTTTAATAAAAATATGAAAACAAGTAGATTTTGGTCTTTTGCCATTTTTATAATATAAAAGAAAAAGATGCCATAAGAAGCATTATTAAAGATTGTTGCTATAATTTATGGTATTATATATTGGAAAGATCCTGTAGAAGCTCTTTTAGTCCATATATATATTGCTAAGAGCCAACATAAAGTTTTAATGGAAAAAAAGAAGAGGAGAGATTCTGATGATACAAGACAAGAAAATTCTTCTAAGATGCAAATTCAAGGAAATAAGGCTCGTGATATAGCTTTATAAGAATTATCTATAGAAAATACTTTAATAATTTTAAAAATAAATAAATAAATAAAAGAAAAAAATAAATCAATAATGTACAAATTACTTTTCAATATTGAAGTAGCAATACTAAGGTAATGCTTGAGGGATGTATAATCAATACTAAGGTAAAATTCATATTGAAAGAGAATCTAAGGATTGCAAAGAAAGAATTTTATGATTTTATTATTGACAATATTAAATAGAAGAGGCAATTAACATATAAAACAAGATCGAATCATGTTATTGATACAAAGATATATAAGGATGAAAAAAAATTTGGTAATTGTTGCAAGCATTCAGCAAGTGAGGAAAAAGATCATAATCAATAATTTCATTTTGAGGATTGGAGTGAAAAAGAGATCGAAGCTTTAAGTCATTATATTCAAAAATATTGGGCTAGAGTAACTACAGAAGTATTAGTAAAGATTAGAAATATAGAAGAATCAATTATTGCTTTAATTGACTATGGTTCAAAAATAAATCTTATATCTAAAAATCTTTATAAGAAGCAAAGATGGCCAATTGATATGAAGTATGGATGGACAATACTAATAGCTAATAATATACAAGGTGAGTTATATGGAGCTTGTTTAAATATCAATATCTGGATTGATGATGTTGCAATAGAATAAAATTTATTTGTTCAAGATACAACATTTTATCTGCTTATTTTAGAGCAAGCATATATTATAACAATACGGATGGAGACAAAGATATTTGATGATAATTCAACTTATACATAAATATACAATAAAGATAGAAGAAAGGTAATATAATTTCTAATTAAGCCTTCCAATCATGAGTAGAATTAAGACAAATTGAAAGACTCTATTATTAATGATTGTTGAAGAATTTAAGGATTTTAAAAAAGTACCATTACAAAGTGGGATTATAGAGGTATAAAAGGAAAGATATTCTTATAAGATGTAGGTACCTTTGATACAAGTTTTATTGAAATTTTTAAAAATGGAAGTATTATATATAAGAAAGTTGATAATTTAAAAAAAATATATATATATATATATATATATATATATATATATATAAGACTATATAATATTAAGAAAGAATTATGTGAATTAGAAATATTAGAAGATGATAAAAAGATTTTTATGGAATTTATAAAGAAAATAAATTGAAAGATTCTTTGAAATTGATTGCATCAATTAAATTAAGAAATGATGATAAGATTGTGCAAATTCATTCAAAGAAAATTTATTCTATACTTGAATCTTTCCAAGTACCAAAGATTATTGTGGAAACAAAATATAAGACAAAGGATAAGAAGGTAAAAGTTATTATAGGATCTCTACTAGAAGATTCTAAAGAACAGATAAAAGAAGCATCAAGAGAAAAAAATATAAGAAATCTAAGGAGTATTAGACATTAGTTCATTAAAAAAACTTTTGAAGAATTAAAGATTAGATTTGATGGTTCTTTATTACTAAAAAAAATTATATATTTCAAAGAAATGCTTACAAAACAAGGTAAATCATTTGCTTTTGAACCTCACTAAATAGGATGTGTAGATCCTAATATTATAGCTCCTATGGTTATTTGCACTATAGGAGTTATAATATACCACATGTATTTTGGAACTTAAGACCAATTCCAATGCCAAAGGCTCTCTTATCTAAATTGGTAGATTTATTAAAAGAAAAGATACAAATGAAGATTTTGGAGCTTTTTTTTGCTCCATATTCTAATTGTTGGTTTATGATACCTAAGAAAAATAGATCATTATAATTTATCTAAGATATATAGCCAATAAATATAATAACTATTAGAAATACAGGTATAAGACCTTTAATACATGAGTTTGCCGAAGCATTTGTAAAAAAGGCAATTTATTCAATGGATGATTTATATTTGGGCTAAGATCAATTTCAACTTATATATAAAAATAAAGATATGACAACAATAAAAACACTACTTGGATTGTTTAATATTTGTATTCTTCTACAAGGTGCTACTAATTTAGTTGTACATATGATGAATGGAATAAATAAGGTATTAAGAGACTTCATTTTTAAAAAAATTATGCCTTTTTAGATGATATTTCTATAAAAGTATGTAAAGAGGAAGCAAAATATGAGACTTTAAATAAGAAGAGGTGTTGTACGTATATCATTGATCATATATAAGATTATGAAAAGATTTTAATTTGACTTGAATAAGTTTATCTTATATTATATAGAACAAAGTTTATATTTGAGATACAAGAGATTGTGATTGTTGAATATTTATATAGATTTTATACAAAAAAATTAGATCCGAGCAAAGTTGATGCAATTGAAAGGATAAAAGAGAGATGTGACTCTTTAATAGAAGTACATTGTCCGGTAGAGAGAATTTGCCTTGGAAAAACGCCGAGTTCCTAGCTGCTATTAGAACTAGCAGGGAACATGAGAGGAAGCCGTGCAAGTATCTTCTATACTTGTACAATATTTGTTCAAGCTTTCAAATTATACTTGTATTATATTTATACAGGACTTGTACAATTATAAAGTATAAATCCTTGAATAATACTTATATAAATACTTATATAATACTTGGTATAATACTTGTACAAATACTTATATAAATACTTATATAAAAACTTATATAAATACTTATAGAATATTTATATAAATACTTGATATAAATACAAGTATATATACTTATATAATAAGTATAAGCAAAGTGTGTATATATTTAAGTATACCTCAAAATACAACTACATATGAGAAATATAAGTTATATAATAAGTTGAAACTAAATAAATCACTAAAAATCCATCCAAAGTTCAAATTAAGCATGCTTATAGCCTATGGAAATCCAATAATCCATTGTAAAACATATCAAAATTTCACAAATAGATGTCTTACCGTTTAAAAGTTATGGCTAAAAGAAATAGGCACTAAAATTTCCCAACAAATGCAAAGGCAGCAAAGCTCCTCTTCACTTCAGCCTTTGTTGTGATTACTTCTCTTCTCCAAATTGGGCATGCAATAGCTTTTTAGAAATCTCACTCTATCATCTAAGTTGTTCTAAAATTTTGCATGCATGCCTTTCAAACTCCAGATTTTATAGCTAGTTGATTCTACTCTTCAAACCCTAGCAACAATTTTCCCTCTTGATACTTCACAGCTCATAAAACTTTCATAAAAGCTCCAAATGTATTGATTTTTGTTATCATGGAAAGCTTACATAAGCTACTATAAGCATCTAAAATATCAAAAGGATTGAAGATATTGTCCAACTTAGGTGGTTGAACAAAGTCTCTACCCCTCTTCGTCAGATGACAACAAACCCTTTTCTACTCTCAAGCTCACAACTTTTCTTCTCCAACTCCAAATGCTACAAGAAATGTCTTGATAAAAATCTAGCACAATTTTCCACACTCTTAATAAGTTTCACTAAGAAAGACTTAAAATCAAACTTGCAGTGGCAAATCGAAGTTTCTACCATCACTTTTTGATAGCAGTAGACCTCACTCTACTAAAACAAGCATAACTTTTTGCTCACAACTCCAATATAAGCTAGTGAGTAGATTCTACAATCCTTACAACTTGAAGAACACACACTTCAAATTTAATTACAAACGCTTTTATATTCTCGGAGCTATCTCTCTCCAAAATTCACTACAAAAAAATTGCCCAAACCCTAGGTCTAGCAAGAGGAGTATATCTCCCTTTCTTTCCATATTAGACTATGACATATCCACATGGGCAGCCAAATCCTATTGATCAGGCCCTATTCACCCCATGCTCTTTTTTTTTTTTTATTCCTCACAAGGTCCATTCTACCTCAAAAATCAACAAGAAAGGTAAAATAACCTTTACCTTTCTTCTAATTACAAAAGAGTCTATTCTAGGATATAAGTAAGGTAGGAACAAAACAAATAGCCATCTTAATTCAGTAACTAAGTGGCTATAATAAATCCTCTCCTTATAATATCTTCTAAAATAACTTCTAGCACTCACACATGTATTAACAATAGATACAAGATATATAATATTTTTATACACTGCACGTAAATGTAGTATGACAACGTAGGTTTTTAGATGCATGTGTATTTTATCATATTTGGATTCTTTATTACCCTCATATAACAAATCCATTATATAAATTATTATAGAAAGATTATTAATTCAAATGGGAGGAGAAACATATTAAAGCAATACAAAGATTAAAGGTATTATTGTTATTACCTCCAATTTTTAAAAAATTTGATTATGAATGCAATAGACAAATAATTCTCATTATAGATTTTAGTCCTATTGCTATTGAATGGATTGTAGGTCAAGAAAATTTAAGTAGAAATAGATTTGCAATTTGAATACTTACCAATGTATATATCTACAAGTTAAAAGAGAGTTATGGGGAGTTGTTTTGGTAATAAAAATTTAAAAAGACTATTTGATTGGTGTAGTGGTAGTAATTAAAATAGATTGCTTACTATTGCTCAGAATGATAATTAATTGATTGACACCAAATATTGTAATATTAAGATAGATTGCTTATATCAAGTCATTAAATTTAAAATTTAGGCATATTGCTGGAAAAGATAATTTAGTAGCAAACATGCTATCTCGTGCAAAATATGATAATGAAGATGAGATGATTGAAGATATTGATGATATGGGAACAAATTTTTTTTAAATTTCAAATCTTAATAAGGAAGGCAAGTTATTTTTTAAAGAGTTTTATAAAAGAGTTTTTTGGATATTGGTTATTACTTATATACCTTGACTAAACAAGCAAATTGGTTTACAAAGAAATTTTAAAAAATTAAAAAAAAGACATATAGATTTTTGCTTCAAAAAGAGTTTTTGTAGAAGAGACCAAAGAAAGGAATTGGAATGCCACAATAAGTGATGGGCAATAAGAAAAATCAACAAAAAAAAATAATAGAAATATTATAAAAATCTATGGATGGGACATAGGAAAATTTAGATCACATTTATTAAACTTAAAAAGCAATATTGGTAGAATAAATATGTAATAAGATATATTTTTATTTGTAGAATCATATATAATTTATCAAACGTATTCTAATATACAACATTAAGATAGTTTAGATCAAATATATCCTTTGACCATTCATTTTAAATGGATTGTGAATTTGATTATTATACCAATTAGATTATGGCAAATGAGATATTTAGCCTTAGCTAGCAAGGATTATTAAATCAAGTTAAAAAAAAAAGTATTAAAAATAAAGTTTATTGAAGGAATTTGTAGATTTTTGCTTAAAGATATTATTTGTCACTATAGATGTATAAAAATGATCACTATAGATTATAGAGAATTAGATACAAGAGAAGCTTGTGATTTTTTTGAAAGGTGTAGAATTAAATTATCACTGACTACTACTTATAATCCAAAAGAAAATACAAAAAGTGAATGTGGTCATCCACCAATTCTAAAAGCATTAATTAAATCTTGTAATAGAAAGGTGAAAGAATGGCCTTGACTCTTGCCATTTGTATTATAGGTTGATGAATTTCACTCCTCAATCGAAGTTATAAGGTGGCCTCAATTAATAGTTGCTTATAAATTATGGTGTGAAGTATAAGGAGCAATAAACAATAATGAAGGAGAAGAACAACACAAAACAAGTAAAATATGTGCAATTAAGTAATTACACAGTGTAAAACTAGTCACAGTGTGTTCACTAGATTTTCACCTAGTAAAAAATAAAAATAAAAAATAAAAATTATATTTTCACATAGATAATTTTTTTTTTCTTTCCAATGATATAAAAAAAATATAAATCTAAGTTACTATGAATAAGTTATGATAATTCAAAGTTAGAAGGTAAATAATAGAAAAAATTAAGTAGAAATTTTTATCTCAAGGATAATTTGTTACAAGATCATGGATTTGAACCTCACCAAGGCTCACAAGTAGTGTATATGGGTATCCTAGAGAGGCCACGAGGCCTTAGTCTTATCCTCCTACCTACATCCAAGGTGCTACAACCCATATGGGACCTGTGCACCTCCCTTCCTACAAGGACTATACTAACTGCTGGTCCTCCTATTTTATACTAGTAGAACTAATAATTTTGCATTTTTGACTTCACCATGGTATTCAAAAATATCCTATTAGCCCATGAACCTTATATGGCCTTTAAATCTTGTTCCATTTCTTCATAATGGCTCCCAAGGTGGTAAAACTTATTTTTACCAAAATCTTCAAAATTGCTCTAAAAATTCCTAATAAATTCTAAATAAATTCTAAATAAGTTCTAAAAATCTCTATAATATTTCTAAGATGATAATATCAATTTAAGACTATTTTATTCTACCTTGGAAATTTTTTATAATAATAAAATCAATAAAAATCAACTCAAAATCCTATTTTCTACAAAAATAATTAAAAAGACATGAGATTTCTTTCTCATGCTTCTTCTACCTACTAAATAATATTTATAGGTTTTTAATAAGTAATACATATAGATAGAAGGCCAATGTAGACATTGGTCTCAATAACTAACTCTTAATACTTAATAATAATAAAAATACTAAACCAACTAAAATAATTGCCTCCAAGACTTATTAAGACTCCATTTTTGTAACTTTTCTTTTAATAAGACTTTTATATTTATAAATACTTCTAAATTCTAATAAATACTTAAATAGCCAAAAAAACTCTCTAACCATCATATTTGTATAACTAAATGACTTAAGACTATATTTTTAACCAATCCACCAATTAAGATCTATTGGTGGAACTTACAATAATTTATAATTCAGTAATGAAATATATGCCTATTGAGCTCATGATAGGTCAAAAACCTATCATATTGATTGAAGAAAAAATATCAATTTGGAGTGTGCTACCATAGGGAGATAAATTCATAAGAGAAGAATTTTTAGCTATTAGAATTTAATAACTTGAACAAAGACTAAAAGATATGCAAATAGCATTAGAAAGGTCAAAAAGGACGAGGTTACAAAACAAGGCTCAATTTGATAAAGAGCATCAATTAAGGCCTAAAGTAATTGAAGAAGGTGATTGGATTTTAGTCTATGATAGTAATTTGGATAATTAACATAGTACTTTACAAAAGTTTTTTAAACAATAATTTAGACCGTTGTCATGTTGTGACATGATTATATAGTGAAATTATGACTAAAAATGATTTTTCAATTAATACTCTATTATCTTAGTTTGACAAGAATTCAACATATTTTAACAAGGTTTTTATGAAAGCCTCTTAGTTTTAATTTCTTCACTTAATAGCTAGTACATAAGAATTAGTTAGTAATTTTACCTTCTAGGTTGTAGTAATTCTTTTATTACCTTAGAAAGGCCATAAATTAGTAAAAATATAGTAAAAAGGATAAATTACTAGCATGATTGATACTAGGATTAAGTTGAGGATAGGATCAGGCTATAAAATCCCTAGGATAGACTAGATTGATACCCAGGGATTGGCCGTTTATAGGACAGGATTGAAATCAAACCTCTAGCCACAAAAATGGCTGCCTAAGGCAAAATACGAGAAATTTTACAAATCAAGTTTTTAGATTGAATAGCTAGCTTAAAGCTTGTTTTAGAGACGTTATGTTTAATACCATAGGATTTTGGATGACTTTGCAATCATTATTTGAAGTCAAGATTTGTATTGGTGTTTTGGATTTTATATAAGACAATGATGGCTTGCATTCTTGAGTAAATCATGCAATCTGTATATCATCTATGGTTCAAAGTTTGATATTGTTTGGATTATTGGGTGTACTAAGTATATACAAAATTTTGTATTAATCTAACAATGCAATCAAGAGATATTTGGACTTTGATATAAAAAGTTGTTTGAAGTTGGTAGTTTAGAATTGAATAGGGTTTCTATGATAACTAAAGTTCTACAAATTGGATCAACATTAAATTTGGCATGATGATAGAAGACTTGGAGATTAAGCTGTATACCAAGTTTGAGCTAAAGTTAATAGTTGATGAAGGAGAAATCACCACTAGAATTTCTGCATCAATTTTCAAGTTGGTTGCCAAGTATCATTAGTGCGATTTTTGGACATTTTCTCGCAATTTGTAAGTTGAGTTGGACAAAATCTTTTTAAGCATGTAGAAGGCTTATATTGACATTTGTGTGCAAAATTTCACACTAAGTGGACGATTGGATTAAAAATTATAGCTTGTCAAAGCTCACCGATTAGGATTAGGGCTTGTAAAGAAAAATAAAAATTACTTAATCATAAAAGAAACGAGGCTATTGGAGTATATGTATGGTTGATGTTACCAAGAGGAGTGTTTTTAAACACTTTTGAATTGAACTTTGAATTATATTCTTCATATATGTGTAAAACCTATTAGGATTTCTTGATTATTTGCAAACACAACTTTATCTTCCATAGGAAGGTGCCTGGTGTATTCTTGAAGAAGACAATATGTAATACAACACCATATGTAGTAACAATGGTTTATAATAATGCAATCTATTTGCTTAGAGAATTGAATGAAACAAAATTAAAACTACCAATTGCTGGAAAGCGAATAAAAATATTTCAACAACGATATTTAAAAGCCAATATAGAAGATCTTATTGAAGACTTTAACTTTTCAAGAAAAGTAGATGGTTTTGATTTGGATAACAAAAATAATGAAGAAAAAATTGATGAAGATATTAAAGATACAATATGAAGCCAACAATAGCATATGATTTATTTGGCACATGTCAAAAGATGCATAAATTTAGAGGAGATGGATGTTGCATTGTAACATGGCTATAGGATGAAAGAGCAAAAATAAACATATATTATAGAGAAGCTTAATTGAAGACTAAGTCATAAAATTATTTTAAAAAATATAAATGAAAATCAAAAAATCAAAAAATCAAAAAAATAGAAAAATAGTAAAAATATTTAGTATTAATGCTATTTTTTTTAAATAAAAAAAGATTCTATTTACTTTGCAGAGCCATAAATAAGACAAAATAAGATAGATTAGCAAAAATAATATTATAAACATCTTAAAATTAAAACAAAGGATAGTTTCTAAAAAAAAATTATCTAAGAAAACCTTAGATTGATACTCAGGGAGGGCTAATTATGAACCAAGGTTGAAACCAGATCCTAAGGTACAAAACTATATATCTATGGCAGATGAGATTTTCTTTTGTAGATCAAAAAGTGGAATTTGAGAGCAAATTCAATAGGGCTTCTTTGAATATAAGATTTTAAGGTTTTAAATTTGTAATGACTTTGTGAGAACTATGCAAAGTTAAGGTTCTATTTAGATGAATTTGGATATTGAAAAATAAAATGGATTTGTATTTTTGAGCATATTAAGAGTTCTATAGCAGATCTATAAGTGAAAATTTGTGAATTTGTGCATATAGTTGTGTTAAATATTTATTATAAATTTGAGCTTAATCCAATAGTTAGATCAAAGGTTATTGAAGTTTAAATTAGTTAGGATCTTGGAAGTTGGATTTTTAGGATCAATGAGGATTTTTGTGATTTTGAACAATTTTCTCATTATATTGGAATGATTATTTTTTAAATTCATAATTAATTTAATTTTCCATATTTTTCTAAAGTTTTAAAACATATAAATGGTGCAAATAGAAGATGTTGATATTGGAAGATCTACATTAAGATTAGAAAAGGAAGGCAGCCAACACTCAAGAGAATTAGGAGCTTTTTTTTTCAATTGTCAAGTATCCGTTGCATTCTCAAACAAGATGATATATAATACGACAATGTGTCACATATATTGGTAGCTTGTAGAACAAGTTAATTATATTGTACACATAAAAGAAAGTTATCTTATAAGTTTGACATGTGTCTTGCAAATTAAACATATGTTAGAAGTCTTATAGACTGTTGCCATGTACTTCTTAGATAGATAGTATATATAGAGACAAAAGTGAAGCCTTCTTTATTCTTGTCAATACCTTTTTTGTTTTTAGTCTTGTTTCAAGAGTTGCTACTCTTTTTGTCTTTGGCAATAGCCATTTTAACTTAATACTATTCCATCTTTGAATCATTCTTTATTTCTTTTGAGTGGCATAAGAGTATTTTGATACTTTAATTATTTGTATTTCATGTTTTTGACAAATAGTGGGTAGAAGTTAATATAGGTAGGTTAGAGGTTTGAAATGAAATCTAATAAAATCTTTTATCCACTATAGGTACTAAACCTATTTTTTAGATTAAATAGGAAAAAAAAAAAAAAAAAAAAAAAAAAAAAACTTTTGAAGGTTGTTTTAATTCTTTCCAGCCCTTAATTAAGACAAAGGCAATAAAAAGCAACTAGAATTTTTTTTTAAATATTTTAAGATAAAAAATTTTAAAATTTTATAGCTTTTAGAATAAATAAATAGACACCTTATTTTTTTTGCTATTCACAAAAAACTTTCATATAGTTTATTTGAAATATTAATCAAATGCACTACTTTAAAATCTTTTTATTTTTATATGATATTTTTTTTCAAAATTTGAATATTTATTATTGATATTAATAATTTTCTTTTTCTTTTTTTTATGATATTTGTCTTCTTTAATTTGGATTATACCTTACATTTTGTAAATGGATATCAATTTTCTCTTGCTAAAATTACTTCCAAGATTTCTTTTATTACACTATCTTTTTTTTAATAAAGTGATTTTTTTATTGTAATAATTAAATCGTCTTTATTTATTTACATAAAAAAAATAAAGAATCTATTTGCTACAAAAAAATTTCTTTTTATCTTTTTACAAAATTATATTATTAAAATTAGATTTGTAACATTAAAATCTATTCATATTATATTTTTATATTCATAAAATATAGAATATAAAATAATCTATATATATATATATATATATCTATATATAATATAAAGATATAATTATTAAATCTAAATTTAATGTATATATTATAAAAATATAAAATTTAAATAATTTTTTAAATAGCTTAATTTTTACCTATTATTTATAATTTGCTTAAAAGAAGATATCTTGCTTATAAAATATACAAATATTCTTGTTCATTTCTTTGTATAATTTTTTATTATTAATAGATATTTTTGTAATAGATGCCTATATTATTTAAATAAATAGAAGTAAATCAAAATAGATAGAATATATTAGATAGATAATATTTTTTCTAAGAAACTTTAAGGAAGTTTTATAGATGTATATTAGATCTTTAGATTTCTATAGATATGCCATGTAGCTATTGAAACTTGTTTCATAAGTTTCTTACTTTTACAAAATTGCATTAGAAGCAACTTATAACTTGATGTTTGAGTCACAAGTCCTATAGACTTTAGGAAGCTTTCACAAAACCTTCTTGATAGCTAGTATATATAGAGACAAAAGTGCAGCCATCTTTAGTCTTATCAGCATCTTTCTTGTATCCTAGTCTTAGTTCAAAATTCTCTAGCTTCTTTGTATTTAATAATAGCCATTCTAGTTCTTTTTTAATTAATATCTATATGTTTTCTTCTTATTTTCTCCCTTTTTCAATGATATAGAAGTATATTATTTTTTAAATTTTGACTAGATTCATATCCTTGATAGTTTTTTTTTTTTTTTTTTTTTTAATTTATATAATTTTTTTTTTCTCACTTTTTAGAGTGATTTTAATATAGATGGTTATTTACAAGATAAAACAAAAAAAATTGAATTTCAAATTTTGAACCGAAATTCTCTTTAGATAAATAAATTTGAGCATACTTCTTTATCCATGTATATATACATGTGAAGTTTGTATTATTTAGGATTTATAAAACTCACTTTTACTTCAATTAAGCTGAAAGCTATCCACATTAAAATGGTGCACTAACCACATTTCAAAATAAATGATTCAAGATTCAATGTTAGGATAATTTATTCGATGATTTTGTAGTGTTCAAATTTGTTAAGGTTTGGATACTTTTATGACTAATGATTATCACATTTATTAGTGCCAATGGATTACCGCAAGATAAATGCTACTTGAATAATTATACATTGACAACAGAAAAGGCATCACATGTGGTAAATTTCAGGAATCAAAACTATTTGCCCAACTCAGAGGCACTACTCATTATTATTCATTATTAAGCAAGAGACGAAAAATCTCAAGGGAAAGGGGTAGAAATTCGTCGAGTGAACCTCAACAAAATCTTATGCAGTGACGCCTAATGCTGCTTGCAAAGCACTGTGTACCTCGAGGCCAATTTGCGCTTCTGCCCTCTCCAAGTCATCCTTTGCATTAGAAACCTTCTGAGTGTAATCCTGGACACCCTTTCTCACTTCTTCGGGGTTAAATCTATCCAAAGGAACTGCCTCAATTGCAACAATGTCAGCAACGGAGTTGGCGTGCACAAAAGTAAACCCACTGCTCACAAAATAGTTTTTCACATCAGTGCCCTCATGAACCGACATGATTCCAGGCTTCATCTCTGCGATGGTTGGGACGTGGCCAGGCAATACTCCCATCTGCCCTGATGTCGCTGGCACAATGACCATGTCTACCTGCAATAATTATTTAATCAAAATCCACCTCTTAACAGTACCTTCAGTCTCTCCATGACATGATCCGAGTAAAAAGTTATCTGGTAGGAATTTGTTGGTAAGAAAGCTGTTGCAAAGAGCTAACTTTCAATGAAAAAGACGGAGGCGGTACACCATCGATGCTTCATTGCTTCTCTTTAACATGTAAAGAAATACCACACACGTTTCTCTCGAAGGACAAGTAATTATACTCAGGGTAAGTCTGGCCATAGATACAAAGCAATATAGAATTCCACATTGCAGACGTTGTGAGATACAGAGTTCATCATCGTTCCATGTCATACGACTTAAAAAGGACAAGGTCATTAGATTGTGAATTTAAATGTACTCTGTATAGCACTGTACAAAAATAAAATCAAGCAAGAAAATTGGTATGCCGAAAATTTCATCAAATAATGCACTGCGTCGGATATCGTCGGTGGAATAATACTAACCTCCTTGGCCTGCATCTCAAATTCGTGGGGAAGCACGAAATTCACCGTGAGCTTGGTGGGCAAGGTGGTGGGAACTGAAGGCCGAGCAGCCATGTATTCGCTTGGGAAATGTGGCAAATCGTAATTTGGAGCAACTTTTTTCCAGTCCTGTTTAAATGTTTCCGGAACAATTGCCTCCGCAGCAGGAGCCTCTGCTTCTGCTGCAAATCCGCGTGCAAGCATGGGCCGAGCTGCGGACCTTGTTCGCAGGCCGGATCTCAACCATTGCCTGGCAAGCATTGCTCCTTGATGATACTGCGAATTACCAGCAATTTCTCAAAACCTAGTATACCATCCACGCAAAACCCTAAACCAAATCATCCACACAACAGCTACACCCAAAGCAAAAATGGAAAATGATCTGAATTGAACGTCTCATACGCCACAGAAGAATTCGAAGCAGAACAGACTAATTGCTTGCAAACGAGGTTGCCTAAATGCAGGAGGCAGAATAAGCAAACAAGTCGACAACACCAATATAGCAAATCAAGCCAAATCTTGAATGCATTTTCTTAACTAGAAACGCTCCTGCTGCACCTTAACAAGAACGGGAAATAACACCACGATCGAATTCACGAGGGCCGATCCGATCTGCCAGCCTTGAAGCCACCACTCACACTTCCAGTACAGATTCTAGCGCAACTTTCCTGTGAAAACAAAGGGGCATGCAAGTGCCTTGAAGGACTGAGAGAGCAGACAGGTCGGGTCGGGTCGGGTCAATGAGCATTCATTTAGGACCAACGACCCGGCTCATGAATTTGGGAACGTTTGGGAACATGGGGAACCATGAACTGAGGAGCCAAGTGTATTTGAAGTGTCGGATTGCGTCCTTAGGGGTAATCTTCGGAAGAGTTTAAACTAAAGATCTAGTTGAATAGATTCTGCTAATGGAAAACATTACGCGACCACAGGGCTTGACTGTCTTGATACATTGACACTGACGTCTCTATCTCATGTTGGCGACATCGGCGTCCAGAACATATCTCCATAACATTTCTCGGCACTTTACATCCTTTTACCTTCCCTCTAGAAACTGCAAAGATCATCAATAACACAGCAATCGTTCCTAAGTGCGCTTATGGATTACCTACCAATCCTGAACTGAGAGGCCAAGCGCTCCTACTCCACTAAATGATTCAGGATTCATCCGACACAGAAAACTGACTATATTCAAGTAATTTAGTAACTGATGCGAGACCAGAACGAAAAAAAATAGATCATGGACGTGACGAACTTTCACAACGCTCTCCACGTCCGCAGGTGATTACTGCTGCCGGACAGACGTCGACGAGACATTGAATTAAGAACTATGAAGCGCATCGATTGTTGAAGGAAAGAGAGGCAGGAGCGGTACCAGCAGCTCGTCCGTCATGCTGCGCTGAGCAAAATGACGAAGAGCAAAGTGACGAAGATAATAAAAAATTTATCCGCTTTCAAGAACTTTTTGTAAATAAGACTAGATGTATTTAGATTAAAAAGCAAACTAATCATGCTCCGCCTCAAATCCACTCTGCCATCCACTGTATGTATTATTATGCGTGCTGTATTACAAAATTGCTGATGCTGTCATTTGCTTCTCCATCCGCATGTCCTTGAGAGGGGAAGACCAGGCCCTGTAATATACCTGATCACTAGATGTTTGCCAGCATGATAAGTGCACTGCTGTCTTTACAATGCACGAATTTTGGGAGTCTTGTAGGAGGACTGAGAATCGCCATCAATGCTGCTGCAATATTAATCATATTCAGATTTTTCAATCTGCATATTCCTTGGTACAGAAAAAGTGGTGAATAGCTCATGAAGGAACCAATGAATTGACACTTTTTGAAACCCAAATCAGATGCCACGAACAGGATGGTCCAGACAGGACGATGCTTCACCTCAAAGCAATGTCTGAAAGATTGAATAGAGTGGTTTTGCAAGTCAGTCAAGCAGAAGCTCCTCACTTCCAGATGAAATGTTGTGGTTTGATGAGATGTAGTCATTTCTAATGGAGGTTTAAACTGAAAGATGGCAGGTATTAGGAAACTTTGTTGGAAGACATATGACCTTCAGCTTGAGGGATAAGTTATGTACTGCTGTGTAGCTGTGTCTGCTATGCTTTGGGTTTTCTGGTTCATTGTGTGTTCTTAAAACATTCTCAAAATCAGTATTTGAGGGAATTTGATGAGCATGAGAGTGTGAGGTCATGCAAGTACATGTTGATCAGAGATAAACGGGAAATTTAAGGTATTCTACTTTGTGCTGCACAGTAATGGTTATATCATGGGGCTTCATCTTCCACTTGTGACAGTGCCAAGCCTTCTACTCATCCTCCTTCACAAGCCATCAGCCGATTCGTTTCACTAGAGCCTGTACCTCAGGCCTGCGTATCATTCAGTGAAGTATATAGTGAAGTATACAATAAAATGTTGCTTCCAATTGCTTTGTTTGTGTTGTCTTTAGGCAGCATTTTGGGAATACCATTGCATGACAAACGGGATTTCTTATATGCAACAGTATTTTTCAGTGCACTTTCAGTCTTTCTTCAGACATTCGGAAACCTGTTAGAACTGTCCAAATGTGGCCGGCAATTCCCTTTCCTTATATTGTCAAAGCTGTTGACAGGTTTCCTTGGCCCTTATGGAACAGATTTATTGCTAAGTATTGCAAAATATTCCGCCATGGATTCGAGAAAGCTAAAGGAAGCAAAAATTCGAGGGAGATTCTGGAGCATATTAATATGCATTGCTTACTGTTCTGTTAAACCATTCAACCTTGCAGCATTTGGAGATCCTTACTCTGTTTGCCATCTGGTTGTCTAAAACCCAAGATTCTGGTGAAGGCTACAATCTATTGAAATCACCCATGCGTGAAAAATTGGGTTCCAATTCGGATTACCAATTTTGTGTAAAAGCTAGGAATACAACGATGTACTTGAGATTCAACAATTCTAAAATGTCAACAGGTGGGAGATACATTAAATTATCAGATCATGATCCTGAACAGGGAAATAACTGCATGGTAGATGTTACATTATATAGTGCTCAAGCAAACAACTACGGCGGATTATTTCATCAATAATTTGGACCTGTTGCTACACAAAAAGAAAATGTCATTGAATTGATAGCTGCCATGGAATTGTTAAGTAGAGATCCATTTATAGTAGAAAAAAACATAGATAAGCCTCAAGCACATATGAATTGTTTGGGATTTAATGAAACAATGAACAAAATAATCAATGAAGGATTGATTGTGAATTATGATATGCTTACAGGTGTGAGTTAGTGTATAGAAATAAAGTGTACTAGTTTTTTAATTTTTAATTTTTTTATCAGCAATCAACATGAACTATTGTTGCTCATGATCATGACTTCAGAGCTCTAAATGTTTTCACCACCTATTTTTAAATCTTTTATATTTCTTTAACCAAAAGTCTAACAATGGTCTCAATGTTATTGCATGTAATTTTGTGTTCCTTTAAAAATTAGATATCTACAAGCATTCATATCAATCAATTGCAATACAAATAAGAGGCAAAAAATTTGCAAAGAAAAGAATTGATGCAAAATTTTGTAGTCTTAAATTTTTTACCAAATGACCTCACCAACTTTACATGCTTATTTGAAAAAATATATATATATATATATATTTGAGGGACGTTGATTTTCATGATCATGTGTTTGCTAGAGCACTTGTAATTTAGTAAATGAAGCAATTGAGTAATGTTTTATATCTTCTTGCAAAACTTTTTAAACATCAAAAGAATAGAAGCTAATAATCCTCTATATCAAAGGATTGTTTTTTTAGAAGATAGTTCTATACAAGTTGTGAATGTATGGTTAGACTAAATTTGATTAGTAAAGCATTTAGTAGAGGCAAATAAACTTGAGTTAAATACATTGTACTAATGATGTTTAGAAAAATAATTATATTGATATATAAAAAACACCATGGACTAAAAATATCATACCTAAGGCATGTCAAAGTCAACATGCTTCAAATTTAATTGACCAATGCCATTATCCTTTAGAATAAATCTATTAATGATATGTATTTCTTCTTTTTTTTTTCTTTTTTTTTTTTTCTTTTTTTTTAAATTTTACCATTTTCAATAATTATATTTATATTTATCAAATCTTCTTATTAATAATTTAAAATTTTCTAAAAATTTACTAAAAATCCTTGTGAAAAGAATCTTCAAAAATATTTTTTATAATTATTTTAAAAAAATTAAAATAAAAATAAAAAAGCCTCTTTCTAAAATTATTTAGAATAAAATCTAATTTTTTTTGTATTTATATGTATTTATGCACAAAAAAAGAAAAACATAGAAAAAAAAGAAATAATAATTAGATTTAAAAGATAAAAAAGTTTTAATTGGCTATTACAAAATATAAAGAAATTAAATAGTCTTAAACTAGTATAAGAAAGATATTAAAATATTAAAAGATTATCTAAGTACTGTCTTTATATAATTTTAAAAAAGTCTATATAATACTTTTTTATAATCACCAAAAGACCAAAAGACCAAATTAAAAAAGCTCTAATAGTGGCATCTTAGATATAAATCAATTTTAATACAGATTTTTGTAGCCTTGTGGCACTTCAAATTACACTAATAAATTCAATATACATAAAAAAAGATAGTTTTGATGTTTCTTAACAATGATATTATCTATCTAGTTTATTTTTACTTACTTCGAATTACTTATATTTACTTATGTAGTCTAGATATTTGTGACATTTTCTTTGCTTCTAGACACAAGTCTTACTAAGATTAATAAAGTTTTAATTTTTTTATAATTTAATAAATTTAAAAAATATTAATAGTAGTTTTTATAAATTTTTATCTATACTTTGTACAGAGGTAGTTGATACATTTTTTGAACTATTAATAAATATTTCATATTTGAATAAAAAGACTAATTAGTTATCTAATAATGATTCATAATTATCTTCAGATATTATATTTAAAATAATATCAATAATAGCATCCACTTCTAATAATATTATTAAATACTAATACTTCTTTCTAAGGTTGCTGTTTCAAATGCATAGTATGTTATTATCTATTTCAAGAAGAATACTTTGGTGCATTTGGAAGATTTTGGAATAGCTTTAATGTACGCTTATTAATATTATTTTTACATTAATTTATAAAATATTCTAATATATTTTATAATTTTTCAAAATCTCCAAAAAAAATATTATATTATTATCTATTTTAATAAAAGTAGTAGTAGCTATTATTTTCTAATATAATGAGTATATGATAAGATTTAATAAAATAAATATAAAAAATATATATATTAAATATTTATTAAATTTTGTAATAGAAACTAATATTTAATAAATCTGATTTATTTTTTAATTTTAAATGGTTTAAGTTTTTCATTATCCAAATTATTACAAGTTTAATAAATTGTAATATAGATAATTATAATCAATATTTATTTTATAATTATCTATATTATTATTTTATATAATATTTTATTTTTATATTATTTTATTTCTAATAATATATTTTTAAATTATTTTTATTCTTAAGTCTTTTTAACTTTATTTTTATTATCATATAAAGATTTAATAATAAATTCTAATTAAAAAAAATATCTTAAAGTGGAAGAATTAAAAACTTAGTTTTTTCTTTATTTAAAATAGTTTTTGTATAAGATACAAAATATATTGTAAAATATAGAATCACAAGATTTTGAGTTTAATAGATCTTTAATAAAATTTATTAAAATATAGAACAACTTCTTTTTAGAATAGCTAATAGTATGAAAACTTTATATGACCAATAATGTAGAATCATTGCTTGGAAAATAGTTTTATAATATTCTATAAGTTCTTTAATATGTATTATATTTAAAACTACAAAATAAATTATAAAACAAGCTTTTGAATATTGTTGTACCCAAAATTTCTTGTTACTAAAAAACCAAGTCTTACTTGAATTGCATGTAATCTCACTTAACATTCTAGAACAATTATTTGTCTCTAAAAATAAAAGAGATTTTTTACTATTATTATTTATTTATATTAATAAATTTTATCATAATTATCTATTTTTAATTATATTTTAAATAATATAAATTTGATAAGTTTTTCTTTATAAATTTTTATAAATAAAATAACTTCAAAAATTTTATAAATAAATATTTAATTATAGTTTATAATTTTTTTAAATATAAGTTTTTTTATTATAAAAATTATCTAATCTATAATATATCCTTTATATTTAGAATTTATTTGTTAGTTATTAATTATGATTATATGTACTAAAAGATCTACATAAATTTTAAAAAAATATATCTTATTCCATCATGACATATGATCATACATCTCTAACTTTTTTTAATAGAAGACAAATTTATTCTTTATGTTTTTATTATATTCTTTGAAATAGTTGTATACAAATAAAGATTAAATATTGAATAAATAAAAAAATATATCTTTATATTATAGTTTGCTTAAACGTCCTTGCTTCTAGGTATTAAGATTTGACTTCTTAAAACATGATATAAAATTCTTATTTAATATTTTTTTATAAATTATTAAAAATAATAAAATAATAAAAAATTATAAAATATCTAATATATAACTATTTTATTTTTTTTAACCATTATAAATCTATTATAATAACATTAGATAGAAACTTACAATCACATAGTTTATTATGCTATTATAACCATATACATGGTTAAAATATTATTATATTATTGCGACTATGTATAAGTACTTCTATTAAAAAAATTTATGAATGGTGAATTTAAAAGACTAAGTTTAACCATCTATGACTTTTATGCATATTAGTTTAGTTTTTTACTAAAAATACTATATATTAACAAATAAAATTTTTATTAAAAAAATTATATTAGCATCAAATAAAATAGAAGTAGATATCATATGATTTTTTTTGTTTTAAATATATGATATTATAAAACATAAAGAGAATTTAGATAATAATTAAAATTAAATAAAAACACTGACAAAAATCTAATTGATTAGAAAAAAATTCAATAGATAGTTTTTATTTATTTATTTATTTGTTTATTTATTATGTTCCTTGATTTATTGTAGCACTACTTTTTTATATAATATTGTGTAATACATTTAGATTCTTTATAATAGCAACATAAACTTTTTTAATGGCTTCAAAAACTTTTTGGTTTTGTAAGATATTTAAGTTGTGTAATATTAATGTGAATATATTCTTTTTTTAATTTTATAGCTTGATTGCTAATATTTATTTTTATAAGAATATAAAAAAATTGTGATAAAACTATAAAGCTTTTTAAACAAAACTTAAAAGATAATTATTATATGTAACAACAAATTCATATTTTTAACACAATGTTTGAAGATTGACCAAAATCAATAGCCATCTCTTTGCATCTTATTGTAATCCACATAAAAATGGATAAATTAATCTGGTTTTTAAGAACTGAAATTTTTATTCAGGCAGAATTATTTATTTATTTATAATTATTTTTTACTTATTAAATTATTTATTTAACTTATTTCTATCCACTCCTACTTTATTTTTTTAATTTAAGTAGTACAAGTGCCTATGATAGAATTTATTTATAAATATTTAACTAGTAGTATTTTAATTTATTTTTTAAAATTATTAAAGTAATCAAATTATATTCTATAAAAATAAGCTAATCACTTTTTTATATAAGAAAAAAATTTCTACTATTAAATAAATTTATTTAAATAATTTACAATTTTAATACTATTAAAGAAAAAATAATTCTTTACAAATTCTAAACTATTATATTGTTTTTTTTAAAAAATATTAGTATGTTTAATTTGATATAAATGAAGTGTGCTTAAAAAAAAAAAGATAAAAAATCAACACTAATTTATCAAATTGCTACTCTATACACTTCTTCTAGACAATAAAGTAAGTAATAAAAATATTTTTGGAAAATAAAAAATATAATAAAGAATTATTTAAAAATATAATTAGATAAAAAATTTAATTATGTACATATATCAAATGAAAATAAATTAGATAGATATATAAAATATTCATTAATTGTATTTTTTAATATATTTTATGAAATAAAAATATTAGGGCATAAAATAGGTTTTTATTTTCTATTTTTTTAATCATAGTGATAAATTTATTCTATATATATTTAAAAAAAGAATATACAAATATTTATTATATCTATTTTTTTGATACAAATTTAATATTTACTTCTAAATAAACTAAAAAATTTGTCATGATTTTTTCAAAGCTACAATTTTTTTGTTTTAAAAAAATTCACAGCAAAAAACTAAAATTTGAATTAAAATTATAATTTGAAAACAAATCAATTCTACAAATTAATACCAATACCTACTATATATATATATGTATATATATATTTTATATTTTAAAATATTAAACAAATATATAGAATCATAATATTTTAGAAAGCATGATTGATTTATAATCTTAAAATCTACATAAGTAGAATTTTTGAAATTAGAAGTTTAATTCTTAAAAGTCTTCATATATCCAATTGTTCTTATTTATAAATTTAAATGTAATATAATATAAAATTATAAAAATCTTTACTAGTATAATTTTTTATATATTATGAGGTTGCATACAAGTTTCATAGTATTAAACAATGTCAATTAGAAAAAATATTATACAAATAAATATATTATAATTAAAAAATATATATATATATATATATATATATATATATATAAAGAATTTTACATTGAAGTAGTATCTACCTATGATACATTAGGCTAATATTAATATATTAAAATATATATATATATATATATATATATATATATATATAAGATTTTTATATAAAAAATCAAATTTGGAAAGATAAAATGATCTAGATGATGCTAACATAGCAAGTTCTTTACATGTATAAGACAAGAAGGCACGTAATTTCTAGATGTGAGTTTAACATTCTAGCTTATTAATGCTTCTCAATATACAAAGTGCTATTATTTTACTTATCAAAGTTCATCCAAATCTTATATCTTTTTTATACAATCCAAATTAGATAGGTTGTTGAAGGTGATTAAGTACATACAAACAATGCTTCAACACATTGTAGTTCTTTATGGAATTTTTTTATAAGAAAGATATTTTGTATTGTTTAGATTTTAATGATAGATTTTTATCAACAAAAAATATTATGTCAGCAATATCCTTGTAGTACTTTAAGTTGGATTATTGGATTTTGCTAAAAGATCTTTATACTTAAAAGCCTATTTTGACAGGCCATTATTTAAAAGTTTTATTAAGATTCTCTGCGTAATAAAATAAAACTCTCTTTTAGAAGTCTTAATCTTTAGATATAGTGTAAAGTAAGAAAAGTTATGAAATAGATTAATTTTTTTTTTTTTTTTTATAAGTCTAAATATGTCAATTCAAATTTTTATTTTGATAATTATAAAAAGTATAAAATATTTAAATATTTTTTTTAATGGTTGTTTTAAATAAAACTTTATACAATTTATTGAATATTTTTAAAAACCATCTCTTAAGATGGATCCAATAGAAATTATTAAAGATGCAAGATAACAAGTTAGCAAAGAAACAAGGAGAAGATTTTAGAATAATTTCAAAAACAAAGAATTGTATGGACAAGAACAAGAATTAGATCAAGAATAAGAGACTAAATTGATATAAAAAACAAAAGAATATTTTGGATTGCTCCAAGACTTATATTGGCAAGATTGAAATGCTCTTGGTCTTGCCTCTTATTTATACTACAAGGCCTATATCTTATTGAACCTTCTACAAATATCTTAGAAGATTTTAGAAGCTTGAGAAAGATTTTGGAAGATTCTAAAATATCTACTAGAGGTTCTGGAAGGTTGAAGAAGATTCTAAAATACTATGGAAGGTTCTAGAAGACTACGGAAAGTTCTAAAAAGTGGTAACTTAAAATATGTCTGTGACATCACCTTCCCTTGTAGCGATGAATTTCACAAGGAGCTCAAGCAATTTAATGATCAAATCACATATGTAAAAAATCTAGAATTCATCGGAGTAGAGAAGCAACATATTTCGTCTTATATCCGTTGATTATCAATTCAAGAAGACCCTTGAAATGGCGTTGATGACCTCTAGATATAACCTCTATTAAACCAACATCCCATCCAAGAATTCCTCTGTGTTGCGACCTTCAAAACATCCCTTAAGTATAATTTCTGATCCACGTGGAGTCACCCTTGCAATTTTAAGGAGTATTTTCAAAGCTCGGGCATTTGAATCAAGATTTTTGTGATGAAGCTATATCTCCAAAGACTCCAAACATGGCCTTATTTGACTTTAGAATATTCTTTCTTCACCTTTTTCATGTTCTTCAAATCCAACAGATTATAAAAGTTATACTGATTTTATAGCCACTTATATGACAGAAGAGTCTTTTGACTCTTGTTCCTGTAATTTCCTTGAAATGCAAAGATTTGACATAATAACTAATAAACTTCGAGCAGGATCTATTCTATCTAAGAAAAAAAAACAAGTACAAGTCTTGGCGTGGCTCTCCCTTTTTTATATTAGTCTTTTGTTGTTGATAGAAAGTATCATTTAGAAGCCAAGAAATATTGCTGTCTACAAAATCTTCAATGACAATTGAATCTAGGTTTTTTAGGATATTATTGATGGAATTTATAAACTTTCTTAAGTATATTGTTAAGGTTATATGACAATTTCCATATTTTTTTGCTAATTCCATAGTCCTTCTAATGGATGAAATATTTCAATCATCCATATCTTATATGTGAATCCAATATTTCATCTACTTTTATTTAAGCTCTTGATTGATTTCAATTGAAGTTGGTGGTGGAATAGTTCTTTCAATAATATTTGATTTATAATAAGTTTCTAAAAGCGAGACATAAAAGACTGGATGAATACGCACGCTATTTCGTAGTTCAAGATGAAAATTTACTGGATTTATTTGGTGTAGAATTATAAAAGGTCCAAGTCTTTGATAGTCTAATTTTTGTGATGGTTGATTCATTTATATATTTCATTGAAGTAGCCAGATACAATCTCACACTTTAAACTTTGATTGGCTCTAATGATGAATGTCTGCGTAATCTTTATATTGATCTTGAGTCATTTATAGTTAGAACTTTAATTATTTATGGATGGTTTTTAAGTAGATAACTTGACTTTCTATAGCAAGGCTTCTTACATCTTCAATTTGGAATGGATCTACTCTAAGGTAGTATCCATAGTTTGAGAAGAATGGAGTTTGCTTCATCAAAGAATATTTAGAATTATTGTATGCAAACTTAGCCAATGGTAGAAAGTCTATCCAATCATCTTGTTGGTAATTTATACTGCAACAAAGATATTGTTCCAAGATCTGATTTACTAGTTTTGTTTGACTGTTGGTCTGAGGATGATAAGCGGATGAGAGATTGATCTTCATCTTCAAAAGTTGAAATAATCCTCTTCAAAAATTTGATATAAATTGTAGTCCTTAATCTAAAATAAAGTCATTTAGAAGGCCATGTATTCGATAAATATTATTAATAAAAAACTTGGCCGTTTCCTCTCCAAAAATAGTCTTATTGTGTGAGTCCCACCAATGGATCTTAATTGATAGATTGGTTAGAAATATAATTTTAAGTCATTTAGTTATATAAATATTATGATTAGAGAGTCTTTTTGACTATTTAAGTATTTATTAGAATTTAGAAGTATTTATAAATATAAAAGTCTTATTAGAAGAAAAGTTACAAAAATACAATCTTGGTAAATCTTGGAATCAATTATTTTAGTTGGTTTAATATTTTTACTTATTATTAAGTATTAAGAGTTAGTTATTGAGACCAATGTCTACATTGGTATTCTATATATATATATGTATATATATATATATATATATATATATATATATTACTCATTAAAAACCTATAAATGTTATTTAGTAGGTAGAAGAAGCATAAAAAAGAAATCTCATGTCTTTTTAAATATTTTTATAGAAAATAAGATTTTGAGTTGATTTTTATTGATTTTATTATTATAAAAAATTTAGTTCTACTAATATATAGTTCTACTAATATAAAATAGGAAGACCAATAGCTAATGTAGTCCTTGTAGGAAGGGAGATGTACAAGTCCTATATGGATTGTGGCACCTTGGATGTAGGTAGGAGGATAAGACTAAGGCCTCGTGGCCTTTCTAGGACACCTATATATACTACTTGTGAGCCTTGGTGAGGTTCGAATTCTTGATCTCTTAAGCAAGTTATCCTTGAGGTAAAAATTTTCCACTTAATTTTTTTATTATTTACCTTCTACTTTTGAATTATCATAATTTACTTATAATAACTTAAATTTATATATTTTTTATATCATTGAAAAGATAAAAAAATTATTTATTTGTATATATAAATTTTATTTTTACTTTTTACTTTTTATTAGATGAAAATCTAGTAAATAAAGTATAATTAGTTTTATAGTCTGTAATTACTTAATTGCACATATTTTACTTATTTGTGTTGTTCTTCTCCTTCATTGTTGTTTATTGCTCCTTATACTTTACACCACAATTTATAATCAACTCTTAATTGAAGCCACCTTATAATTTAGGTTGAGGAGTGAATTTTACCTTCATATGTTGCACGGAATAAAATGTGCCATCTTAGTAAGACGGTCTACTACCACAATAATTGAGTCTTTTCCATTCAAAATTGGGAGATTTGTAATGAAGTCTATAGATAACAATTGCCATGGGCCCTTAGGAATTGGAAGGATTTGAAGAAGTCTATATGGTTGGTATCTTGAGATTTTTATTTGGGCACAAATTTTACATAATTGGATGAATTCTTTCACCAATTTCCACATTTGAGGCCACCAATAATCTCTTGATATTAATTCCAAGGTCTTATTGAAGCAAAAATGTCCAACTACTGGAAGGTCATGTCACATTTGAAGAATTTGAAGTCTTGTAAGGCTTGGGAGAACACATAAGAGATCTTTGAAATATATCAATCCATCTTCAAATTTGAATTTTTTTTTTTTTTTTTCACATGTGTATTTTTTAGACATTGTCGGATGGCATGAACTTCTATCTAGGAATACACTAGGTACCTGGCTATGGAGAGTTTACTTGAAACTTATTGGCTAAATTCTAATAAGTGATTTATTCTTAATAAAAAAGATAAATAATATAATAATATTATAAAAGAACACTTATATAGATAAATTCTTTTATATTCAAGTAGATTTGTACAAAAAATGCTCAAATTTCTACAAAAACCCTTCAAAACTTTACTCACCCACAAGGACTTATTTCTTCTTGATATTTAAAGTCCAATAACTCTTGATTCAACTATTTAATTTCTATAAAATTTTCTTAAAAATATAAATGATATTTTTAAGTTTTACCACAAAAAAAAGATCAATTCTAAATTCGTTTTTGATTGTCCGATATCTCAAAAATCCTAGCAGGTACTTAAAACCCTAGCTTAGAGACACCTGAGTACTATTTTCCTTATATCTCACAAACCCAAAACTTTAATACCATAAAATTTTTGTACATAGTCTTGTGACATAAATATATACACTTTTAAAAATTTTGAGCTAAAAATATATCAAATTGCCTAAGATATAGCTCAAAATATAACCACTAGTTAAGCAGGGTTACTTACTGCCCTTAGCTTATAAGTACTAACTTCAACTCCCAATGTCTCTTTTATTTGAGCTTGGATTTCATCAAGCTATATATAAAAAGTATAGCCAAAAAAGTGCTCTTTTCAATCCTAATCACCAATCTTCTATTGCTTTCTATATGAGCGAGTTATATTTAAAAGAGTGTCAGTAGATACTATTTCAACACCCTAACTTTGAGCACCTATATCTCTTTTATAAAAAGTCTAAATCATGCAAGATTTTTACCAAAACCATATCCAAAAATCCAAACTTGCTGCCCCTAGCCTTTGATGTTCAACTATCCTCCAAATAAAACCTTAATCCCTGATAAATCCTCATGTAGCCTCCTTGAAGTCCATTGGGCATGATTTTTGGCCAATAGGAATATAGGCTTCTATCATCCATCTCCATTCATCCACATAGATGGTCTAACTACCCCCTTTCACACTAAAAACCCTTTTCTAATTCTTTTTCTTATAAGATTTACATGATATGTGTTCTAAATATCAAATAAAAGAAGTAAATAAGATCTTAAGAATCACCAATGTCTAACAAAGGTGACTTAAGATGTATAACACTTACTATCAATATAAAATCAACTTCAAAATTACTATCAAAAAAAAAAAAAGATTGTATAAACCTCAATAATAATCTTTTTAATAGATCCCTTCTAAATTAGCAACTTAATCACGTCCTATAATCAATAAACCTACTATTATAGCTTTCACTTAACTATATAGTAAATTGTACATTAAATATATATATACAATTTTTTTACATAGTAGCCAAACCACAATATGTCAATTTTTTTGAATATTTTTTATAAATGGATCTATTTTCATTGCTTTCTAGATTTCTGTCTTGAGATTTGGATCTGTATAGGTAGACATTATTGATATCTTCAACTATAAATTGGACGGCTTCAACATGACTAATTTTTGTTGATCCAATACAATATCTCCTATTCTTGGTGCAAGATATGATCGTTGAGAAAGGACATCTATTTTTCCTTGAAGTTTTTTTAGACAATATGTAATCATAAAATTGAATCAAGATAATGATATGCTCTATTGTACTTATCGGCGATTCAAAACTCAAGCATTCATAAAATATTCCAAGTTTTTTTGGTCGATATATATTATAATCTTGTGTTGAGCCCCCTCCAACAAATGGTGTCATTTTTCAAAAGCATCAACAATTGCCAATAGTTCTTTATTATGGATTTTGTAATTGATCTGTGCAACTAAAATTTTTTGAGAGCGGAATGCTACTGAGTATATTTGACCATCATCACTAGTTTGAGAGAATACAAATCCAAGTGCAAAATTTGAGGCATCCATTTCTAGAATAAATGGTTTTGTTGGATCTATATGGACAAGTATAGGGGCTAAAGTAAAAGATTCTTTTAGCTTTTTGAATGCTTCTTCAGCCTTGTCATTTCAAATAAATTTATCCTTGTCTATGAGTTGTATTAACAGAGCGGTAATCTTAGAATAATCTTTTATGAAGATTCCATAAAAATTTGCAAATCCCAAGAAACATTATACATCTTTGATTGATGATGGTTGTTTCCACCCTATAATAGTTTGTATCTTCTTTGGATCTATAGAAGTCTCATTTTTAGAAGCAATATATTCCAAAAACTCAACTAATGGTTGATGGAAAGAGAACTTCTCTAATTTGGCATATAATCCACTTTCTCGTAGTTTTTTCAATACCTTACATATATGATGTTCATGTTCTTGTTTGTTTTTAGACAAGGTAAAGATATTGTCCAAGTAAATGATTATAAAGTCATTTAAGTATTCTTAAAATATATCATTTATCATATGTTGAAAGACTGCAGGTCCATTTGTAAGTCCAAAAGGCATAATATTGTACTTGAAATGTCCATACCTTATTTGAAATGTTATCTTCCATTAATCTCCTTCTTTAATCCTGACTAGGTTGTAGGTGCCTTTCAAATCAATCTTTATAAAGATCTTTGTTTGTCCTAATTGTTCCAATAATCTTGAGATTAATGGTAATGGATAGCGATTTTTTATAGTTACCTTGTTCAGACCTCGATAGTCAACACACGTACGTAAAGAACCATCTTTTTTCTTCACAAAAAAGATAGGAGCTCTCGCAGGTGATTTTAAATGTCTAATAAAATTCTTGGCTAGGTTTTCATCAATATGTTTCTACAAGACTGTAAGCTCTGTTTATGATAGATTGTAAATTGTACCAAATGGAAGTTGAGCTCCATCTTGTAATTCAATTGCACAATCATAAAGATGGTGTTTTAATAATATGTCTACTTTTTTTTTTTCAAATACATCTTCAAGGTTGTAATATTGACTAGAAATATCCTACTTCAGTTGTTCTATTGGATATTTCATTGGAATAGCATATAATACAAATGTAGTTCCTTTCTTTGCTGCATGCATAAATTTTTTAGCTCTAAGGAATAAAACAATATATCATTTCTTCTTTTGATGTTTGGATCTTGCGGAAATCTTTCGCAAATTCCAATCAATATCAAGACTATGTAGCTCAAATTAAGGGAGTTCAATGATAATAGGATTTGTTGGACATTGAATGATGTTGAAAATAACTTGTGATACTTGATCTCTTAATATTACTTCCAATAGTTGGATTTCTTCAATAACATCTTCTGATGCAAGGTTTCGTCCATCAATGACTTCAACATGTATAAGATAGGTCTTCTTTATAAATATTAGATTATACTTGGTTGCAAAATCTTTATCTATAAAGCATGCTGAGGCTTCAGTATCTAAAAGAATTTTAGCAGAAATCTCTTGTTTTATGATTCTTATATATATAAGAAATATAAAATAGGATGTTGGGTCCGGAGGTAGGAAGAGATTTTTTTCTAGTACTTTAGATTTGAGGGTATCCAACCACAAGGTCCCTACTATGGCTAGACATCTTCATTTTTTGACCTTACCAATTCAGATGTTATACCTTGTGTCTTGAATTCTCTAGACTTGTTTGGACAATATGATGTCTTGTGATTGGATCTTCTACAATATAGACATAGATTTTCTTCCCAACGTCTAATCTTTTTTGTTGGTGTTAATGGCTTGAATTGAGTTGCATCAATTTGCATATGTTCCGGATATGTTAATAGCTTCTCCAATACTTTAAAAGATGTAGTAGAGGTTTCTTAATAGGTATTGTTAAAAATTAATCGCCTTTCTTGTGGTAACTCAAATAGGTGATTGTCACAAGTAATGGCTTGAGCTATGAGTTCCTCTAAGCTTTCAATTCTTAAAATTGTGATCAACAAGTTCTTTACATCATTCTTTAGGCCATAAAAAAATCAAGTCATTAAAGCCTTATCATTCCAATGGAGATCACAAGTAAGTTGTTGAAATTCTATGGCATAAATCATTACTAAACGTTGTCCTTATCATAGATTTTGAATCTTCTTTTCTACCACTTTGTTTTGATCACTGTCTCTAAATATAATAGTAAATCTTTCCATAAAAGCTTCCAAATTATATAAGATCAGAAGATTGTTTTTTAATAGTGGCACAAACCATGATCAAGCACTTCTTAATAAAAAGGTGCCCACAAAAATGACTTGAGTGAATCCATCTAGATAACGAGAAGGATATAGTCATAAGTAAAGTCATACTTGTTGTACAAACCCTCAAAAGTTGAATCTTATTCCATCAAATTTATTAGGTATACTAGCTTCTAGCTCCTTTATAACAACCCTTGGAACTTCTAGAGGAGTTATATGCATAGCATGTTGTGAGTCATAAATTATGCACCAAAATTTTATTTAGTTAATTTTTGATATTTTGATAAGATATAATATTATTTATTTATTAATTATAAAAAAATAGAGATTTTGGTCTAAATTATATATCAAGGCTTTAAATTATCAAATTATATTTAATAAAATCTAATTATAAAAATTAGATTAAAAAAATATATATTATTTTTTGTTTGAAATGAAGTTGTTAGGAAATGCAGAGTTAGTTGTAGTTGGAATATGGTGAAAAAGTGATGGAAAATTATTCTATTCTTGAATCCACAAAAGATGGTGAAGGAAGAAGATAAAGAATTATTCTACTCTTGAAGCCACAAGAGATAGTGAAGGAAGAAGATAGAAAATTATTTTGCTCTTGAAGCCACAAGTAATGGTGAAGGAAGAAGAAGGAGAGCTATTCTACTCTTCAACCATTACTTCTATAACAAACAAATCAATTCCTCTTAAAAATTAATATTTTTATAAATAAATAAATAATTTATTTTACATAAATTTTATTAAGTTATTAAGAGTTAAAACTTATCTATTGATTGATATCTATGGTGATTTGTCATCACCTTCTAGCAAATAGATGCCAACCATTGGTCCTCTCTATGAATAGCATTAGTTAGAGATCATGGGAGGTGTAGGTTGACCTCTTAATGAAAAGTAGTCCTAAACATAATAGTTGGTGGTTAGAAATATTTAGAATAAGATAAAGTACCATACAAGTTATACCACTTGCTTCCAAATTAGTTGTTACTTGTAAGTTACTGGCAATGATAATTGTTGATAAATGGCTTGAAGGCTTGGATATATAAGACCTTCTCAAAGTCTTATTCATCATTATTTTTTCAATCAATTTCTCCATCAATCTATCTATCTAGCTCTCTCTCTCACACCTTTGCTTTGAACCCTTGGCAAGGGCAACCTAGTGAGGCACCTAGAATTATATTGTTTTATTTGTCATAAATTTATATTATTAATTATTATTTTATATCTTTATTGGTCCTCTTAGAGTTCATTGTTAATAGAATTATTTTCTTATTTAGACATGTTTATTTTGTAGGAGAGAGAAAATTAGTAAGGTTAGGTGAAAGAATAATCAAATTTGGAGTTGAAATACAAAAGTTATGAGGTTTGAAGTTGAGAGGTTTTTTTTTGCTGCTGCTACTACTCTGCCCTAGAGCTGCGCTAATTTTCATCCAACGACATTGTTATCATCCAGTTGCCTTTGTTCTCATCCAATTTTATTGATTTTCATCCAATATTACTATTATCATCTAATTATTCATATTTTCATCCAATTTTACTAATTTTCATCCAATAATATTATTATCATCTAATTATCCTTATTTTTATCTAATTTTATTGATTTTCATCTAACACTATTGTTATCATCTAGTTGCCTCTATTCGCATCCAATTGTACCGATTTCCATATGATATTGTGCCAATTTTCATCCAAGGCATTGTTATCATCTAATTACTTTTTTTTCATCCAATTGAGATGGTTTTTATCTAAGATATTATTATCATCCAATTATTCCTATTTTCATCTAATTTTAGTAGTTTTTATCTAATAATACTATTATCATCCAATTGCCTATATTCTCATCTAATTATATTAGTTTTCATCCAATATTAAACCAATTTTCATCCAATAGTACTATTATCATCAAGTTACCTCTATTTTCATCTAATTATACCAATTTTCATCTAATAGTACTATTTTCATCCAATAGTATTATTTTTATCTAATAATATTATTTTCATCTAGTTATCTTGATCTATCCAATTTCTTTCATTCAATTATCTTATTTTTAAAATTTTTATCTAATTCTTTTTTTTCTTATTTTATTTTTTTTATCACTTGTTCTAAGTTAAATTAAATGGTAACCATTGCTTAGAAGGCATTATCTAAAGAATTGAAACTATAACTGCTTGATTAATTAATCAACCATTAAAATAATGATATAATTAGTCTTTATTATTTTTTGAACTTGTTGTGTAGTTATTTTTCCTTTAAAAGTAGATAGGGAGGAATTTTAGCTCACACTTGTCTACCACTTGCTTTCCTTAATCAAATAATCTCTTGTTGCAAATTATGAATCTCTCGTTTAGCTTCTTCGGATACTTGTTTCATTTATAGTTCTTTTTTGGGTTGGAGAGGAACACCATTTCTTCTCATACAGTATCCAATAGAGCTCGAAGATCTGCAAGAGTTGCCACTCTATTCTCTATTTGTGAGGATGCACTTCCATTAACCTGATCTATTTCCATATTGAAAAAGAAAAAATCAATAAGATATTAGTGTAGTATTTTCTATACTAAAAGAAATACTTCTAGACAGTTAATTTAGAGGAAGGTAATCTGCAACCTCTAAAATATAGTGATATATCTTAAGAAAGGGATAATCTATCTTTTTTAAAAAAAAAATCAACTGAAACAAATAAGTATATCAATCTAGAGGGGGATAGTTTACACTCCTCTAAAATGCAATAATATCTTAAAAAGAGATAATCCACTTTCTATGAAGAGATCAAAGCTCTAATATGATTATATAAGCAGTCTTGCCAAATTGTCAACGATGCAAGATAGTGAGTTAGAAAAGAAATAAGGAGAAGATTTCAAAATAATTTCAAAAATAAAAATTGGATGGACAAGAACAAGAACAAGAACTAGATAAAGAATAAAGGACTAGATTGATATAAAAAACAAGGCAACACTTTGGATTGCTCCAAGACTTGTATTGGCAAGACTAAGGTACTCCTTGGTCTTGCCTCTTATTTATACTATAAGGCCTATGTCCTATTGGACCTTTTAAGAATATCTTAGAAGATTTTAGAAGCTTGAGGAAGATTTTGGAAGATTCTAAAAAATCTACAAGAGATTTTAGAAGATTGAAGAAGATTCTAGAAAGCTATGGAAGGTTCTAGAAGACTACGAAAAGTTCTAAAAAGTGGTAACTTGAAATATATCCGTGACAGAAATTTTAAAAGATAATACTATTCATGTCATGAAGAAAAAAATATATTCTACCTCAATTTTTTTCTAAAAGCTTTTGTGGTGATTTTTCTAAATATAAAGTCAATTAAGAGAGGCTTCTAAATTTCAATCAATTAAAAGATTTAAAATTTATAGCCTCTCATCTTTTCTCCTAAATATAAAGACTTGCTTAGTATACAAGAAAAAAAAAAATACATTGGTATGAATAAGTTATGTTGTATAGATATAATTACAAATAAAGATTATAATATTTTATATTTTATATAATAATAATAATAATACTTAAATAATATAATTAATATTATATAATAATATTATTATATAATATTATTATTATATAATAGATTAGATTTTTTAATTTTTAATTTATATATATAATCCATTATTATTATCATCAATGTTTACAATATATAGTTGTTTTATTACAAGAGAAAACTTGAAATTTATATTTAATATCAAAAGTTATTAATAAATATTAGAAGAAAAAAATGGACCAAAAAAAGATCACAAAATTTTATACATAAGATAAGAATATTTTTTTTAAATAGTTAATAAAAATAAAAATAAAATAAATTTTAAAATAAACAAATGTATATTTTCTAATTATTTTCATGGCAAGAACCATTGACATCTTTAGTTTTAGAAAACTTCAAAATATCATACCAATGTATCTTCTATATATCTTCTTTCTAACCAATTCTTCTTTTTTCCACCTTCTATTGTATAATTATAGCTGCAAATAAATTCTTTCCTATCTTCTCTCCCCACTTACAACCACCTTGAGTTTGTGTTAATTGGGTCTTGCTTTGTTGTGCCGGTTTTCTCACTATCAACTCAACCCACCTAGTTCCACATGTCTACGCTGCGTTTTTTTGAGCAATTTGAAGAGCACCTTGATCTTGTTGCAAGGTTAATCAGTTCCACGTTCACTTTATATTAGTAAAATATGGTTTTCAGAGCTATCAAAAGTTTTATGTTCCACCTGATTTGGTCGATTATTACAAAGACATGATACAATTCCATGAGAGAAGTTTACCTGAATCAGTAAATTAGTCTATTATCTGCTCAGATCTGGCCAAAGTGGACAACTGCATTGATTTACCGTCAAGTTCATCTCCACCACGTGAACAAAACCTTCAACCCATCCATAGCTGGGAACACAAAAATACGTTACTTTTATTTACTTTTATTTATTTCTATTTATTCCTATTTTCTGCTATTTGCAAAAAGATGATAGGAACATAAGGTTTAAAAATTTGCCACTGGTTTTGTTGACTTCAGCCTTGTTGGCTGCTTTGGCAGCAGCTTCAGCCCGGCGCATCTTAGCTGCTAATCTCAATTTCTCTGCGTGGTGCCGTGTGTCTGCCAATTTGTTGCTCAGTTTCTCATGAGCATGAGACCGCATGCGCTCGGTCTTGATCTGCAATGCACAACTCGTGTTGCTCAGGGGAAGATATCAATCAACCTTCTAAAAATTCGACAGGGTGATGCTTATTACACAGCTGCTGAAGGCTCTAGTGTTGTGTGATGCATACCTCCACTCTGCGCATTTTAGCTTCTGCCTTCCCCTTCTCATGTTCTTCCCATGCCTGGATCTCATCATCCTCTTGCTGGGAACTGATGGATATCCGACAAAAGTATAACTTGGTTAGCACTTTAGAATCCTACTAATTTGATGGAAACACCGAAGTTGAAATCCGATAAATCTGCGGTACTTCCCACGGGCTACTTTCAGTACACACCTGGAGTTGAACTTCAAATCTTCTGCTTTCTCCCACGCGGCAGCTCTTGTGGCAAACCCATCTCCTGGACCATCTTTCGATTCGGACGGAGCTTTGGTGCTGCTTACCGCACTCGGGGAAAAGTTTTCTTCCCTCGCAGCCCATGCAGCAATCTTAGTCTTGCCGAGCCGAGTCCCCAGCGCCACAATCTCTAGCCTAGTCCTTTCCTGGAATTCCTTGTCGGTCAACACCCTTGGAGACTCCGCAATTCCATATCTGCTCGTGGTCTCGGCATCGTTCTCACTATACTCTGAAGAGGTCCCTTGCATGTTAACAGACATCTTCTCTGGAGCAATTATTGTCCTGGCAGGTGTTCCTGGTCGTGAAGGCTCCACTGATGCAATTGGTGTCATTGAAGTACCGACGGCCCTCGTTGAAGGCGAAGTTTCCAACAGTGGAATTTCTACCTGCGTTCCAACATTCAAAATGCTACTATTGCGCTCTGGTGAGGATCTTCCATCTGGTAATTGCAAACCAGGACGCGAGTATTGCTTCACCATCATCTTGAATTTTTCCTTTACATCCGCTGGGAAACGGAGAATTTCTCCACCTACACCTGCTGTTAAATGCTTGATAGAAGCGCCATCCCCGACTGTTTCGCGGTCTCCTACTACAAAACGCTGCCCAAGTACGAAACATCTGTCATGTTGTGGGCCGTATGGAGATTCTTTCCAAGTCATTGACATGCTACCCTGGCTCGCAAGCATCCGGGCCAACATTGGTCCACTTCGTGCTTTCGCCCTCGCATTACTAATTTGATCACTTCCTGGCAACCACTTCTCAGCGTCGTCCCACTTTGAGGGAATGGGTCTCAATAGAGTTGCTGTGTTTGACCTCTGGACGTAACATCTGTGGACATGGTTGGCTTCTTTCAGGCTTTCGTTATGTATTTGGTCAAAATCCTCCATTTCAGAGATGTACGCTGCATTGAAGCTGAAAATCCTTGGGGACCTGCTCATGATATTGGCAGATTGTGAGGCAGGAATTGAACTAAGTTTCTTCTTTTTCTTGAATTCTGTCGCGGTCTTTTCTGCAACTGCGCACTGAATGGATTTGAAAGAGGGCGTCTGAGATTCCTTTGTCTCTCCCCTGGAAATGTCGTGAGATATTGCCCCTCCATTTTCTCGGCCTCCAATGGAATCATTCTCCATAGGTCCTAGATGTGGTCCTGCAATTTTAAAACACACAGATCTAAGAGAACTATAAATCTGAGTCATTTTTTCATATTGAGAGATGTGCAAGTCAAAGGATCCACAAGGCTTACAGTCCCACTGCAACATCCTTATTTTATCGCAATAGCGGGTAGAATAGTTGCGAACGACCTCCAGCAGAGGGCTTCGAGGTTCACCTTTCAGTCCTGGCCTTCTGAGAGTGTTGCTGCCTAGCGCATTGGGTTCACGGAGATCTCCAATCTGAAATCATGTAATTTAATAATGAAGGCTCAGCGGACAAACATTGTCATCTTCCATGGTAAGAATGATCTGCATGCTCAAATTTGTTACATCAGTTGGCACAGAGGAAGGTAAGCAACACCACTAGCAACATGCGGTTGGATTACACCTTCCAGGGCTCTGATCCAGGGGATGCACTAAAGAAGCTTCTCTCGTCATGCTCTGAACATGACGTCCCCGCGAACCCAGTCCCTCCGAAGCTTCCTTCTCGGTCGAAGGATATGCATGGTTCATTGGATGCCTTTGAAATTGTGGACATCGTTGGGCTGCTGGAGTTACTCCGCCTGACCGAGTTTTGTATCACACATGTGGGACTGCTCTCACCTTTTTTTTTTGCAACAAATGATCTAATCTCAGAATAAAAAAATAAAAAAATACAACAACTAATCGCATCTAATGATGAGTAAAAAAAGATTTCCATAGCAAAATAAAATACCACATTTAAGTTTTCCATCGCCAGCAATCATTACATAGAAGTCACAAGCAATCAGTTTTCTCCAGGTTACCTGAACCAACACCGCTATGACGCTGGCCCAAGTGGCAGGCGTCCCCCAACTGGTCTTTCACCACTTTGAAACTGCTGGAACTAAAATTGAGCATGGAAGATTTAGGGCAAGCTTTGAGGGTAAACTTGGGATGGCGAAGGCTTCTTGTCTCTACATCATACACCAAAGTTCTGGAAGTCGGCATGGCCAGGTCGGCCTGGTCCTTGCACTGCTCTTCGTCGACAACCACCCTGGAGGTAACCATGGGAAACGGTACTTCTTCCGCAAGATTAAGAACTCTAAAAATTTAAGCCGATTTGAGAGGAAATACACATACTGCAACCGTCTGAAGCTGTTTACCGAGCATAATCAACATCCTTTACAAAGCTGCAATGTTGAAACAGCTGACCGAATCTCCCCTAGAAAAGCTAGACATAGTGCCCGAAGATTCAACCCCGTTCCACTCTGCCTGCGCACGAGGAAAATAAATTCGGACACACAAATCACAATATGAATCAATTATATCCATCCAAGGGCAATGCCGCATCTAATGTTCACAAAGTAAGATCTGAGTCAACCCTGGGGAGCGTTAATTCTTGCTGTGCGAAAGAATGATGTAGGGATCAGTACTCAGGAGATGAGGAATTGCTAATATTTCTTCACACAGCGTTCCAAAGTTAAAGAAGATGGAAATGGGTTGCCTCTCCGGAAATTGAGAGTAGAAACCTGTCGATCTCACATCCATTGAAGGTCAAGGGTCATCCTCGAAAAATCAAAGGTGAAAAAGAGCAGCTCACCACGATTTCAAAAACTGACGATCCACAACAGCTGTACAAGATTACGACACTTGGGTGCGCAGAGTACCAACCTTGCAAAGAACCGCCTGTATGCGAATGGAGCTGAACTCAAGGGTCGACTTCGGCACCAACCCAACCCAGTGACAGGCAGGCATGGGGAGCAACAGCAGTCAAGGAAAGCAAAGAAGAAGCAATGGGTGAGTAAGACTCTCGCAGCTCCAACAAACTATCTATTCCCCCTACTGTCGTGGTACGTTGGACATGGGCACTTGCGGCGTACCTCGCGGGGAGTAGCCACGTTCAGAAGCGAACCATGGAGTGACGGGTGCTTCTGACCACCACCACCACTACCACCATCTCCACCACTTTGACGCATCAACAAGATACATTATTCACAAGCAAATGGACGACAAAAGCATTCAACACCGGGCAAACGTCGCGACGTGCTTTCTCTCTCACTTTCCCCTCTCTCTCTCTCTCTCTCTCACTGTTCACTCTCACTGTGCAGACTAGAACGTGATGGTGGAAGCTTGAGATGTAGCTGCGAAAGGATACCACCCAGCAAACTGCAACCATAACGCAGGCTGCAGCAAAAGCAGGCTGATCAACCACTTCCTGATGATTTCGTCTGACGGCCAACGACGTCCAAAAACCGACGGAATCACGTAACTATAAACAGATAGAGAGCAAAGCCATTGGCACTACATGGGCCCCACTTCTGGGTCTTTGTTTGTGGCACTCACTCTAGGCAATTGTACCTTTGAAGATTGTGTGCACGTTTTTCTCATAGAAAGAAAGGTGTAAAGAAGCATAATATGTGTGTGTCTAGATGTGCTGGCTAGCTTCTTTTTTTTTTTTTTTCACAAGTACAAGAAGCGCATGCAAATGTTTTAGAAAATCAAACCATAGATGAATATATCATTATACATAATAAATTTAAATTTCTAACATAAAATTTATAGTTAAGAAAAAAATAATAAAAATCATTCAAATTAGATTGAATAGTCTTTTAAAATAAATTTTTATGTATTATTTTAGTATTTTTAAAAATAAAAATAAAACCCTTATCAAAGTTTATAAATGATATTAGAAAAGATGACACTTATTTTTACAATTAAATTAAGATTCTTTTACTTAAGGATATTTTAAGTTGTCTAAGAATTTATATCATGTGTCTTAAAGTTGCCTAGGACTTAAATAGGAAATTTTTACTATATCATATTAAATCTTAGAATTTATAAGATTTGTGTTTAATTATTAAGTAGGATTTGTCAAGCTTGGCATATTATATTAATTTAAAAATATAACTTAAGAAAAAAATCAAAGTACATTCTAAAAAAATATCAAGATATTTTTAGAGGCATTTAGACTGTAGATCTTTTCTATAGTCAAGAAACTCTGATGGTATATAATCAAGGAAATAATATCGACTCAGGCTTCAAAATAATACTAGGAGATGCAAAGCCTAAAGATAATGTTATATCAAAGTTTATAATAAATTCTAAAAGAAGCTTAACTTTGTTAAGAGAAAGGAAGGACAAAGTATATCCTAATTCTATTGCCGTGATAGAGAGAATAAAAAAACTAGCAAAGGAAGAAGAGGACATAGACGTTCTTCTTACGCTCAAGGGCCTAACAATGTCCATAATGAAATGCTACTACAATAATATAAAGAAGAAGTTGTTAAAGCAAGGAGGTGGCCACCTACTAGATGTTGGATCAAGCTTTGGTGGAGATGTAAAGAAGTGGAGTCACTACACTACTATTACTTATATTGAACCTTCTCATACAAATATTATAGAGCTTAAAGGAAGACTTGGAAACAACAAGAAGATAACTGTAATACAAACGAAGATAGAGCACTTAGGAATGTTTGACAAGTTTATAATAACAATATCATGTTCTTTTTATATGGCACTTATCAATATTAGTAAATTTATCAAAATCGTCGAAAGAGTATGTTCCAACAAACATGCTTATACCTTCTTGTATATTGTAATGTCCAAGAAGAATATTGTATAGTTTCTCAATCTAAGGTATAATAGAGAGTATATGTCTAAAGCGTATACAATTAAGATTAACGATGATAGTAACATATACATACACATTCCTAACACAAATGTGTTAAATTAAACAAAGAGGTTAATAGATGTTGATGATTTCATTGTGCAAATGGAAAGTATAGGATTTAAATTGGAAAGAAGAAATAAGCTTGATGAGAATAAGTTCATATCATCTGATGAGTATTTGTTATCTTCTATGTATAAGTCTATGATAATGAGGAAGTAGATATTACTAACTTTTTTTTTTCTTTTGATATCACTAATTTTTAGACAATCCTATAGATCTCTCAACCACTTTGTATAAGTAATATTATTACCATCGATATCAAATGCAAGATAGTAATGCTAACACCCATATATATATTTGAAAGACCATGCATGTGTCTTTTGTACCTTCACAACCTCCACGTCAACAAATATGATAAAAAGTTGAAGACTCATATCTATCAGATATTATTGCGTATATTCTAGAAAGGATCTTATCTAGGAAAAAGTCAAATATGTTGTATCCTAAGTTATAAATAAGGACATGTTCATAGTAGTTGAACTTTTTAAGGAGCTACGTAATAATAATAGTGTTATCAATATTAACAGCTCTGATTTTGAATCTCTTATTATAAAACTTCTTGATAAGTTTTTTGATAGAAAAGTTATAAAAAAGCATCAAGAGAGGGCAAATTCTTTTGGTACTCCTAGAGACATCACACAATCCTTTGAAAGACTCTTGAATATATTAAAGCATCATAAAGCAAATACTGTTAGGGACATATACTTTGGAGGTTCACAGAACCTTCTAGGACATTTTAGAAGCTTCTCAAGTTTGTAAAAGTCAGTTGAGAAGCTTCTTAGTTAATGAAAGTTGGTCAAGAAGCTTCCCACTTAGTGAAAGGAACTCAAAAAACTTCTTAGATAGTGAAAGGAGCTCAAGAAGCTTCTCAGTTAGTGGAAGGAGCTCAAGAAGCTTCCCACTTGGTAGAAGCTATTTGAGAAGCTTCTTAGTTTGATGGTAGCCGCTCAAGAAGCATCCTAGATAATAATATATATAGGGATCGAGGCTGAAGAGTTCTTCAGTCTCGACAACGGATCTCTTGGAGTTCTAACTTTTTTTTTTTGATCTTCGTCGTGTACTCATCTATTTAATCTAAATTTTTGTTGGTTTCTTTTAGAAACCTTATCCCAGTTCTAATCTTTGATTCTGTATTCTTGTGTCCTTGATAGTTTGTTGAGATTGACCACATCTTCAATATCAAAGTTGGATCCTTTTTGTTAGGGAGTGGATTACCCCTCTACTTGAAGATATATAAGTGCTTTAAAGGTTGCGGATTATCCTCCTCTAAACTGATACCTTCTTCATTGTAATATTGAAGCTTTGTCTTTCTTATGAGAGAGTGGATCACCCCTCTCTTTGAAGGTCTTAAGCATCTTAGAGGTTGCAAATTACCCTCCACTAACCTGATATTGCCTTCTTATAGATTCATTTCTTTTTTCTCTTAGAATGGCTAAAGGCCAAGATATTAATATGACTGAATCTTCTGAGTCCAAATTAGACGCTATTATAAGTGCTTCAATTACTTTATCTGCTACGACTGCAGAGATTAAAGAGGTTGTTGCAAAGCTTTGTAATGATGCAACAACTAGAGTATCACAATCTAGACTGCATCCACTTCCAACTTCTGCGCTTGAGAATGCAATACTACCTATACTACATTAAAAAAATCTACATGTTCGACAATGTAAAGAGCCTCAAATTAGTCTTCCGGAGAAATATGATGGAACACGGTCAAAGTTCAAAAGATTTGTCAATCAAATTTGATTGATAACAGTTTTACAACGTGATACTTATCTGACAAAAGAATCACGAATAGGATTGGTTGGCACTTTATTTTCGGGACAAGCATTATCATGGTTTGCTCCCTTATTTGAAAAAAAATCACCAATTTTGAATAATTTTGAACTTTTCATGGAATCATTTGCAGAAGCTTTTCGAAAACATGACAAGGCTTGGTGAATAATAACTAAGATCTGAGCATTACGGTGTCATACTGCATTTATATGCAGTGTGTACAAATATTATATATCTTGTATCTATTGTTATTATATTTGTGAGTGCTAGAGGTTATTTTAGAAGATATAATAAGGAGAGGATTTATTTTAGCCACTTAATTAGTGAATTAAGATGGCTATATGTTTTGTTCCTACCTTACTTATATATTAGAATAGATTCTTTTGTAATTAGAAGAAAGGTAAAGGTTGTTTTATCTTTCTTATTGACTTTTGAGGTAGAATGGACCTTGTGAGGGATAAGAAAGAAGAGCATGGGGTGAATAGAGCCTGTCCAATAGGATTTGGCTGCCCATGTCGGCATGTTATACTCTAATATGGAAGGAAAGGGAGAATTTTTGAACATTGAACTTTGGAGAGAGATAGCTCTAAGGATATAGAAGCGTTTATAATGAAAATTAAGGTGTGTGTTCTTCAAATTGTGAGGATTCTAGAACCAACTCACTTGCTTGTATTGAAGTTATGAAAAAAAAGTTATGCTTTTTTTAGAAGAGTGAGGTCTGCTACTATCAAAAAGTGACAGCAAAAAATTTGATCTGCCATTGCAAGTTTGATTTCAAGTCTTTTTTAGTGAAACTTATTCAAAAAGTGGAAAATCATGCTAGATTTCTATCAAGACATCTCTTGTAGCATTTGGAGTTGGAGAAGAAAAGTTGTGAGCTTGAGAGTGGGAAAGGGTCTGCTGCCATCCGATGAAGAGGGGCAGAGACTTTGTTCAACCACCCAAGTTGGACAATATCTTCAACCTTTTTGATATTTAAAATACTTATAGTAGCTTGTGTAAGCTTTCCATGAAAACAAAAATCAATACATTTGGAGCTTTTATGAAAGTTTTATGAGCTGTGAAGTATCAAGAGGGCAAATTATTGCTAGGGTTTGAAGAGTAGAATCAACTAGCTATAAAATCTGGAGTTTGAGAGGCATGCATGCGAAATTTTAGAATAAGTTAGATGATAGAGTGAGATTTCTAAAAAGCTGTTGCATGCCCAATTTGGAGAAGAGAAGTAATCACAACAAAGGCTGAAGTAAAGAAGAGCTTTGCTGCCTTTGCATTTGTTGGGAAATTTTAGTGCCTATTTCTTTTAGCCATAACTTTTAAACGGTAAGTCATCTATTTATGAAATTTTGATATGTTTTACAATGGATTATTGGCTTTCCATAGGCTATAAGCATGCTTGATTCGACCTTTGGATGAAATTTTAGTAATTTATTTAGTTTCAGTTTGTTGTATAACTTGTATTCTTCATATGCGGTTGTATTTTGAGGTATACTTGAATATATACACACTTTGCTTATATTTATTATACAAGTATATATACTTGTATTTATATCAAGTATTTATATAAGTATTTATATAAATATTATATCAAGGATTATATATTATTTTATATAAGTATTTATACAAGTATTATACTAAATATTATATAAATATTTATACAAGTATTATTCAAGGATTTATACTTTATAATTATATAAGTCTTGTACAAATATAATACAAATATAATTTGAAAGCTTAAACAAATATTGTGCAAGTATAGAAGATACTTGCACGGCTTCCTCTTATGTTCCTTGCTAGTTCTAATAAAGATATGACCGCTCCAAAGAGTATATTATGACACACCCTAAGGATATTGGTATCAAAGTCTCGAAAGATACGATAGGCGATATGTTCAAACACCCATTGAAGGAGTATACTAAGGAGGGTAAAACGAATATGAAGGTATATACAAAGATCATTATGAGCAGTAAGAACTCAGCTAGGAACCCGACATTTTTTCAAAGCAAATTCTCTCTACTTGACAATGGCAAAGGGCATGCTCTATATCGGTATATACATCTGATTTTAGGCAGTTAGCATGTGACATCAATTGCAAAGAAAAAGCCCTAATGAGCCAATTTTATTGAAGATTAAGAGATAATGTGAAAGATTTATTATTATTACTTTTTAATCCACAATCGTTAAATGAAACCATTAGCCAAGCCATAAAATATGATAACCGATTGTTTCAACGTCGACAACATCAACGTTTGTAGGCTCCGACAAGATAATATGAAATTTGACATACCCCTAGTATATCAATAAATACTTTGAATTCACACTCAGAAATAGAAGATATGTGGCTTAATATGATACGATTTAAACTTCCTAGTCCATAAGAAAAGAAGCGTTGAATGGAAGAAGGTTTGTGCCTATATTGTTGCAAAGAGGGCCATAAGGTTGGCAATTGCCCAAAGAAACAAAATCGACATGTTACCAAAACTAGGAATGCAATTGTTCTAGAAAACGACAATATTAAGCCATAGTAAGGACCGTTGTTATACTGCAATTGCTTACAGTATGTAAAATCCATTCAAAATGTATAATATGTTTATAGGTTTAAATATGTATTAGAATGATTAGTAAAATAAATTAAAGGGGGTTGGTATAAGAAAATTTATTTTAGATTTTTCTTAGTTTGGTTATGGCTTTTAAATTATATAGAGCCTAAATATTTAGTATAAAGCCTTGAGAGGCAATTGGGGTCCAAAGAAAAAAAAATTAAACTACTAAGAGGCCTATTTGGAAGGATGAAGACAAAGTGAGGATAAATGAAGACAAGGGGTGAAGTTCTTCATTCCTATTGGTTGAATACCATACCCAATGGGCTTTGAAGAGGCTGCCCACAACAAGAACAAGGATTTTGGCAATTTTAAGGAGGCGATTTGAAAATCAAAGACTAAGATTAGAAAGCTTGTTTTTTGGATTACAATTTTGATGTAAAAATTGAGAGATTTGGAATTTTTATGAGGGAAAAGTAGGCGCTTGAAGTTAAGGTGTGCAATTTGTACTTATTGTCACTCTTTTGAGGATTGGAGGAGTTGTATGAGAGCTTTTGGAGATCGGAAGGTGCGGCTAGAGAGGTGATTTCAAGCTCTACTCCTAATATGGAAGAATTTTTACAATAGAAGTTTTGAAGAAGGAGATATTGGGAGTCAAAGATAGCAATTCGAATTCTAAGGCTGTAAGTAGGTCGCTTTATTCATAGTAATGGGTTTTGCCATATCTTGAGTTTATAGATGAATTTTTATCTAAAAAATTTTAAGAAGGTGAATCTTTGTGCTAAAAAGCTATACATCAAAGTTTCGTAGCATTTGGACATTGGGTTTGTGAGATATGAAGAATTTAATACACATGTGTTTGTAAATAAGGATTTAAAGCTACTGTTAGGTTTTTTACGATATATAAAGATCAATAAAGAATCAATTGTTGAAATTTTTTGTGCTAATTGTTAAAAGCACATCAATACTTCATGTGAAATTTTAGCGGATTTGAATAATTAAATTAAGAGTTATAGGTTAATGAAGTTCAGAAAAAATTCCCTTCCTACGAGTGAATGAGGGTTTAGAGTATTTTGATATAGTTGAGTATTTTTGTGAAATAAGGCTTATGTATTGGATGTAATAGCCCTTAAAAAAAACTTTTATAAAATTTTGAGGATTTTATTATTTTGGATCTTGATTGAATATTTAATTGCAGTTAGAAGCCTAGTGCTTTCTTGAGGCAGATTCTCTGTACCACGACACCGTGTGGATAGACAATCCAACATTACAAAACTATTCAAGTTCCTCTCTTTTTGCTCAACCTTCTCATTATTTTACAATCCTTCTATACTTTGGCCCTCAGAAGCTTCAGACAATCGCCTTGTTAGATTCGGGAGCATCTGCTTGTTTTCTAGATGAGGCATTTATTAAGCTTCACAAGATTCTTTTAGTACAGAAATTCAAACCTATTTATGTAGAGATAATAGATGGACGACCTTTATCCTTAGGTAGTATCATCCACGAAACCATGCCTATAGAAGTATTGTTTAAAAATCACAAAAGCCAGATTATGTTCAATATTATTAAAACTCCAAATCTTGTTATTCTTGGACTATCTTGGTTGAAGAAATATAATCCATCTATAGATTGGAGGTTACAAAGAGTAACATTTCTAATAGAGATCCCTGCAAGAAAGATTTATAAAAAGCCACAAATTGGTAAATCTTTATTTGTTGGAGCAAGGGCTTTCATAAGATTGGCCGAAGAAGGTACACCATTTGTTATTTATGCGACTCTAATTCCAGAAGATATGACTTTATCGGCAAGTATTTCAAAGCAATATAATGAATTTTAAGATGTTTTTCAGAAGAAGAATGCTCATATATTATAGGAGCACTGACCCTACGATTGTGCTATAGATCTTCAAGAAGGGACGCAACTATGTTTTGGCCCAATCTATAATCTTTTTCAGAATGAGCTTGTGGTATTAAAAGATTATATTAACAAAAATCTTGCAAAGAACTTTATCAAGTATTCAAAGTTCCCAGCAAGTGCACCTATATTTTTTGTAAAGAAGAAAGATGGTTCCTTACAAATGTGTATTGATTATTGAAGATTGAATAAAATAACAATAAAAAATTGTTATCCATTACCGTTAATTTCAAGATTATTGGAACAATTCGGCCAAGCCAAGATCTATATTAAGATAGATCTTTGCGAAGCATACAACCTGGTACGGATCAAGGAGGGAGATGAATGAAAGACCACTTTTCGAACAAGGTATGGATATTTTGAATATAATATCATGCATTTTGAACTAATAAATACACCCGCTATCTTCCAGCATTTAATGAATGATATTTTTCGAGAGTTTTTGGATAAGTTTGTCATGATCTACCTTGATGATATCATGATCTACTCAAAAAATCTAGAAGAACATGAGGGGCATTTCAAGTTGGTATTACAAAAGCTGCGAGATAGGGATTTGTATGCCAAATCAAAAAAAATATGTATTTCACCAATCAAAGATAGAATTTTTGGGATACATTGTATCTATTGAGGGTTTGATAATGGATCCCAAGAAGGTAGAGGCGATTATGCAATAGACCATTCCAAAGACAATTATAGATGTACAATATTTTTTTGGACTTGCTAATTTCTATTGGATCTTCATCAAAAATTATTCTCAAGTTGCCGCCCCTCTAACTCGATTGATATGTAAGGACAAGTTAGAATAGGGACCTCAAGCAGAAAAAATATTCTAATACCTTAAGATGGCATTTACTACAACTCCAATATTGGTGCACCCATATTTCACGAAGGCATTCTATTTGGAGACTGATGCTTCAAATTTTGCATTAGGGGCCATACTTTCACAAATAGGAATAGACGACAAATTCCATCCTGTTGCATTTTATTCTCAAAAGTTCTCTGCTGCCAAAATTAATTATAAAATCCACGACAAAGAACTTTTTGCTTTTGTGGATTCTTTCCAAGAATGGCATCATTTTCTTGTAGAAATAATGCATCCTATAATTGTATACATAGATCACAATAATTTAGAATATTTTATGTTAGCTCAGGTTCTGAATCACCGCTAAGCTCGATGGAATATGTCATTATCTCGATTCAACTTTGTCATCACTTATGGCCTTGAGAAGCAAAAAAGATTATCCAATGCTCTATCAAGGAGATCATATCTTGTACCAAGGATAAAAAAGGCAGTGTTTGATCAATAATATACAACTTTATTAAAATCAGAGCAATTCTGCCTTTGTGCTATTATTGCATCAGTGCCTATAGATTCTAATTTCCTCAATGAAATGCATGTTGTAACTATTAATGATGCTTTGATTTTTGATGTCAAGCAACTTTTGAAAGAAAATACTAAAAAGTTTAAATTTGAGAAAGATCTTCTATACTTTGAAAAATATTTGTATATTTCAGAAGCACCAATACGACTACGCATTCTTCAATCCCGCCATAACTTTCTTATTGCGGATCATTTTAGATTTAATAAGACCTTGGAACTTATTTCTTAAGATTTTTGGTGGCCTCGAATGTGAAAGGCAGTAAAGGACTTTGTAGTCTCTTATGACACCTGTTCAAGGTCGAAGAATCTTTGACATCATCCTTATAGATTGTTACAACCCTTATCTATTCCAAAACGATCATGGTCGTCTATCTCAATGGACTTCATTACAGATCTACTACCATCCAATTCATTAGACAATATTTTTGTAGTGATTGATCAACTTACAAAGATAGCTCACATCATCCTTTGCAAAAAAAACTATGTCTAGTGAAGAAACAATAAGGCTTTTTTTTTGATAATATATATCAATACCATAGCTTATCAAATGATATCGTATCCGATCGAGGATCCCAATTCATATCTAAGTTTTGAAAATATCTTTTTGAAATATTGAAGGTAGATATTAAACTTTTTTTAACTTTTCATCCTCAAACTAATGGCCAAATAAAACGAGTTAATCAAGTGTTGGAGTAGTATTTACAATATAGCATTAATTATCAATAAGATGATTGGACCTCATACCTACCATTAGCGGAGTTTGTATATAATAATATTGTTCATGCTTTAAGTCAGCAAATACCGTTTTATTCCAACTATGGATATCATCCGAAGCTTGATCTATGGAGCACGCCAAAGAACAACAATCCAATGGTTGAAGGATTTGCAAAACAACTATCAAAATACCAAACAACATTGAAGCTTCAATTACAAACAGCTCAAGATACTTACAAGACATCTATATATAAATTTAGGAATCAACCACTTGCTTTTCATATTGGAGATAAGATATAGCTTCTTCAACAAAATATCAAGATTAAGCGGCTATGCGATAAGTTAGACTATTAAAGGTTGGAGCCATTTTATATCCAAAAGCAAATCAATCCAGTGGCATATTGATTGGAATTACCATCTGCCATGAAGGTACATCTAATTTTTCATATCTCTCTCTTAAAACCTTATAGAGAATGACACATTCCAAGATGAATACAACAATCGTCGCCTATTCTTGAAATTGAAGACTATAAAGAATAAAAGGTTGAAAAGGTACTTGATTCACAAAGAAGATGGAGCAAATTAGAATATCTATTGGCCAGGCTATAACATTAATAAGCGCACATGGGAACTGGCTATAAATCTTGCCAATGCATCTCAAAAGGCATAGGAATTTTATCAACTCTATTCCCACAAATCCAAACGTATTTGATGATAACTTCTTAGTAAAGATTGAATCTACGGAATATTCATAAAGAGAGGGAGAGTTAAATTAAAGCCTTCATCAGTATGTAGACATCCAAAAAAGAATAGTAGAAGCAAGCTAATCACCATGTCAAATCTTCAAGCATTGAGAGAACAAGACTCAAAAGATTCGTTTGCGACACAAGCTTTGAATGAACTAGTATAGATTTCACAGCATTCAATTGAGCAAAGTGAAGACAATACATTCTAGCACTAAGTACGACCCCAGTTGGAGCCATTAGAAGTAAGACCCAATCATGCAAGTCTTGATTTCAATGTTCGAGCTTTAATAATATTGCTTGAACTTGGAAAGGTGAATCCTTTTAGTCTTAAGATTTTGTTTGGAGGATGATTTGAAGGCCGCAATGAAAATCAAATCCTTAGATAGGATATCTCAACAACGGAGGTAATAGCTCAAGGCCATAAGCGATTTCTTTGAGGACCAATAGAACATATTGTCCAAGAACAGAGAACAGAATACATAGCTTTACTAGTACATTGTATTCTTGATTTTTTACATATGTAGTAAGACTGAGCTTCTCTTGGAACTCGTCATTAGAGAGAGGGGGTGATGTTAGGAATATATACTTTGGAGGTTCATAGAACCTTCTAGGACATTCTAGAAGCTTCTCGAGTTTGTGAAAGTCAGTTGAAAAGCTTCTTAGTTGGTGAAAGTCCGTCAAGAAGCTTCCTAATTAGTGGAAGGAACTAAAGAAGCTTCTTAGTTAGTAGAAGGAGCTCAAGAAATTTTCCAAATAGTGGAAGGAGCTCAAGAGGCTTCCTAATTAGTAGAAGGAGCTCAAGAAGCTTTTTAGTTGATAGAAGCTATTTGAGAAGCTTTTTAGTTTGATGGTAGCCGCTCAAGAAGCGTTCTAGACAAGAGTATATACAGGGATTGAGGCTGAAGAGTTCTTCAATCTCGACAACACATCTCTTAGAGTTCTAATTCACCTTTCTTGATATTAGTCATATATTCATCTATTTCATCCAAGTTTTTGTTAGTTTCTTCTAGAAATCTTATCCTAGTTCTAATCTTTGATTCTATGTTCTTGTGTCTTTGACAAATACTATAGATATCAAAGTAGAGAATGGTCAATCATCATTGTTTTCAACATCAAGATTGCTTAGAATGTATATATCTATAAACCTGTCTAAGCAAGAAAAATGATTAACGTTGTCATGTTGTAATATGTTTATATAGTGAAAAGCATGAATAGGAATAATTTCTATTTAATAATTAATTATCTTGATTCAATAGGAACTTAAGATATTTAAGAAAAGATTTATGAAAGCCTCTCAGATTATTTTCTTGTTTTAATAGGTAATAGATAAAAATTAGTTATTAAATTTTTCTTCTAGGTTGTACAAATTTTGTTACTATTTTTAAAAAGCCATAAGTTAATAAAAATAGAGTAGAGAAGATAAATAGTTAATATGGTTGATACTAGGATTAATTTGAGAATAGGATTAAGCTTAGAAATCCTTCAAATAAGTTAGATTAATACCTAGGGATTGACCGTATATGAGATAGGGTCAATATCAGACCTCCAACTACAAAAACAGCCACCAAGGGCAAGGGGTCAGGTCATTTAGAGATCGGCAATTAGGATTGGAGAGCTAGCTTTAAGCTTCTTGCAAAGATATTAGACTTGTTTTGTTAGGATTTGGGAAGACTTAGCAATCACTATCTAAAATCAGGGTTTGTAGTGGAGATTAAATTTTATATAATAAAATTTGGACTAGTACTATTAGCTATTGTATGCAATTGAAGTGACACTTATAGTAAAAATTTTGAAAATATGTGAGTAATTGACTGCGCTAATATTGAATAAAAATTCATAACAATTCAATGATACAATTGAGATTTCTATGATCTTAAGTACAAAGAGGTACCAAAAATTGGAAGTTTAGGATTATTTTGGTTTTCTATGATATTTAAAGATCTATTAGTTGAATCACTATGAAATTTGGCATAGTGTAAGAAGACTTAAAAGACAAGCTACACACCAAATTTTAGTTGAAGTTAATATTTGGAAAAGGAGAATTTGCCACTTGGATATCTGTATCAACCTTCAAGCCAATGGCCAAGTGACATCAGTACAGATTTTGGTTGATTTTTTACAATCTATGAGTTGGATTAGATTGAAACTTTTTAAGCACATAGAAGACTTATATTTGCATTTGTATGCAAAGTTTCATACCAAATTGATAGTTAGATTAAAAGTTACAGCTTATTGAAGTTCATTAGATAAGACTAGGACTTGTAAAGAGAAATCTTAGTTGCTTGATTGTCACAAGCAACATAGTAATTGGGATTTACATGCAGATAAAGTTATCAAGAAGAGTGTTTTTAAGCACTTTATATTGACTTAAGTACTCTCATATTGATATTCAGTCACATTCTTCTGATATGGAGAAACTTATTAAGGATTCTTAGGTATTTGTGAATCGCAACTTCATCCTCCACAGCCAGATGTCCAGTGCATTCTCAAATAGAACAACATGTAATACGACAACATTAGATCCTACATTAGAAGATTTATTTCTAAAAGGTAGTATAGAAAGCTTGTATATCAAGAACAAGAAAAGATTTACAACACAAGGTCAGATACAGAAGTTAGTATCCCTCCTGGTAATAAAAAGTCTATAAAAAAAAACTTTTTTTTTTATTCCTTTAATATATATTCCTATATGTTTATATCACATAATCTTACATCTGCCTTTGATTACACGTACATATCATTGCCATAGAGGTAGCGAACAACTACTAGCTTGTCTCCAAACTCTTCAAATATAAGTTTACTATTTAAGTCCACGCACACTCTTGGCATGTCTTTGATAGGTTGCAACATGGTTTTAGCAGACAACTTTCTCTGTTTCTTTTTTGCGTTGTCATATGATGTAGCCTTCTATCTGGAGAATACATTGGATACCTAGCTATAGAGAGTTTATTTAAAACTTGATGGCAAAAATCCAACAAGTAATTTGTCCTTAATAAAAAAGACAAATAATACAACAATCTTACAAAAGAGAAGTTATATATATAAACCTTCTTATATTCAAGTAAGTTTGTACAAAAAAGGTTCAAATTTCCATAAAGACCCTTCAAAACTTTGTTTATCTACAAGGACTTATTTCTTGCTAAACTTTAGAGTTCAATAACTCTTGATTCAACCATTCAATTTCTATAAAATCTAATTTAAAGTGTAGATGATTCTATTAAGTTTTAATATGAGAAAAAATCAACTGTAAATTCGTTTCCAATCGTCAAATATCTCAAAATCCCTAGCAAATGCTTAAAACCCTAGCTCAGAGACACCCGAGCACTATTTTCCTTATATCTCACAAACCCAAAATCCTAATGCCACAAAATATTTTTTACATAGTCTTGTAATATAAACATATATACTCTTGAAAATTTTGAGCCAAAAATCTATGAAATTACCTAAGATATAGCTCAAAATGTAACCACTATGTAAGCAGGTCATTTACTGCCCTTAAGTTTGTAAGTACTGAATTCAACTCTCAATATCTCCTTCACCATAGCTTGGATTTTAACAAGCCATATATAAAAACTATAGCCATGAAAGTATTCTCTCCAATCTTAGTCGTCGATCCTTGATTGCTTGCTATATGTACAAGTTGTATCCAAAAGAGTGACAATAGGTCTTAAATCAACACCTTAACTTTGAGCTCCTATAACTTCTTCATAAAAAGTGCAAATCACACAAAATTTGCACCTAAACCAGACCCAAAAACCTAAACCTTATGATCCTAGCCTCCGATGTTCAACTTCTCTCGAAAAACAAACCCTAACTCCTAATAAACCCTCGGGCAGCCTCCTTGAAGCCCATTGGGCATGATTTTTGGCCAATTAGAATAGAGATTTCTATCATCCACCTCTTTTCATCCACATAGATGGCTAAACTACCCTTTTTACACTAAAGATCCTTTTCTAACCCTTCTTCTTATAAGATTTATATACTTTGTGCTTTAAGCACCAAATAAAAGAAGTAAACTAAGATTTTAAGAGTCACCAATGTCTAACAAAGGTGACTTAAGATATACAAAAATTACTATCAAAATAAATTCAACCTCAAAATTACTATCAAAAGAAGAAATAAGGTTGTATAAATCTCAATAATAATCCTTTTAATAGATCCCTTCTAAACTAGCAACCTAATCACATCTTATAACCAATAAAAGTCCACTGATATGGCTTTCATTTATCTATGTAGTAAATTATACATTAAATATACATGTACAATTTTTTTACATAGTAGCCGAACCACAACACGACAGCGTCGACAAAGTTGCAAAAGATGTCTATCTGTCTTTACTTAGTTCCATCTTGGTCTTGGCTTGACTTTAACATCATGTTTATGTGTCTTTTACAAAACTCAGAATTAATAGTTCTTAGAAGAGAATATTTCTTGTCCTTGTTTGAGCGGCTTTAGAAGATCTTTTGACATGTCTCTACATTACTTCTAACAGGTTTAGAAGCAAGTCCTATGTTGATCAAGAGATTAATTGATTGAAAGGTCTCTTGTACAACACAATTTATAATATTCATATGTTTGTCAAGTCCCAATATTTTGTATACCAAATTTGCTATAAAGTTTTGGCACAAACTCCAACTGAGTTGAATTCCAATGTCCTCAAACTGAGTTCTTAGCTTAGTCATATCAAAGCTTGTCATCTGTGTTGTCAAATGAGTACAAGTACTTATAAGGAAGCTTGTATGTAAAACAATCTTAAAGAAGGTTGAACTAATATGATAATCAACATATCTACCAACAAGTTGATAGTGCATGCCCCTTTGCTCTCTCATGTCAAGGAAGCATGTACAAAGCAGTCTTATCACTATTTTAAGAGACTCAACAATGATGAAAAGATGAAAAGAAAATAATTCTAAACTAGCACTTCAAAAGTTAGACATTTAAATAGAATTTAAAAAATAATTTTAAAATCTTTATTGAAGAAGAAAATTAGTTAAAAAATTTAAAAATTATTTTTAATTTTAATCAAATCAATTTTATTTTAAAATTAAAATATATAATCTTTTAAATATTTAATTGAAATTCTAAATAATAAATAAGTAGCATATATAAGTTATATAGATTATTTTTACCATAATTTAGATATACTAGAATAAAGATTGGAATATGTGGTATTAAAATAATTTTTAAAATTTTATATAAAAGTTGATAAAAAACATAAATAATATTAAAACAATTGTAAAAGGTAGAAAGTCATCTTTTTGTACTGATTTTACATATTACAAACTATAAATACAATGAATAGTTTCTTGTCAAGAAATTAAGTAAATAAGCTAAGAAAATTTTATCTTAAAACAAAATGATACTTAAATTCAAAGAAAACCTATTACAAAATTTGTATTCCATACTTTGTTTATTTCATGTTGTACATAAGTTTGAAGATTAAAGCTATCTAAATCCTAAATCCTAACAAAAAATTTGACAAAGAGTCTTTTTAATTGATTTAAATAAAAATAAATATCAAATATAATTGTAGATTTCAAAAAATATCAAAAAATATCAAAAAAAAAGTCTTGTTGAACAAAAATTAAAAATTTGACATACAAAAATTAAAGATTTAAAAAATTAAAATTTTATAATTAAAAATATTATATCTTTAATTAGCATATTAGACTAATTTTTAATATATATATATAATTATCATAAATAATTTCTTTTTAAAAAATTAAGTAGAGTAAGTTAGAGAAATTGTATCTTAAAACTATATAATATTTGAATTCATAGAAAACCTACAAACATTTGAAGAACTTTGCAATTTTTGGAATTATAAACTAACATTTGAAAATTTTCTAAGTGAGTTAAAAAAAATATCAAACTTAACACAATCAAACAATTAACATATAATAACCAAAGAATTAGACACATATACTCCTTGATAAGATATCATAAGATAAGGAATTGCTTGTGAAGATTATATTGACATAATACTTTGATTAAAAAAAATTTGTCAAAGTAGAAAAAACATCACTCACCTAACTTAAGACAAGATTAGTAAGCATTTTTTTTTTTTTGTTCTAGAACCTAAGTAATATAAAACATAATTTTTTTTTTCTAATCTTGTCTTAAATATTAATTTAAAAAATTAATCAAATAATTAAAAAAAAATTCCTTTTCACTTTGTATTTAATTTCAAATTTTTTTTAATTCCAAGAATGTAACCATCTCTAGAGCATAGTTAATAGATAGATCTGTTTAAATCAAACAACAAACATGACAATATGCTAATTAAAAGATTAAATTATCAACTTTTTTTCCAATTATGTTGAAAACGTGAGACGTCTTAATATTTTATGTACATGATTAATACTTTAAGATGGACTTTCTTTCTTTCTCTTATCATATTGTACCAAACTAAATTGAAACCTACCTTAACAATTCAGACCAAAAAGATAAAGTGGTCAATGTGAGATTAGTAAAATTTGTAGCTTCATATTAAACTCAGTTGATGTAGTATACACAAGGCTTAGAATAAGGAAGAGGCTCCCCAGTGCTCCTAGGACAGAATACATTGTATCTGGTGTATGGAAATCACTAGCAATTCAGACATGTGGTCTCCTGGCACCTAATTATCTCTTCAGTGACAGCCCCCAGAGGAATCTTTGATGATACAGAAAAATACAACGTCCAAGATGCTGAACTTGTAGGTGCGCATGCTCTCAAGCTCTGATGTGGTGGGGAGGAACTGTTGCGGCATCTCCTCTAATGCTGCAACTCCTCCATCTTTAGCAACAGCAAGTATAGAAGGAATCAATCATTTCTGTCGAGAGCTGCAAAGGAGTTTCTTGACAAGGTTTCGAACGCCATCAGCATCAACTGTAATTGCAACGTCAATAGGGGGCACGCCGGTCCAAGGATTTTCCTTCGCCCAACTGTGTAGCAATGAAATTTAGTATCCGACAGTGAGCTTCCTCCATTGCAAATTTTGAAGAACAAAATCACTGATTAGTTCCTAAACAAGTAATGTAGATGCTCTGATATGCACTTGAAATAAACGTTTGGTAGAGCTAGAGATGCTCCTCAATGCATCTCAAGCTGCTTAATAGCAAGTACTGTTTACTGGGTAACCGAGCGAGATATAGGGTGTGAATATTTACGTACTTTTTCAGTCCCATATCTAGGATAGTGTGGCCCAAGCAAAGCCCCTCAGTTTCAACTCGCACAGCTCCCTTTTTAAAGTTAAAAAGAGTTGGGTCAAGCAGTGCTGCCATGCATGTAGGATCGTGAAGAAAAATCCCTGTAACCATGTGCAAGTAGGTCAGGCCCATAACTTATATCTAACGTTCGTCAGTGTGCAGCAGTTCTCTCAAAAACAAAAACTGAGAGAACCAATAATAGAGAAAAACCCTCTCTATACGAAAACGTGCACCACTGTGCTTGCAAATCAAAGAATCGAGCTTCGTAAAGCTCAAGATACAAGACATTTTAAAACACATTCAGCAAGAGAATTGTGGCAAGGTTTCTCCAAAGGAGAGCAGGGCATACCATCCAAATGATCAGACGATAAATGCCAATCGTGATAAAAGCGACAGCAGTTATAGATATATTTTCCGTACTCTCCACCAGAATCCCTTATTTCACACAAGTCATCTTCTGCAGAAAGGAACAAAAAATCTTGTAAAAGAAAAGTAAATCAAGACTGCCCTTGCGCACTGTATTTCAATACAAATTGCTGAATTGTCTGCCAAACAATCAATTGCAGTGTGCAGGTCAAGGAGCCCAGTCCTTAGAAATAGAAAAATCTTCGCGCGAACACTTGACATTCAACAAATCAACAGGAGACGGCGCCAGAGCGTACCATTAAAAATCACCTGAGTGGTCAAGTCTATGCCTATTGCAAGAGTGTTCATTCCACTAGTGAACACGATGTCTGCAGCTTCGGGATCGCTAAATATCTGCAATCCAATCATGTACATCCCCCGTGAATACAAATAAAAATGACTCGCCACTCACTAGAGGATATTAATTCTGACCAGCTGATAGACATAAAACTCAAAACCTTGCAAAGGTAAGCAAACAAATCACCAATATGTAAAGTGAAGTTTGATTCTCTTACGTTTCTCGAATGAGACTTTTGCCTTTTCAAACTTACATTAGCTTCTGCGGCTGGATTCATATTTCCACTTGCATTGAATGAACCCCCAAGGACTACCAATTGCCCAACATTTTTGGCAAAGTTTGAGTCCTTCTGAATAGCCTGCAAAGTGGATATCCATGAGATGACAGAATTGGAATAAATCACAACCTACCATGAAATTTCACATCTAAAGTCTTAAAAGTGAGAACAAATGAGTGAAGCAAACGTAATCACTAACCAGTGCAAGATTGGTGAGGGGGCCTAGACCAACCACGGTTACTTCGCCTGGGAATTCTGTTACATTCTCAATAAGAAAGTCTGCTGCATCTTTAGATAACTTTTGGCAGTTGGGTTTGGCTTGGTAAGTTTCTCCAAGTCCATCTGACCCGTGTGCAAAATACGCAATTCGAGGCTTCACCCGCTGTTTAAAAGTCAAAACGTGATAAGTTCATGCAAGTACGACAACACTTATCAGCATCAAATTCGCAAGCATGTAGTTATGGATTATCGGACAAACCTAAGACTCTCATTACTCATAAGGAAGTTTTCATTTCATTCGAAAAAATGATTTCCACATGATACTACGAATTAATTTGAAAACATGCAATATCACTCTTGGAACATAATGATGCAGTACAGCCAATCCATATGAAATGCATCAATATTGCTTTCAATTTGTCCTTCAATTTTTACTTGGGAAATGCAGATGTCAAATAAAACTTCTAAAATAACTGCTAAAACAAAGGAAGACAAGAATTCAAAACCTGCACTGTCCTAGTCATCTTAAGCAGTGGATTGGCTCTAAAATAGCCCTAAGAATACACATTCTGAACATAGTTGAAAGCGGCAGAAAGAATCGTGAGAAAACCTTTAACGGTTCTGACGGGCCTTCCGCAACCGGTACCTCCGGGTGACCTGCCATCTCGCACTAATGAACGCAAATTCATTGTAAGCTTATGAAGAGAAGATTTGCGAGGCAGTTGGCACAGCCTATGAAAAGTCTAATACCAAGGCTCTCAATAATAAATTTGATAATTTCAAATTTTCAAAGTTCCAAAATATTGTGCAAGCTGATTGTCACTCAATGTTGCAAAGTAATTTTCAAACAATGGCATTAATCTAAGAAACTTTCAAAAACAGAAACGAATGTATTATACGCTCAACACAATACACAAAGTTAGCTCATTCTAGATGTAATGTGAGTAACTATGGTATGTTCACAATCATCTCCATAAATATGGACCTGAATAATGAGTACATAATCACCAGATGGAGGGCGTTGATTGTCGCTAAATCGGTGTTTACGTTGCCAAAAATGGTGGTGAGTCCTATAACTTCAATTTCAGGGGCTTGAAAAGCCATTAAAATTGCCATCATATCATCTGCACATCAAAGTACTATCATGTTACATAAGGGATGATAAATTAAGAAAAAAAATGAAAAAAAATGAAGTTTCAATAAAAATGAAATAATAAATAATAAATAAAAACTCCAGCAATCAAATAGCGCCTGAAATTTGTGTATGCGATCCCTGCATATTTATAGTCAGGACCCCATGCATTAATTCTTCAAAATTTCTGCATTTGACTGCCTGGTTGTATTCAAAAAAATAGGATTTGGCATTGACAAACTAGCTTGATGGGCATCTGGAGGACAACCCATGAGTCCGCAATGTTAACAGGCAGTCGATGTTATTTAACATGCCAGTTGGAGGTTGATAATGCTACCTCTTTAATCCGGCATCTCATGAATTCGATGAAGTGAACCAGCAAATAAACTTGCTCCAAAATGATGATAGATAACCTAACTCGCTTGGGAAATTGGAGTCGGACGGAAGACAGTTGACGAAGTCAAATAAATCCCACCAAAAAGAAAAAAAGAAATCGCTATCTCCTACGTCCTTTGCAGATTGACTACCCCAAATAGGCCATGCAAGATTCAGAATTGCTCTCCGAGCTAAAGAAATAATCAATACCAGCTGTAGCGTTCAGAAGAATGAAGAAACGGATGACACCCAATTTTCGATAGGCCACACATTTTCTTAGAGTTGGCCCACATTCTGGCAACCAAGTGCTGCCAGATTTTAAAATTTTCAGCACAAATTCGATCAGTCTGACTGACTCATAGGAATAAGTAAGAAAAAAAGAAATGGATGAAGATGAGACTACCAGAGCAACAAATTTACCACTAAATTTGGATCTGGATCCGACACACAGTGTGCTCAAAGCGTAAAAACTCGAGGTCATGAAGGTAATGCCTAGGGATGTTCGGCGATCAGCTCTGGAGCAACAGGGACCCCCCAGAACACAACATGTATGCACTCAACAAACCGAATTACGCGTCATTGAACAATAACCATCCAGGACAACCCCTACGCTCGAACGCTTGGTTCCAAAACCTCAACCAAACAAAACAACGCACATTACTTGCTCCGCACAAAAAATTCTTCATCAACAAGGGGGTTGAAAGAACATACCAATACCGGGATCCGTGTCAATAATAACTTGCCTTCGACCTGCATGTTTGGAAAACTGGTCCTGTGCCACTAAGCCAGCTTTCCCGTCCATGCCCGCCCCTCCTTCTCCTTCCACCCACGCCTCGCGATCAACCCCAACTGCTGAAATTTTCCCAAAAACTCAGATCCATCGTGCTCCTCGCTAATCTTCCCATGCATTATACACATTATTCCCCTGCTTCAGCCCGGCAGCAACGTCCTCTCTCTCGCTGCCCACAAAAAGAAGCACCACCACGAGTGCACACGTAGCCAAGATGAACGTGGCCCCTCCCGCGATTTCATACACTCTGTCTTCATTCGTTCGTTGGTAGAACAGTTTCTGGAACGGAACAGTCGGATGCAATGTTCCATCATCCAGTGGGAGGATGAGAATACACGTTTGCATTGCAGGTTGATTTTTATGGGATTATCTGGCTTTCGTCTGAGTTGTTCGTTGGATTTTTCATATGTTATCATATACATGTTCGAAAAATCTCAAAGTGGTGTATCAAACTTCAAACCTTTAAAACCATTGACTTTAAAATATTGAATTTATATAAAAATTTATTTAATTTTAATTATTGATAATTGGCTCTATATATATGTATATATATATATATATATATGTATTGACCTCTATATTATATTATCAAAGCATTTTTTATTACTTAATTTTTTTTTGATTTAAACTTTAATTTCTATTAGAAATATTACAATTTTTTTTATTATAATCTAAATATTCTTTAATATATGCACTTTAACATAGTTTTCAAAGAAGAACCAATGTCTTTTTATGAGAAATATTATTAAAAACTTGTATTATTTTGTAAAAAGAAAAGTATGCTTTAAAAATTAAATGGCTGACTTCTTGATATATTTATGTATTGAAAAAATAAAACTAAAAATATTATTAAAATATATATTTATAAATTTCTATATAAATATATATATACTTAAATTAGAAATAAAAAATATTTTCTATTTCTATTTTTTAAATAATATAAAAAATTTAAATTAAATTAAATTCTTATAAATGATTTTAATTTTAAAAAAAGATAAATATTACTTTGGTAGGAGCTTCCAAATTATAATTCTAAAATTTTAGAAATTCAATATCATTGATTATTTAAAGAAATTATAAACTTAAGATGCAACTATGACTTCAAATGCATATTTGATACAAAAGATAAAAGATAAAATCAAATTAAAACCATGTTGATAGATTTTTAAAAAACATATAATATATATAAAAAAAAAAAGATCTAATTTAAATACATAGCTACTAGTTTTATAACACATAGACAAAAAAGCTACTATACTTTGATATTTCTTTATTTTTATAGAAGACTCAAAATGCAACATTGGATACTAGTAGTTTGGAAATTAATTTTATTTCTAAAAAATACATATAATAAAAATAAATAATTAATTAATATTTTTGATAATAAAAATTATTTTTTTGACAACCAAATACTTAAAATTTGATTTTAGGTACCTCAAATCTTTTACTATGTCTATTTTTAAGATACTAAGCTTTTAATAATAATTTATTTTAGAATAAACATAAATAATAAAAAAATAATAATAATTCTAACAAATCACCTATTTTATTCTTCAATACTATCTTTGCTCACAAAAAAAAAAAAATTATATTGAAAGGACCTTCAAAGCATACTTAAGAATCTATTGTTATTTAAAATATATTCTTTTTAAAATATATGTCTTTATAAACACCTAAATATATAGTATTAGTATCCAAAATCTCAAAACTAATAATGAATTTGATTTATTAAAGAAAAAACTAAACAAATGACAAGACATATCTTTATTTTAAAAACAAAATTATGATGATATATTTTTTTTCTACAAAAATAAATAAATTAGATTGAATTAAAGAATTTTTACTTCTAGTATTGAAGTATTCTTTTCTTCAAACTTATCTAGTTGTTAATATCCATCTTAATGAGCTTTTAATCTCTTTAACTAAGTCAAGTTTATTCAACTCAATTGAATTAGATCAAATAAGATTTTATTCAATTGATTAAATTCAATTATTAATATTTTTTTTCTTGAGTCTAAATTTTTTTTTAAAATTATACGGTAGAAAATCACTACTTAATTTATTTTTTCTAATAAATTTGTTGCCTAAGTTATTAGTTCTTCTATCATCTCCTCTCACTCTTTTTACTCCAATTCTTTACTTAATGTACTCTTAGTCTAAGTTGGACCAATAGCAAATATCAAAGTAGACTTAAATTATCTTCTTTATTAATTTTTTAATAACAACCAAGTCTTTTTATATCTTTACATAGAAGTTAAACAAATCCTTCTAATTTTTGCTAAATATATTTTTTATTCAAAAAATTTGTACATATTTGGATTTTTTTTTTTTATATCTTGATATTATTAGTGGTTTTTTTATATTTAATTATATTTTATAATGTATCTCTTTTCTATTCTCTCTTTATTGTCTCTTGATTTGACTAAATCTTATTTTAGCTATCAAACTTAAATATATTCACAAAAAAAGTTTTTTTTTAAGGTGGGAGTTCTTTTTTTTATAATTCTAAAGATAAAACTTATTGTAGATTTGGCTTTGGATAATTATATGTTAATAATTATTTAAAATATTAGTTATTATTTTTTGATGGATTACATACATATATATATATATATATATATATATATATACTTGATTATATATATATACTTGATTTTCATGAGGATTTCAAAATATCATCAATTTTTATAACTAGTGGCAATTCTTCTTCCTTCATGAGAATACTTTTTTTCTTATTATATAGAAAGATTGGTTTTTGAGCTCAAACTAGAAGCTATCTTGTACATTCTGCTCTTAGAATTGATTATCTTATTTTAGTTGTATTGATCTTTTATACTTAAATGGTTATTATTGTTTGTTGTAGCTACACTCTTTGATGTCTTTTTTGAATTTGATGAATTATAAGAAACTTCTTATTACTAAAAAAAAATTACTATTGATTTCTTAAATTTATAGATTGGTTTAAATAACCTTTATTTAGTTGTGTATTTTGTCTTTTCCACCAAAGTTTCAAACTTTGAATACTCCCTTAGAATAATTATTTGGTGGAACTTCTAATATAGTTGTTTAATTTATGGTATTTATATTAGTACTTATCTTTAGGATTACTAGATTCTTTGTTGTCTTATAAGATGATATTATAATTTGAATTAGATATTAAGTTGTATTATATATTTGAAAGGTGTGAGAAGAATAATTACAAAAATAGATGTAAGAAATAAAGGTCTTAGAAGTTTTAAGTTAGACAATCAAATAAAATATCAAATACTTATATTTTTAATGGAGATGAAAGTTTTTAAAAAACTTTCATTATATGCTAATAAAATAGTAATTTAAATTTTTGTGGTACTTAAAAGAATTGGCAAGAACTTTGATTAGATATCTTTTATATTTTGAATTTGAAATAGGAGCTTACTACAATCCATACTATCAATTCTAAGAATGTAAAGGGATTAGAATAGAATTATAATCAAATTATAATAGAACTTAATATCTAATTCAAATAATAATATCATCTTATAAAAAATCATAATATTAATAATAATTAAATTTCTTATAGAAATTATAATAATTTGGCTAAATTAAAATAATTGATTTTTAATTCTTTCTTATTTTATAATTGGTATTTATTTACAAAGTTTTTTACTAACTTTATATGTACTACTAATAAATTTATTTTATATAAAAATTCCAATCGAATATACCTTATCTAATTCTTATCTCTTTAATATTATCATTTTTAAAAAAACATTACTTAGTCATAAATCTAGTTTCATTTTTTTTTTTATTTTCTAAAATTAAGATTATTTATAAAAGATAATAAATAGCTATCAAGAATATAAACTAAAAAAAGATGTATAAATCAATGAAATCTATATCAAAAGAAAATGACAAAATTAAAATTAAAATATAATATATTCAAGAAGAAACTAGAATGACTATTGTAAAGACTAGAAAATACAAAGACTTTTAAACTAGACAAGAAGCAAAAAAAGAATTGATAAGAGTAAAAAAAGCTTCATTCTTATTTCTATATATACTATTTATCTAAGAGCTACATGGCGGTGTTGTGGTAGAAAGAATTTGCCTTAAGAAAGCACTAGCTTCTGGCTGCCACTAATTACTCAACTAAGATCCAAGTATAACAAAATCCCCAAATTTATATAAAATATTTCTTCATAGGGCTATTACATCCAATAGATAAGCCTTATTTTTTCAAATCTCTTAAAACATAACAAATGCTCTAAAACCCTCATTCACCCGTAGAGAGGGAATTTTTTTTGAACTTCAATAATCCATAACTTTTAATCCAATTGTCTAAATCTACTCCAAATTTATATGAAGTACTGATTTATTCTTCACAACTACCACCACAAATTTTAACTATTGATTCATTACCAATCTTTAAATATTGTCAAAATCCTAGCAATAGCTTCAAACCCTTGTTTACAAACACCCACATACTAAATTCTTCATATCTCACAATCTAAAAGTCCAAATGCTAATAAACTTTAATTTATAGCTTTTTAACATAATAATACACCTTCTTAGAAAGTTTGAGATAAAAATTCATCCAAAAACTCAAGATATGGCAAATCCCATCACTATCAATAAAACGGCCTACTTATTTTTGAATGGCTTCCTTGAAGTTGCCAAAACCCTTGTTCTCCTCATGGACAATCTCCTCAAAGCCTATTGGGCATGACCATTGATCAATAGGAATGAAGAACTTCACCCCTTGTCTTCATTCATTCATTCTTTATCTTCATCCTTCCAAGCAAGCATCTTAGTAGTTTAATTGTTCATCTTTAGGCCCCAACCTTCTTTCAAGGCTTCATATTAAATATTTAGGTTCTATATAATTTAAATCCCATAATCAAATTAAGTAAAAATCTAAAATAAAATTTCTTATATTAGTTCCTTTTAATTTATTTTACTAATTATTCTAACACATATCTAAATTTATAAGCATATTATATATTTTGAGTGGATTTTACATTTTATAAGCAATTATAGTACGACAACCACCTCTTCCAAACCTACACATCCTCCAATATGTGCCAAAAAATCACCCCCTCTAATCTTCAGCTTAATCAATAATTCTTGAATAAACTAATGACTAATTTGTGCTTCTTTCTCTAACTTGGCTCCTTAACTTCTCTTCTTGAGTGTATCTCTATTATAACATCTTCATCCATGCTTATACCTAAGTTTTCCAAAATTTATACCAAACCATCTTCTAAACTTGCTTCTTTTGTTATTCCTACTATAATTTCATTATTTGAAATTAAACCCGCTGTTTTTAAATTTTTTTCTTGTTCTTGTATCCTTCTTCTATTTATAGGATTCAAATTTTCAATCCTTTGAAAACTTATTAATCCATTGCCAATCAAAACCAAAATGTAGAACCAAAGTTTTTTATGTTGGAATTTGGAGACAATCTATTTTGCATCCATGTACCTCCATTCTAAATGGGTACCCTTTAAAAACCTAAGAAAGTATTTTTTGGCCTCTAAAGGCATCTCTCTTAGTTGCTTTCTATGCCTTTCATGAATAGGCTTTACAGTAAGAAATTGCACAATTTTCTTCTCATCACAACTACAAACCCTGGCATAATGTGAACCATCATTCAAGATTCTAGTCTCCATCCTAGTAGCTGTAATATAATGTTGACCAAGTATTACTAGATATGTAGCAGAGTTTTTCACAAAGAGGTTTTGCTCCACCTTCACATCTCCAATCTTGGCTTTTACAGCTTGACAAGCTCCATATAAGTTACCTTGTTCATTGTTTGTATTGAACTTGCTTGTGTCATTTTTCTCCTTCTCTTTGCCCGTCTCCCACCATTCTCTTGATAATGGTGTATCATTAGAATGAAGAAAAGAAGGTACTTTTTTTGGATTTATTTCTTGAGAAACTTCTTTGTTCTTTGGAGACTTCCTCTTGCTTGTAAGCTCAACAATATCTACTTCGTGAATAGCTCTATTCCTCTTTTCTTCAACTATTATATCATCTAAATTATCATTCTTTTGGTTTCCATCCAAAAATATTTTAATGCTTATAGCATTAATTAAATCATTCCATCTAGTCATTTTTCTAATAGCTTCAACTTCCCTAATTATGACTTCTTTATTTGATGAAGAAGCAGCTTTAACAGCTTTCTGCTCAACTGTATTAAAATAAGACTCTACTTCTCTTTCATGCATGGTACCACCTTTTCTTGTCTACTCTTCTATCAACTTTGTCATACCTTCCTTTCCAAAGTTGGTCTTTAAAGGTTCATCAGTACCTATTAGCCTTATCATGCCTTCTTTAAAATATGTAATATTTTCTTTGATTACAATCTTATGAGTATTACAATCACCTTGCTTGTAGTTTGGCCTATCACACCATGTGCATCTCTTGTTATGAACATAAGATTTATTCTAATAATTACATAATTAATATAAACCAATAAGAGTAGATAAAATAAGTTGATTTGATAATATCTGATAAAGAAGCTTCATAAAAGCTTCATAAACGCGGAATCACCTTTATACATGTCTATAGGTGATTAGTAGGTTAGAAACTTGGTCAACAAGCTAGCTACATGGCGCACATGTTAGTAGCTTGTAGAACAAGCTAGCCATGTGTCACACATATTGGTAGCTTACGGAACAAGCCAAGTATGTGGCGCACATGTGGAAAACTTGTCGTGCACGTTTGAAACAGTGTCGGGTAGAGAGAATTCGCCTTGGAAAAACGTTGGGTTCCTAGCTGCTACTAGAATTAGCAGGGAACATGAGAGGAAGCCGTTGTCATGGCAAAAGTCCACTTCGGGTAGATGCAAGGTCCTTCTTTACAATCAAGTTGGATCCAATATGCACAAACTTTCTTAAATTTCTCTTTTTTAGTCACAAAACCATGCGTATAATAAATCAACAAACTAGAAGCTTGAAAATTTATAAATCAAAATCCAACCATTTAAATAAGTTCAAACTTTGAAAGCGTAGAGTTCACTTCTTTAATCATCTTCACAAAAATTCTCAATTGTGAATTCATTACCGGTCGCCAGATATCATCAAAATATTAGCAAGTAATTTTATAAGTAAAAACCAAACTAAAAACTTGAAAATTTGTAATTTAAGATCTAGCTCTTCAAATAAGCTTAAAATTTAGGAAAACATAATTCATATCTTTGATCTTTGTCACATAATTTTTGAACCGTGAATTCATTGCCAATCGTTAGATGTCACCAAATCCTTGGCAGATACTTTTGAAAGTCAAATCTCAACCAGAAGTTTGAAAATTCATAATTTAAGATCCAACTATTCAAATGAGCTCAAAATTTGGAAAAACATAATTCATACTTTTGATCTTTGTCACATAATTTTTGAGCTGTGATTTCATTGTTGATCGTTAGATGTCACCAAATCCTTGGCAGATACTTTTGAAAGTCAAATCCCAACTAGAAACTTGAAAATTCATAATTTAAGATCTAGCCATTCAAATAAGCTCAAAATTTGGGAAAACATAATTCATACCTTTGACCATTGTTACATAATTTTTGAGCCATGAATTCCTTGATGATTGTTAGATATCACCAAATCCTTATCAGGTACTTTTAAAAGTCAAAACCTTAGACACCTGAGAATAAATTTTGCCATTACTCCCTAATCAAAGTCTTAATTGATATGAGATTTTAGACATATACTCTTTATAGTATAAATGATATGTACACAAAAAATGAGCTTCAAACTCATCTTAAAACTCAAGTTCTAGCTTAAAGCAAACCCTTCTATTTATCTAATTCCTTCAAAACCCTAGTTTAGTTTGCTGGGTATAACTAGCCATATCTCACTCATTTTGGATTCATTTCTATTAATTCTTGGATGTAAAATGTATAGCTTGAAGTCTAGTTTCTAACCCAACTTCTTAATTTCTTATTAGTATCTTAAAACTCCTAATATATCCAAAAAAGTGATAGTAGATGTCATATTAGTAGCCTAAGTTCAAACAAGCATATCTCTCTCATCTAAGTTTTGAATCATGCGTTTCTACCACCTAAACTCATGTCGAGAAGATGCACTCTTTCAATACTCCCCTCAATTTGCCAAAAAACCCTGTCTTCTTCTCCTTCGAGCTTGTCAAAGAAGTCGCAACCAAGGTCTTCAAAGTCCAAGTCAACAATTAATAGTTTAATATTATAAAAACCCCAAATCTAATCCTCCAAATCAGCACTATTAATGGTAGCTGATTATTGATATCCAAACCTCTATTTATCTTTGATAAAATCCTAAATTCAACCTCAAAGTCAAAACTCCTTATATCTACAAATATAACCTTGAATCTATTAAAACCTAAGTTTGGAAAAAAGATAAAAAGAAATAAAAGAAAGTTTCAAGGCTAAATCAAAGTTAAAGTTAAGATTAAAGATAAGGTAAAATTTTAGCCAAAGAAAAAGAAAGAAAGTGAGGAATTTTTCTTAAACTATATAAAAACTTAGATTGGTAAGAAGAAAGAAAGAATTTAATAAAATTTTAAAGAAAAGATAGTTAAGTTAGATTTCTATATATGGATGTATTTACTTCACAACACCGTGCAAGTATCTTCTATACTTGCACAATATTTGTTCAAGCTTTCAAATTATATTTGTATTATACTTGTACAAGACTTATACAATTATAAAGTATAGATCCTTGAATAATACTTATATAAATACTTATATAATACTTATACAAATATTTGTAAAAAATTGTATATAATCCTTGATATAATACTTGTACAAATACTTATACAAATATTATGTATAATACTTATAGAATATTTATATAAATACTTGATATAAATATAAGTATATATACTTATATAAAAGGTATAAGCAAAGTGTGTATATATTCAAGTATACCTCAAAATACAACCGCATATGAGGAATACAAGTTATACAACAAGCTGAAATTTATTAAATTACTAAAAATTCATCCAAAGTTCAAATCAAGCGTGCTTATAGCTTTTGGAAAGCCAATAATCTATTGTAAAACATATCAAAATTTCACAAATAGATGACTTACTGTTTAAAAGTTATGACTAAAAGAAATAAGCACTAAAACTTCCCAGCAAATGCAAAGGCAGCAAAGCTCCTCTTCACTTCAGCCTTTGTTGTGATTACTTCTCTTTTCCAAATTAGGTATACAATAGCTTTTTAGAAAGCTCACTTCATCATCTAACTTGTTCTAAAATTTTGCATGCATGCCTCTCAAACTCTAGATTTTATAGCTAGTTGATTCTACTCTTCAAACTCTATAAAGAATTTTCCCTCTTGATACTTCACGGCTCATAAAAATTTTATAAAAGCTTCAAATATATTGATTTTTGTTTTCATAGAAAGCTTATATAAGCTACTATAAAAATCTAAAATATCAAAAAGATTGAAGATATTTTCCGACTTGGGTTTTTGAACAAAATCTCTGCCCCTCTTCATCAAGTGGCAACAAATTCTTTCCCACTCTCAAGTTCATAACTTTTCTTCTCCAACTCCAAATATTTAAAGAGATGTCTTGATAGAAAGCTAGCACAATTTCCTACACTTTCTATGAATTTTACTAAGATAAACTGGAAATCAAACTTGCAGTGGCAGATCAAAGTTTCTGCCGTCACTTTTTGATAGCAGCAGATCTCACTCTACTAAAACAAGCATAATTTTTTGCTCACAGCTTCAATACAAGAAAGTAACTAAGTTCTAGAATTCTCTCAATTCCAAGAACACACACCTTAATTTTCATTACAAACGCTTCTATATCCTTGGAGCTATCTCTCTCCAAAATTTACCACTCAAAACTGCCAAACCCTAGGTCTAGCAAGAGGAGTATATCCCCCTTTTTTGTCATATCAATCTATGGCATGCCCACATGGGCAACCAAATCCTATTGGATAGGCCCTATTCACCCCATGCTCTTCTATCTTGCACCTAAACCAGACCCAAAAACCTAAACCTTATGATCCTAGCCTCTGTTATTCGATTCCCTTCAAAAAATAAATCCTAACTCCTAATAAATCCTTAGGCAACCCCCTTGAAGCCCATTGGGCATGATTTTCAGCCAATTAGAATAGATATTTCTATCATCCACCTCTATTCATCCACATAGATGGCCAAACTACCCTTTTTACACTAAAATCCTTTTTTAATTCTTCTTCTTATAAGATTTACATACTTTGTGCTTTAAGCACCAAATAAAAGAAGTAAACTAAGATTTTAAAGATCACCAATGTCTAACAAAGATGACTTAAGATATACAAAAGTTACTATTAATATAAAATCAACCTCAAAAGTCAGTACTAAAAAAAAAATAAGGTTGTATAAACCTTGATAATAATCCTTTTAGTAGATCCTTTTTAAACTAGCAACCTAATCACATCCTATAACTAATAAAAGTCCACTAATATAGCTTTCATTTAACTATGTAATAAATTATACATTAATTTTACATGTACAATTTTTTCACATAGTAGCTGAACCACAACACGACATCGTGCAGTTGGAACCTTGTACAATTCCTAGTGAAGGTCCTATTCTCTCTTTAGAATCTTCTCCTTGTTTTATAATAGATGTATATTTATGACCAAAAAACTACAAAGCCGTTGTTTTATTAGATTTAGGAGCCTCAACATGCTTTTTAGATAAATAATTTGTTAAGAATCGTAAAATATCTTTAATATAGAAAACTAAACTTGTACATGTAGAAGTCATAGATGGTCGTCCATTATCTTCTAGAGATATCACTCATGAAATCCGTCTTATAAAAGTAATAATAGATGGTCTAAATAGCTACGTAACCTTTAATATAATTAAATCTTCCTCTAATCCAATTATTTTAGATTTATCATGGCTAGAAAAATATAACCCTCAACTAGATTGGAATTCTTGTAGACTTGACTTTTTTCAGAATATTATTAAACATTCTACTGATCAAGTAAAAAGCTATAAGTCTAGTATAATAAAACCGGTACTTATAGATATAAAAGCTTTTATACACACAATAAAAGAAAGATCAACTTTTGTTATTTATGCCACATCCATTTCTGATAGTGGAAAGACTTTAAGTGGCATTCCAAACCAATATCTGGATTATTAGGTTGTTTTTGAGAAAAAAAATGTAGATATTCTTTTGGAGCATCATCCATATGATTGTTCAATCGACCTCAAGGAAGGAACTCAACCACCATTTGGACCAATCTATAATTTATCACAAGATGAATTGGTTGAGCTCAAGGCATATATTGATGAGAATTTGGTCAAGAATTTCATACGCCATTCTAAATCTCCAACAAGAGCTTTAATTCTATTTGTAAAGAAAAAAGATGGATCATTGTGGATGTGTGTTGACTATCAAGGACTCAACAAGATCACAATCAAGAATAAATATCCATTACTTTTGATAGCAAGATTCCTTGACCAGTTCAATCAAGCTAAGATCTATACAAAAATAGATCTAAGAGGAGCATACAATCTAGTATGCATCAAAGAAGGAGATGAATAAAAAATTGCGTTTCAAACTACATTCCTAGATAACTTTGTTGTCTACTACCTAGACGATATTTTGATCTATTCTAAGAACCTAGAAGAATATGAAGTATATATTCGTCAAGTATTACAAAAACTTAGAGATGCGAGATTGTACGCCAAGATGAAAAAGTGTGTATTTTACACTACTCAAGTTGATTTTTTAGGATACATCATTTCAAATGATGGTCTCATGATGGATTTTAAGAAAGTCTAGACAACCATGAATTGGAAGATTCCAAAGATGGTAAGAGATGTCCAATATTTTTTAGAATTTTCCAATTATTATCAAATCTTCATCAAAGACTTCTTTCAAGTTGTAGCTGCACTTACACGTTTGACCTATAAAGACAAACTCCAATGGAATCAAGAAGTGGAAATAGCATTTGAAGCTCTAAAGACATCATTTATTTTTGTAGCAATCTTGTATCGTATTAATTTTTTCAAGGCATTTTTTATGAAAACAAATGCATCAGATTTTGCCTTGGATACAATTTTGTCATAAATGAGAACAGATGACAAACTTCATCCAATAGCTTTTCATTCAAGAAAATTTTCAATAGCCGAGATCAATTATGAGATCCACGATAAAGAACTTTTTGTAAACATGGATTTCTTTCAAGAATAGCATTATTATCTAGAAGGCGCTTCTCGTCTAATCACCGTGTATACGGATCACAAGAACCTCAAGTATTTCATGTTGGCACGCATGTTGAATCATCGTCAAGCTCGTTGGAATATGTCTTTGTCAAGATTCAAGTTTATTATGACTTATTGGCCAAGAAAACAACAAGGTTTGTCCGATGCCTTTTCTAGATGTTCTTATTTTGTACCAAAAGAAGGAGATGTAGCTTTTGAGCAACAAAGAACATCCTTCTTGAAACTACAGCAATTTCATCTTTTAGCAATTAAATCAATATTAACTGTTGATTCAACTTTTCTCAAGCAAATTTAGTCTTGAACTTAGATTATATGCTCTACAAGAAGAAGCACGTTGTCGTATGTCTTGAAGTCTTGCTTGAGAATGCTCCGGGCACCTGGCTGTGGAAGATAAAAGGAAAATACGCAATAATAACTAGTCCTAACTTCTCTAATCAATCTTTAAAGAGTCCTTAATCATACCTTAACTAAATCCAAGTCAACCTTAATCAAATTAAAAAAAAATCCTAAAATAAATCCTACTAAACTCTAATCAATCCTAACAAATCCTAAAACAAATGCTAACTAACCTTAGTCGAATCCTAACCAAATCCTAAGGAAATCTTAAGGCAATTTTAGAACCTCAACAACTAGCAAATAAATTGTTGATTTTGATTGAAATTTTGTACACATCTTATTAATTAAGTTGAAAACAAGCACATTAAGTTTAAAGAAGATCTAATTTTACAAAAAGAAGAAAAATCCATAAATTTGCATAGGTGACGGCCGGCCTCCTTCTCCAATCTTGATGCCAATATTCTAATATCTAAATCTTCCGTTTATACCATTCAATTGCTCTCAAAATTTGAATGTGTGTAGAAAAACAAGTCTACTACTCACATACACAAATTTCACTCCAATCCAACTAGCAAATTGCTCATGATCTCAAAAACCCTAACTGACCTTCAAAACTTAATTTCTAAGACCTTGACTCACTTAAATCTCAATTACGTACAACTAAACCGTTAGATTGAGCTCAAATTCATAGCACACATTAATAACAATATCCAAAAATCGACAAATTTTCAGCCGTGGATCTACTATAAAACTTCTGAAATTGCCTAAAATATCAACCCTATTTTATTTCACAAAATCCCAAGTTGCCAAAAACAACCCTGACTTTGCAAAGCTATTACAAAGTTATTTCTTATCTTAATCACTCCAAATCAACTCCTATGCAAAACCTCTTAATTTTTCTCTCTAACCCCATCTTTAGATTTGCCAAAAGACTCTTGATTTGTCCTAGGCGGCCGTTTTAGTAGCCAAAGGTCTGATTTCGACCCTATCCTACAAACGGCCAACCCTTAGGTATCAATCTAATATATCCTAGGGATTTTATAGCCTGACCCTATCCTCAACTTAACCCTAATATCAATCATATTAGTAATTTATTCTTTTTACTATATTTTTATTAATTTATGGCCTTTCTAAGGCTTTAAAAGAATTACTACAATCTAGAAGGTAAAATTACTAACTAATTCTTATCTATTAGCTATTAAGTGAAGAAAATAAACTAAGAGGCTTTCATAAAAACCTTGTTAAAATATGTTGAATTCTTGTTGAACTAAGACAATAGAGTATTAATTGAAAAATCATTTTTAGTCATAGTTTCACCATATAATCATGTCACAATACGACAACGTTTATGTGTTCTTCAAGCACATCATGATTTTATAATGATAGGACATTTTGGATACAACAAGACTTTGGAACTTATATCAAGAGATTTTTGGTGGCCTCATATGTAGAAGGCAGTCAAAGACTTTGTACAATCATGTGATATGTGCTCAACATCAAAGACTCCTCGTCATTGACCTTTTGGACATCTTCAGTCATTATCTATTCTAGAACAATCATGGTCTTCTGTTTCTATGGATTTCATCACAGATCTTCTAAGTTCAAGATCTTATGACTCTATATTTGTAATAGTAGATTGGTTCACCAAGATGGCACATTTTGTGCCATACACAAATTCTATCTCAGGTCAAGAAACAGCTAAGCTTTTCATTGATAATATCTATCGCTAGTATGGATTATCTAAAGATAATATATCGGATAGGAAAACTCAATTTATGTCAAGATTTTGGAAAATCCTTTTCAAGATCTTAAAAGTGGACATAAAATTATCTTCAACTTTTCATCCTCAAATTCACAGACAAACAAAGTACATGAATCAAGTCTTGGAGCAGTACTTAAGATATATCATCAACTATCAATAAGATGATTGAACAGCTCTTTTATCATTGGCAGAGTTTTCTTATAATAATATGATACATCCTTCTACGCAACAAACACCTTTTTTTGCCAATTGTGGTTACCATCCATGACTTGATGCTTTTGACTTTTCAAAAGTTGATAATCTAGTGGCAGATGATTTGGCAAATCGTTTGTTAGAGCCACATGCAATAATAAAGGTGCAATTAAAAAAAGCTCAAGAACAACAAAAAATAAATATAAATGTGTATCGCAAGGAACAACCACAATTCAATGTGGGAGACAAGATATGATTACTTCATTGCAATATCAAGACTACTCGTCCTTGTGATAAGTTAGACTATTGTAGGCTTAGACTTTTTCCTATTTTTGAAGAAATCAATCTAGTTGCATATTGATTACATCTATCGGAGTCCATAAAGATTGATCCTATATTCCACGTGTCCCTACTTGAGTCATATAAGACAATGGATATACAAAGAAGAAGACAAATGCCACCACCTCCTATAGAAGTGGACAACAATGAAGAATTCGAGGTTGAAGAGATTTTAGATTCAAGGCGGTGCCAAAATCGACTAGAATATCATGTGCATTGGCGTGGATATAATATTAGTGAACCCACATGAGAGCCATCCAAGAATCTAGCAAATACATCAATAAAAGTCAATGTATTTCATCGACGATATCCATCAAAATTAAGATAAAAAAATCAAAAAAAATCTTTGCTATAAAATAAATGAAGTTCTATAGAGGTTTTATCCTACCTTGTATCATTATTTGTTATTTCCTTAGATTTATTTGTGCTAAAGACATAGAGGATCAACATCCAGCGAATTTAGCTCAAGAACAATCATTTGCTGAATTATGAGACGAGACATTACGACTATCACAACCTTCAAGACGATGAAATAGAGATGAAGACCCTCAAGAACGACATGTCCTTCCTTGGATTGATGGCGAAATACAACGTGTTTGGTATCACGACCTTAGAAGAGACTCTTGATGTTTAGTGATATTTTTAGAGGTAAAATTTATTCCTGATGATATTTCTAATGTTTTCTTTGAAGCGAGTTATGAAGGCCTCAACAATAATCAAATAATAGGGTGGTCCTCTTGCCTTGGTATGAGACATTATCGATGGCTAAAAGGACCTATCAACTACCTTCGAAGGGAACATAGATCAGAATATGTCAAAAGCACAATTCGACGTATTCTGGACTTCTTCAACATATAATCATTGCTCCTCGTGGAACTCGTCTCTAGAAGGGGGGATAATATCACGGACATAAGATTTATTCCAATAATTATCTAATTAATATAGACCAATAGAAATAGATAAAATAAATTGATTTGACAATATCTAATAGAGAAGCTTCCTAAAAACTTCATAGATGCGAAATCACCTATATACATATCTATAGGTGATTGGTAGGTTAAAAACTTGGTCAATAAGCTAGCCACATGGCGCACATATTGGTAGCTTGTGGAATAAGCTAGCCATGTGTCATACATGTTGGTAGCTTGCGGAATAAGCTAAGTATGTGGCACACATGTGAAAAACTTATCGTGCAAGTTTGACACGTTGTCGTGAAGTAAATATATCCATATATAGAAATCTAACTTAACTATCTTTTCTTTAAAATTTTATTAAGTTCTTTCTTTCTTCTGATCAATTTAAGTTTTTATATAATTTGAAAAAAATTCCTCACTTTCTTTCTTTTTCTTTGGCTAAAATTTTATCTTATCTTTAATTTTAACTTTAACTTTGATTTAGCCTTGAAACTTTCTTTTATTTCTTTTATCTTTTTTCCAATCTTAGATTTTAGTAGATTCAAGATTATATATATAGATATAAGGAGCTTTGACTTTGAGGTTGAATTTAGGATTTTACCAAGAATAAATAATAGATTTGGATGTCAATAGTTGGCTACCATTAATAGTGCTGACTTGGAGGATTAGATTTGGGATTTTTATAACATTAAACTATTAATTGTTGACTTGGACTTTGAAGACCTTGGTTGCGACTTCTTTGACGAGCTTTGATTTTTTGGCAAATCCAGAGAGGTATTCAGAGAGAGCTTCTTCTTGGCATGAGTTTAGGTGGTAAAAACGCATGATTCAGAGCTTAGATGAGAGAGATATGCTTATTTGAACTTAGACTACTAATATGACACCTATTGTCACTTTTCAGGGTATATTAGAAGTTTTAAGATACTAGTAAGAAATTGGGAAGTTGGGTTAGAAACTAGACTTTAAGCTATACATTTTACATCCAAGAATTAATAAAAATGAGTCCAAAATGAGTGAAATATGGCTAGTTTTACCCAGCAAACTAAATTGGGATTTTGAAGGAATTAGATAAATAGAAGGATTTGCTTTAAGCTAGAACTTGAGTTTTAAGATGAATTTGAAGCTCATTTTTTGTGTACATATTACTTATACTATAAAGAGTCTATGTCAAAAATCTCATATCAATTGAATCTTTGATTAGGGAGTAATAGCAAATTTGTTCTCAGGTGTCAAATTTATGTGACAAAGATCAAAAGTATGAGATATGTTTTTCCAAATTTTGAGCTTATTTGAACAATTTGATCTTAAATTATGAATTATCAAGTTTTAGGTTTGGTTTTTACTTATATAATTACTTGCTAATATTTTGATGATATTTGGTGATCGGTAATGAATGCACGGTTGAGAATTTTTGTGAAGATGATTGAAGAAGTGAACTCTATGCTTCCAAAATTTGAACTTATATAAACGGCTGGATTTTGATTTATAAATTTTCAAGCTTCTAGTTTGTTGATTTATTATACGCATGGTTTTGTCACTATAAAAGAAAAATTTAACAAAGTTTGTGCATATTGGATCCAACTTGATTGTAAAGAGGGACCTTGCGCTCTACGCAGGCGAACTTTGCCGCGCAGCGTGTCTTGAAATCGATTGCATTATAGGAGTCCTATAGAATCTTGAATTATCGAATTAGAAGAATTTGCCTTAGAGCGGGTTCTAGGCGCTACTAGACTTCAGAGAACGTGAGAGAGCCCAGGTCTGATATATTACTATCTTGCCGCGATATTTCTTCAAGCTTTCAAGTTATACTTGTATTATACTTGTACAAGTCTTGTACAAATATAAATTATAAATACTTGAATAATACTTATACAAATACTTGTATAAATACTTGTATAAATCCTTGGTATAACATTTGTACAAATACTTGTATAAATCCTTGGTATAATACTTGTATAAATACTTGTACAAATATTATGTATAATACTTGTAGAATACTTATAGAATACTTATAGAATACTTGTATAAATACAAGTATATATACTTGTATAAAAGGTATAAGCAAAATATGTATGTATTCAAGTATACCTCAAATTACAACCGCATATGAGGAATACAAGTTATACAATAAGCTGAAACTAAATAAATCACTAAAAATTCATCCAAAGGTCGAATCAAGCGTGCTTATAGCCTATGAAAAGCCAATAATCCATTGTAAAACATATCAAAATTTCACAAATAGATGACTTACCATTTAAAAGTTATGGATAAAAGAAGTAGGCGCTAAAATTTCCAAGCAAATGCAAAGGCAGCAAAGCTCCTCTTCACTTCAGCCTTTGTTGTGATCACTTCCCTTCTCAAAATTGGACATGCAATAGCTTTTTAGAAAGCTCACTCCATCATCTAACTTGTTCTAAAATTTCGCATACATGCCTCTTAAACTCCAGATTTTGTAGCTAGTTGATTCTACTCTTCAAACCCTAGCAACAATTTGCCCTCTTTGACACTTCACGGCTCATAAAACTTTCATCAAAGCTCCAAATGTATTGATTTTTGTTTTTTGTAGAAAGCTTGCACAAGCTTCTACAAGCACCTAAAATATCAAAAAGATTGAAGAGACTGTCCGACTTGGGTGGTTGAACAAAGTCTCTGCCTCTCTTCGTCGGATGGCAGCAAACCCTTTCCCACTCTCAAGCTCACAACTTTTGCTCTCCAACTCCAAATGCTACAAGAGATGTCTTGATAGAAAGCTAGCACAATTTTACACACTCTCTATAAATTTCACTAAGAAAGAGTTGAAATCAAACTTGCAGTAGCAGCTCGAAGTTTCTGCCCCTCTTCGTCGGGTGGCAGCAAACCTCACTCTACTAAAACAAGCATAACCTTTTGTTCACAACTCCAATACAAGCAAGTGAGTAGGTTCTAGAATCCTCACAACTCGAAGAACACACCTACCAATTTTCACTACAAAAACTTCTATCTCCCCGGAGCTATCTCTCTCCAAAGTTCACTATTCAAAACTGCCCCCTTGCACAATCTAACAAGAGGAGTATATCTCCCTTTCTTTCTATAATAGACTATGAGACGCCCACATGGGCAGCCAAATCCTATTGGATGGGCCTTATTCACCCCATGCTCTTCTTTCTTATCCTTCATAAGATCCATTCTATCTCAAAAGTCAACAAGAAAGGTAAAACAACCTTTACCTTTCTTCTAATTACAAAAGAGTCTATTCTAGGATATAAATAAGGTAAGAACAAAACAAATAGCCATCTTAATTCACTAATTAAGTGGCTATAATAAATCCTCTCCTTATAATATCTTCTAAAATAACCTCTAACACTCACACATATATTAACAATAGATACAAGATTTTTCATATTTTTATACACTACACGTAAATGCAGTATGACATGCTCCCCTTCTAAACCTGCACATCCTCCGGTATGTGCCAAGTTTAATCCTCTTCATCCTCCGTTTCAATCTCTTCATCACCTGCTGGTATTTCTTTGGTCTCTGATGGAGTTAAGAATTCTTCAAGACCATTGGTGTGAAACTTTCCATCCCTTCTTCTATATGTTTTAATTCTTTTGCCAGCTATTGGGATCTTCAATAAAGTTCCATCCAACTCTCGCAGCGAATATGTGGCATTGGTATGTATTTTAACCACCACATATGGTCCAAACCATCTTCGTGCAAATTTCCTCATTGTGCTGTGCTGATGTTCTAATGAACTGTCAAACACCAACACCCAATCACCTTCTTCAATTTTCTTAGACCTCATTCTATGGGTTTTGTCAAATCTCTCTTTATTGCTCAATCTAGCAGCCTTAAGCCTTTTTAATGCTATTTGCATATCTTCAGGCAATCTTCTAAGCTACTGAATGCGAAGTTCTAATAGTCTTTTTCTTGTAATATCATCTTCCCAAGACAAAAATATCCAAGTTGGAACTGATTCTTCTCCAAGCATAATAGGCTTATATCCATGCATAAATTCTACTGGCATATATCCAGTGACAGTGCTATGGGTGGTTCTATCAGCCCATAATGCAAATGGCAATAGCCTAGGCCAAAGATTAGGCTTCTCTTTACAAGCCTTAACTAAGGCATGAATGATAGGAGGGTGTCCCCTCTCTATTTTGCCATTAGCTTCAGGATTGTAAGCAGTTGTTAATCTTAGCTGTACACCATATCTTTGAAAAAATGATCTTGCTTCAATTGCATCTAATTCACCCCTATCAGCTTTCATTCTTCCAATACTTCCATATTAGCTAAAAATATCTTCAAGAATGAATCTGCAAATTCCTTCCGTAGTCTTGGTTCGAAGAGCTCTTCCTTCAACAAAGTTTGAGAGCTCTTCCCTTGCCAAAATAAGATACTTCATTCCCCAAATTCCAGGTGGCATTGCAACTAAGTCAATGATCCATTGGAAATGAATTGAACCAAATTGTATTGGATAGTTCTAAGCATCTTTGGGAATCCCACTTGTTACAAAACACACTGCTATGAATACAGTATCACATTTGAAAGCTGTGGGCTGTAAGCTCCACCAATATAGTTCCTTAATCTTTTTCCTTATGAAGTAATTTAAGCTCTCTCATGTGGCCAAATTACAAAGGGCATCAGCAGAAATTCTCTAGCTGGCGTGGATTTTGGTTTTGAATCCGTAACTCTCAAGGTAATTCATCAAATTTCTTTTGCCCTCTTCCAAAGAAGTCCATCTCTCAACAGATATCCGTATGATTGATGTCTGATATCTTTAAAAGTCTTGTCCATCCATCCTTCTTGCTTCTTCAAAGTGCTCAAATAGAGTCCAATATCTTGTAGTCTCCCTTTATATAACTCTACTTTGAATGGCAAGATGTCATTGGTTAAATTTTTTTTATCAACAGCTAATACATACCTTTCTTCTAAAAAGTCTTCACTCTCCTCATGAGCCATCATTTCTTCTTCATGAAAGTATTTGGCCCTTGATAACATATCCGCCACAGGATTCATTTTTCCAGCAATGTGCACCAAAACTGGATTCAATGACTTGATATATGCTATCCATTGAAGCATGGCAATGTCTGGTGAAGAACAATTGGCAATCATACCAAGAAGAGGTAAGCAATCAGTTTCCAACACAACATTTGCTCCAATCAAGTAATTTCTTTCAGTTGTTAGAGCAGTAAGTGCACCCCAAAGCTCTCTCTTCACTTGAGGATATGCTCTCTGGCATTCTGTAAGAATCCTTGCTCCAAAACGAATAGCAAATCTATCTCCTTTTATATCATCCTGGCCAACAGCCCACCCTATGGCTATTGGACTTGTGTCCACTGTAACAATCACCGGTCTTCCACTCTCATATTCAACTTGTTTTAAAACTGGAGGTGACTTTAAAATTCCTTTCAAGTCTTCCATCGCCAAATCTTGCTCTTGTTTTCAATGAAATTTAATTCTCTTCCTTAATAATTTGTAAAGAGGCTCTGATATGTGAGCAAAATGAGGTATCCATATTTGATAGAAGACACATGCTCCTAGAAACCTTCTTACTTCAGTGATGTTACTACAAGCCATCATTTTTGCAATAGCATCAACTTTCTCAGGATTAGGCCTTCTTCCATACCGTCCACAAAGATGTCCAACTACCAAAATTTCTTCAAAACCAAATTTAGACTTCTCAATTGAAAGGGTCAAATTTGCTTCTTCAATCTTGCATAAAATCTTATCAACATCTTTAATATGCGTTCTTACAAATGCTCTGCAACCATCATTATCCAAAATAGAGTCTTTATATTCTTCTTTACATCCTTTGATAGGAATGTCATCCACAAAGGGTATAGTCTTTTCTGGTACAAACTCTCTCAAGATTTGATTCATTGCATTTTGCATATGTGCCACTGAGTTTGTAGCACCTTGAGGCAATGTGCACATTCGAACCAATCCTAACGGAGTTTTCATGGTTGTCAAGTCTCTGCTTTCAATGGCCAATTGAAATTGATCATAACCAGAGTACAGATCTCCAATCGAATATATGGCATGTCCAGCAAACGCTTCTGCTACTTCATCCACAATTGGTCCTGATCCTTTGTTCCTAATGGTAACCTGGTTAGCTGGTTGCATATCTTGGATGAATCGTAATGCTCCAGACTTCTTAGGAACAGTAAACCAACGATTAGAATATGGAGCCATTGAAGGCTCAAGTATTCCCATATGCATTTTCTCCTTCAATAAGTCAACTAATTTAGGAAGTAATGCTCGTGGAACTGGTATTGGCTTCAAATCCCATGGCACATGTGGTACTGTAAAAATAACCATGGGTGCTACTAAACCTGGTCGCACACATCCAATCTCATCTGGTGAAGAGGCAAAGGCCTTTCCATGTTTTGAGAGCATCTCTTGAAACCTCTTTTCTTCTTGTTCTAACAAGAATTCTCTCCCTCCAATCTTCAAGTTTGCTAATGTTTCTTTAGTAAACATGTGCCCAATCTTCCTAGCTTCTCTTAAACTTGGCTCCTTCTCTGCTTGTTTGACATGCTCATCAGTATCCAATGGAAGTTGAGTTGCTATAGGCTTTACCTTTTTGGCCACTGTTTTATATTTTGTATTTACCATGGCCTCAAGATCCAACTTATAACTTTGGCATAAATCCTTATTATTCATTGCATCTATTATTTCTTGATACAATGCTCTCGAGTGAATTTCAATCATAATATCTGTACCATTATTTTCTTCTTCTTTAATCTGCAAGTTGCATAAAACTTGCAATATATCATCTCCAATGCCTTTTTCTTCATATATTCCAGAAATATACTCACCATTTAAAAGAGCCTTTGCATTTTTTAGATTTTTTTCCATCTTTTTAATGATCTTTTTATTTACAGGGTCCAGATCTTTTATATCCATAAAACTCACAAATCCACACTTAGTCATTCCAACAAATCTACTTTTAATGCCATGTATATTGGGGAGCTCAAAAATATTCGGTCCTTCTGCACCCGTGGATCCCCATTCTCCACGAGTGCAATTCAGAAATCCGAAAAGTGTAAAGAATTAGGCAGAGGCCCATCCCTAAGACAAACTCGATGCCTCTCATGTTCAGACTTCACTGTCAAGAATTGTACAGATTTCTTGCCATCACAGCTTCGAATTCGTGCATAATGAGATCCATCATTCAACACCTTGGTTTCCATTGTTGATGCAGTGATGTAAGGTTGTCCTAATATCACGGGATAAGCACCATCATTTTGAACAAAAAAATTTTGTTCTACTTCCACATCTCCAATCTTTGTCGCAATTGCCGGACAAGCTCCAAATAATTGTGTTCGCCCACAATTTGCAGCCCTCATAACCCATCTATGATTAGTATCAATTGGCCATTTATTTTTCTCATAAATATTTCGAGACATAATGTTTATCTCTGAGCCATGGTCCGCTAGAGCCAAAATTGATTCATCTAATCCTCCAAGTTTGATCCTTGTCTCTGTGGTAGCTCTAGCCCAAAATGGTTGAATATAATCCATTCCTCTCTTGTCTTCTCTATCAATTCCATGCACAATTGCACAATCAAAGGTCGTCACTTCAACCTCAATATTTCTCCCATGTGCTGCCACAGATACTAATCCATCCACTGCTTCTTCTTTCTCTTCTTGAGTTTGCAAGGCCTGGACCTTCATTTCATAGCCTTTCACCCCCTCTTTGTTATTTTCCACCATCTTCTCATATTCCACAAAACCTTTATCTTTGGTCATATCACTCTTGTTGCTGACCACACAAGTTTGTGCAAACACTTGTAAGATCATATCTTCCTCCTCATTAGTCAAATAGTCATTTTGTTCTTTAATCATTTGACCATTATTAGCCTTCTCTTCCATAGTTATTGGATCACACATCAAAGCAAATACTTGTCCAATTTCAAATTCCTCATCTTTGGTCATATGCGTGTCCAGAGCCTTCATCATGACTGTTTCAACTGTCATCTGTCTCTTCCTCTTAATGACATCAATGATCAATTCATGAAAATCTTTTTTAGCAATGCCAAGAGCCTCTCTTAATGTAAATTCAATCTTGGCATCCAGGATTCTTTCTTCTAACACCCCTTTCATGTCAATGGAAGATTCAATGTCAGATTGAAGCTTATAGGCAGGTCCCTTACCTTTTCCTTTAGAATCAGCTTTCCTTTTCCTTTTCTTTGGCATTGTCTGTCCTCTCTTCCCATTTTTCCTTTAGAAGTGGCCCTTCTCCTGAATGATCAAAGACAGAGGACCTCCCAGGTCTTTGCCGTGTATGAGCAGCAGGACCTTCTACCTTTTCACCTTTTTTGAGCTCCTGGGTTTTTCTCTTAGATATTGGCTCCCCTGTATCATCATTCTCAAAGGTTCGCCCTCTCTTCTCTTCAACAAAGACATCATAGTCTTTAATTTTGTCTTGAACTTGACCTAAAAAAACTTTGATGCTAGCTGTTTCAACAGGGTCATCCCAACCAGTGACATTTCGAATGGCTTGAGCCCCTCTGCGCAAAATTTCAACAGATGGAGCTTCTAAAGTCTTAATTGTTTGTTGCTCCACTCCTATATGGAATGTCTCAGCACCTTGTCCATGTAAACAATTAGACCTTCTCATCTTTTCTTCCATAAGTTTTTTCATTCCTCCCTTGCCAAAGTTGGTACTCAAAGGCAAGTTAGTAGATGCATCATGAATCTTACCATCTTTGAAGACAATAATGCCTACTTTAATAGCTTCATCACATGATTTGCAACTCCACAGATTGTGACTGTCTTCTCCATCACAATAAACGTATTTTCTCACAAATGATCTTGCACCTTCAGATGATTGAGGGTCTCGAGACTTTTTCAATTCACTCATTTCCACCTTCAAATCCCTAATACCCTTTATAAGCTCATCTAAAGTTTTTTCTTCAACTGTCTTGACCATCTTAGGAGATGTTGTTGAAGAGGTTGGAGCAAATGATACCTTGGAAGCTTTTGTAGCAGGCTTTGGTACTACATCCATCTGAGTTGTCACACTTCTGGATTTCATTCTCCGTTGCTTTGCCACAAGAGCGACTGCTTCCTCCACTCTCCTCCAATCATTTGTAAAACCTCCTTCGGTGGTTTGATCACCTAAAAGCAAAAAGAGTCTATCTTCCAAAGCATCAACTGCTGCTTGCAAGAACAACTCAGCCTTCCTAATATCAAAAAGACACCTTTCTGCTAAAGGCAATTGGTTGTATTTCTTCTCAAAATCTCGCAGCAATTCATTTGGATCCATAGTATTTCTAGGCCGCTGTTCAATCCAATCAATAAAAGAGCTCTTGATCATCCTCTCTGAGTCTTCTTCAAAATACTCATCACGCAATCTCTCTTCAAATGTCATCTAAGTAGTAACATTTGCATCCCTTCGACTTTCTTCCACTTTCTCACGAATCTCAGGCACAACAACTAATGTGAAAGTTTGTATCATTCGAGCCTCAGGTACCTGTTGCACCTCCATCTCACAAACATAAACCTTCAAAAACCTAGTGATGTCCTTTCCGTCAAATCTTCCAATCTTGTCAACAACACCCTTCAAAGCCTTGGTAGCTCCATTACCTCCAGCTTGAGTTTTATATTGATCCATAAATATTGCCAAAGCTCCTAGAATGGTATCCATGTTTGATTGGGCTCCAGAGGAAGCCCCTCCAGTATCCTCCATATTACCTTAGCCAAAACTAGTAGCCCCAAAGCAGCTCTCAGTGGAAGCACCAATTATATGTCGGGTAGAGAGAATTCGCCTTGGGAAAACGCCGGGTTCCTAGCTGCTACTAGAACTAGCAGGGAACATGAGAGGAAGCCGTGCAAGTATGTTCTATACTTGCACAATATTTCTTCAAGCTTTCAAGTTATACTTGTATTATACTTGTACAAGTCTTGTACAAATATAAAGTATAAATACTTGAATAGTACTTATACAAATACTTGTATAAATACTTGTATAAATCCTTGGTATAATACTTGTACAAATAAATACTTATATATATTATGTATAATACTTGTAGAATACTTATAGAATACTTGTATAAATACAAGTATATATACTTGTATAAAAAGTATAAGCAAAGTATGTATGTATTCAAGTATACCTCAAAATACAACCGCATATGAGGAATACAAGTTATACAACAAACTAAAACTAAATAAATCACGAAAAATTCATCCAAAAGTCGAATCAAGCGTGCTTACAGCCTATGGAAAGCCAATAATCCATTGTAAAACATATCAAAATTTCACTGATAGATGACTTACCATTTAAAAGTTATGGCTAAAAGAAGTAGGCGCTAAAATTTCCAAGCAAATACAAAGGCAGCAAAGCTCCTCTTCACTTCAGCCTTTGTTGTGATCACTTCCCTTCTCCAAATTAGACATGCAATAGCTTTTTAGAAAGCTCACTCCATCATCTAGCTTGCTCTAAAATTTCGCATGCATGCCTCTCAAACTCCAGATTTTGTAGCTAGTCGATTCTACTCTTCAAACCCTAGCAACAATTTTCCTCTTTGACACTTCACGGCTCATAAAACTTTCATCAAAGCTCCAAATGTATTGATTTTTGTTTTTGTAGAAAGCTTATACAAGCTTCTATAAGCACCTAAATTATCAAAAAGATTGAAGAGACTGTCCGACTTGGGTGGTTGAACAAAGTCTCTGCCCCTCTTCATCGGGTGGCAGCAAACCCTTTCCCACTCTCAAGCTCACAACTTTTGCTCTCCAACTCCAAATGCTACAAGAGATGTCTTGATAGATAGCTAAGACAATCTTCCACACTCTCTATAAATTTCACTAAGAAAGAGTTGAAATCAAACTTGCAGTGGCAGCTCGAAGTTTCTGCCCCTCTTCGTCGGGTGGCAGCAAACCTCACTCTACTAAAACAAGCATAACTTTTTGTTCACAACTCCAATACAAGCAAGTGAGTAGGTTCTAGAATCCTCACAACTTGAAGAACACACCCACCAATTTTCACTACAAACACTTCTATCTCCTCGGAGCTATCTCTCTCCAAAGTTCACTCTTCAAAACTCCTTTCCTCTCGGTCTAACAAGAGGAGTATATCTCCCTTTCTTTCTATATTAGACTATGAGACGCCCACATGGGCAGCCAAATCCTATTGGATGGGCCTTATTCACCCCATGCTCTTCTTTCTTACCCTTCATAAGGTCCATTCTACCTCAAAAGTCAACAAGAAAGGTAAAACAACCTTTACCTTTCTTCTAATTACAAAAGAGTCTATTCTAGGATATAAATAAGGTAAGAACAAAACAAATAGCCATCTTAATTCACTAATTAAGTGGCTATAATAAATCCTCTCCTTATAATATCTTCTAAAATAAGCTCTAGCACTCACACATATATTAACAATATCTGAATTTTTTCTATTTTTATCTTACGCGTAAATACGATATGAAACGTCGTCTTGGCTCTTCTAATTCTTCATCTTGAGGTTGACGCCGTAAGCTATTCAGTTGAGATGGCACCACTAGTACAGTATCCACATTCTCACTAGCCATAATTAAATACACCTTGGAATTAAATATCTTTATACTACAAGAAAAAAAAACATAAAAAATTATGTTTTGATAAGATTTGGGTCCTATTTATATATATTCTTTGAGAGAAGGCTTCATCTTTATGCTTTGTCAATGGCCAACTTTTGATTTATTAGGATATCGTCCATGGAATTTTTGTATCTTTTGTGGCGCATTTATTACATTTTTTGCTGGCTCCCAAGTCCACTCATTCACATTATAGCCATGCCAGTGAACTAAATATTCCAACCTCCGCCATCTCCTCTGCAAATCAAGGATATGTTCCACCTCATATTCCACGCGGTCCTCGATTTCAATGCAAGGTGGTCGTGGCTGTATCCATCTTGATAAAGTTGATTGGCTATAAGCTTTTAGAAGAGAAACATGAAAGATTGGATGTACCTTCATGGATGTGGGTAGTTTCAACTAATAAGCCACTGGATTGATTTGCTCTTGAATATGGAATGGTTCCAATTTCCTATAATCTAGCTTATCGTAAGATTGAGTGGTCTTGATGTTTTGTCGCAAGAACCAAACCTTATCTCCAATTTAGAAAGTAGGAGACTCTTTCTGAAATTTGTCTGCAAAAGCTTTGTAAGAGTCTTGAGCTACCTGTAAATGAAGCTTCAAGGTGGTCTGGATCTCCATTAGATACTTTGCATGATCTTTAGCTGCCGGATTTTTATCTTTGGATCTATTCAACAAATCAAGTTTTAGATGATATCCATAATTTGCAAAGAAAGGTGTTTGTTGAGTTGAAGCATGGACTGAATTGTTATATACAAACTCCGCCAATGGTAGATATGTAGTCCAACTGTCTTATTGATAGTTGATCATACATCATAGATATTACTCTAAGACTTGGTTGACTTGCTCTATTTGACCATCAGTTTGAGGATGGAAGGCAGAAGAGAATTTGATATTTACCTTCAGTATGTCAAAAAGCGACCTCCAAAATTTTGATATAAATTGAGGCCCTCAATCCAAAATAATGTTGTTTGATAAATCATGATACTGATATATATTGTCAAGAAATAGTCTTATTATTTTTTCACTTGAAGTTGTCTTTTTGCATGGAATAAAATGTGCCATCTTCATAAATCAATCTATTACCATGTAAATAGCATCAAATGTTGCAGAAGGTGACAAATCTGTAATGAAGTCTATAGATTTTGAAGACCATGGGTGTGTTGGAATTGGCAAAGGTTGTAAGAGCCCGTAAGGATGATGTGAAGGATTCTTTGATCTTGAATAAATGTTACATGATAGCACAAAGTTCTTCACTACCTTCTACATTTGAAGCCACCAAAAATCTCAAGAAATAAGCTCTGTTGTTTTGTTGAATCCAAAGTGACTTGTAGTTGGAAAGTCAAGTCAAGATTAAAGAATACGAAGTCAAATTGGTCCTTCTGAAATATATAGCTGACCTTCAAAATATAATAAACCATCTTTAATCTTGAACTTGTCTTTGTCAGAATGTTGCTCCACATCCCAGACTAATGAATCCACAAGTGATGCTCTACGGACTTGTCCTAAAAAATCAACATCAATTGGCATGATCATGGAGGTGGTATAGAGATAAAACCATTCTGGTTGTAGCAAAGCTGTACACTACTGATCAAATATTGCATCTCCAATCTTGGATATTAGATATGATCTCCTTAATAACGCATTCGATAGTCCTTGCTGTCTTCCTGGCCGATATGTGATAATGAAGTCGAATCAAAATAATGACATATTCCATCAAGCTTGGCGACGATTTAAAACTCAAACTATTGTGAAATACTCCAAATTCTTATGATTTGTATATACAATCACCGGGTGTGCAACACCTTCTAATAAATGATGTTACTCTTGGAAAATATCAACTGTTACAAACAGCTCTTTATCGTGAATTTCATAATTGATTTCTGCTGCCGAAAACTTCTTTGAATAAAACGCAATCAAGTGAAGTTTATCATCCTTCTCCATCTGTGATAATACAATTCCTAACACAAAATCAAAAGCATCTGTTTCCAAATAGAAGATCTTTCTAAAGTCCGGATGTATTAAGATGGGAGCAGTCATAAATGCCAATTTCAACTCTTGAAAAGCCTGTTGTGCTTGCCTCCTCCACTCTAGCTTGTCTTTTGATGTCAACCGCATTAATGGGGCTGCAATTTGTGAGTAGTTCTTAATAAAAATGCAATAGAAGTTGACAAATCTAAGAAAATATTGCACGTCCTGTATCATCTTTGGTACTGCCCAATCCGTTATTGCTGGGACTTTCTTCTGATCCATCAACAATCCTTCATTGGAAATAATATATCCAAGAAATTCTACCTTAGGTTGATAGAATACACATTTCTCTAACTTGACATATAATCCCGCATCCCAAAGGTTTTGTAATACCAACTTCACATGATCCTCATATTCTTGAATATTCTTAGAATAGATCAAAATATCATCAAGATAACAAACAATAAATTTGTCCAAGTACTCTCGGAAAACATCATTCATTAAATATTGAAATATAGCTGGTGCATTGATCAATCTAAAAGACATGACATTATATTCAAAATGTCCATACCTTGTTCAAAATGCTATCTTCCATTCATCTCCCTCCTTTACTTATACAAGATTGTAAGCTCTACAAAGATCTATCTTGGTGTATATTTTGGCTTCACCAAATTGCTCCAAAAATCCAGATATTAGTGGTAACAAATATTAATTCTTCACGGTGATCTTATTCAAACCTTGATAATCTACGCACACTTGTAATGAGCCATTTTTTTCTTCACGAAGAGGATAGGTGTACCTGCTCAAGATCTAGAATGTCAAATGAAGCTCTTCGTAAGATTCTCTTCGATGTAATCCTTCAATGTTGAGAGCTCGTCTTGTGATAAATTATAGATTGGGCCAAATGGTGGTTGCGTTCCCTTTTAGAGATCTATAGCACAATTGTACGGTTGATGCTTTGATAATATATCAGCATTCTTCTTCTCAAAGACATCCTTGAATTCTTTATACTCCTCTGGAATAACCAAAGTTGGAGTTACATCTTCTTGAGTTGGCGTTGCAAAGATAACAAGAGGTGTATTATGCTTGGCTTCCTTTATGAAGGCCCTCGCATCTATAAACAAGAGTTTGTTTGTGGACACTATCTTCGTAGATTCCACCTTCAAGGGATTTGTTGGAAATATCACTTTCCGCAACCTCCAATCTATCAATGGATTGTATTTATCAAACCACGATAGCCCCAAAATGATTGAATATGAAGGGGTCTTGATAATATTAAATACAATGCTACTTTTATGATCTTCAAGACATACTCTCAATGATTTAGTTTTGTAGATAATATCGCCAGAAGACAAAGGTCGCCCATCTATGACTTCTACATGGATAGGCTTTGGTTTCTTCACAAGAGCAAATTTATGAAGCTTGGCAAACTCTTTATCTAAAAAACAAGCAGATGGTCCTATATCTAGAAGAGCATCGGATTGTAATTTTTGAATATTGTGGCTGGGCGTCCTCATTTTCTCGCATGCTTGTGCTCTTGAGTCTTATTATTTGAAGCTTCTATTTCCTCGGAGTAAATCCTTCACGTCATCTTTGAGTCCCCAATAAAATTGACTAAACAAGGCTTCTTCTCTCCAATTGATATCACAGATAAGTTGTCTGAAGTCTAATGGATGAATAGATGCAGAAAGTGATCCTTAACGTAGAGAACAAATCTTGGTGGTTGTCCACCAAGCCTTATCATGCTCTCTAAATGCCTCCTCGAATGCTTCTAGGAAAGTCTCAAAATTACTCAAGATAGAAGATCTTTTCTCAAATAAAGGGGCAAATCAAGACAAAGCTTATCCAGTAAGCAATGTCCCCACTAATTGCGTCTCCTCAGTTGAATAGCGTTCCGGTGACAAGAATGTTACCAACCAAACTTAGTTTACAAAGCTATGAAATTTTGATTGGGTACCATCAAACTTCTCTGGGAGACTAACTCAAGGCTCTTTATACTGTGGTGTAATCAAATTCTCACGTTGAGATATAAATGGCAGTACTTTATTAATTAGAGAGACTTGAGGTGGTTGTATTGTAGTATAAGCCACTCCCACTTTTGTAGCTCCAGGGAGCTTAGCAAAATTTCCTTCAATTTCAGCAGTTCTAACTGCTAGAGCGTTAACGGCATAGATGATTACATCTAACTTTGATTCCAAAGATTCTACCATGTTAACGTCTTCTCTACTAGCCATACTGTAGAATGGATAGAAATTTTAGGATTTATAATATATAGTTTGTAGGATTAAAAGTAGATAGGAAGCCAATGAATGGCCAATTTAGAAGGCAACATGGATAAGGAAATTAGAATAAGTGGTTATCATCGGTTGTATAGCAGTTAATACAGATTGGGATAAGTATAAATTGATTCGAAATATAGGAGTTAGGGCCAGACTGTGATAGTCCTGAGCCGGGATAAGCTTTGTGCTACCTCTTTTTTTTTTTGTTAGGCCAGAGTCGAGGACCCAGATTTTATTCCTAAGGGTTATAACATGTCAATCATGAAATATAATAATAAAACAAAAAATTTTATATATGTGGAGGAAAAAAAAATTATAAATATTTGATGTGTGAGTTCTTTTGCGGTGATTTGGAGGTCAAAGACCGGATATGTCAATGAAGTTTGATTGTAGATGAGATTGTCATGCCGTATTGACTATGAGAGTTGAGCGGTGGAGAATATTGGAGAAACAATTTGTTTTGAGAGACATTCTGGGTGAAGAATTATTTCCAATGATTGGAGAGAGAAGCGGGTGTATGCAGTCCATGGTAATGGTGCAACATTGCCGATTGTTGTTATGAGTTCGGAAGAAGACAGAAGTTTATAGTAGGAGAATTGGTGGAGGACTGTGTCACGAAATTTATCTTTAATTGCGAAATAGTAGAATCAATAGAGTGGACGACAGTATTTTAAAAAGCGTGTATATGTGCATTGGACTCTAATGTCCAGAGGGTGGTTAGTTATGTGACCCTAATAGTTTAACTCAATGCGGATAGTCTTTACCTTTGTTCGAACCCCCCTTTACAGATTTACTGTGGATAGTATTGGAAGAGTAAGTGAGACGAACGAGAACAACATTTTGGCGCCACTGCCGAGGATTGACAATAGTATTGAGTGTTAGGAATTAACTGCCGAATGAATAGTTAAATTAATTATGGAAAGCAAGGTCAATAAAAGATGATGAAAGATTATGATTAATAAGAATGAGAACATTGCTGTGAGAAAAATACATCAGTCGAAAGGAAGACAAGAGAGAGCACAAGTAAAAAATTTGTTGCGGGATGAGCTAGAATGGAAGCTAAAAAGGAAGCATCGACAAAGTTGGATTAAACCATGGTTGCATGCATGTCGGCAAATTCAAGCATAACAAGAACATGAAAGATCTTTAATATTTTAGACATATATACCGTTAAAGAAATTGCCAAAAGCACTCGTGGATAACTCCGCAAATAGCCTAGTGTATCTCTTAAGCCCATTAACGGAAAGAAAATAGAGCACAGAAGAATTGGATACTCTATTGGGTATTTTTTCAATAGTGGATACAGCTGATTCTAGCAAGGCTAGTTCTTTAGTAGGGAATGTATTGCTTGTCAATAAGGGCCAATTCAGTATATTCCAAAATCCATCATTTTCACCTCAACTTCAACCAATAAAATTATTTGCAGATAATAATATCAAATTGCGGAGGCCTAGAAGTCCGAAAAAGACAATTGAGGGAGGCAGCATTTATTTTAACCAGGAAGTAAGTAGAACATTATCACCTTCAATAGTGGCGGGGGGTCCAGGAGTACCAATTGCGGTACAAATGGGTGCAGTGGGTGATCGCACAACTAGCGTAGCCCCATTACCTATCTTTAGAGGTCTGCCAAGAGCCGACCCAGAACAACACTTGTCTCAATTTGTGACCGCATGTTTAGCCAACAATGGTAGAACTGAAGATATTTGGTTAAGATGGCTGCCAGTGACCTTGAAAGATACGACATTTGAATGGTATAATCGCCAACCCGTAGGACAATATCTTAATTAGGAGGCATTGAAAAATACATTTTTGACTCATTTTCGACCAATGGGATTTGAAGAACGTCTTAGAGAAAGATTAATAAATAACAAAATGGTGCCGAGAGAAGCGGTGCAGTCATATTATGGCCGAGTGGCAGACATCCTTTGTAAATGGCCAAATAACCAAATGCCGGATTCATTTGTTATGTCTATATTGGTTAACGGACTATATCCACTAGAATTGAAGATGTTTGTAAAGGAGGCCCAACTTGCGACTGTGGCTGCCTCACTTGACCGAGCTAAGATATGGAAAGAATGTCATTATGACCAATTCTTAACCACAAGAGCCACACTGATTCTATCTCAAGGAGGTTATCAAATACCAATCTGGAATGAAATAGGGAACAGTTATCCAAGGACAATTGACTATGGTGCAAATCTTAATGTTAATTCGCAAGGAATAGTGAATGTTGTTCTATTACAGGCTGTACCACCAATATTTGCAATTTTGTATTCCCCATACTTCCCATATCAAAAACCAATATCTGTAAAAGAGTTATCTAATGAACTAGTATCAAAGGATCTAAATGAGACTTTGTTGTTAACTTTGACAAAGAAGATGGACAAGTTAGCTGTTAATCTGACAAAGGATAAGGAAAAGAGGCATAAATCGACTAATATGCGCCCCAATATTTGATGCTATAATTATAAGAGGCAAGGCCATTTAATAACGGAGTGCCCTTCACCATCTCAAATGACGGTGCAATGTACATTTTGTGGAGGTAAGCATGTAACCACAAATTGTTAGAATTTAAGAAGGCAACAACAGTTAGGAAATCAAACTATGATTCAACCAACTTCGTGGGATGTTAATCAAGTTCAGATCGGAAATAGGATTGGCTGGAACAAAAATCGTCCTATTAAATAAAATAGAAATTTCTATAATTTTCAAAATTTGAGTATAATCAAGAAGGTGATCCCAATTCTCAAGGTTTTGTATAAAATCAGCAAGGACAATCCCGATATCCACCTATTCAGAATCCAATTTCAGATCCTACAATATCAACTGGTTGAACGAGATCCTTTACCCATCAAACCTGAAATAAGCCTAGCCGATATATACCAGCCGAGATGCCCCATATACTAGATGGAGGAGGAAGAAAACCACTTCAATGCTATCGATGCAGGCAGCTAAGACATTATGCTAGTGAATGTCCCAATCCTAGAGCCAGTGATGATTATGCTTCAATATGTAGAAATTGTAAGCAATCTGGGCATACTTATCAGCAGTGCAACGCTCCGTTTAATGTTAATAACCGAGATCAGCGTATTCAGCTGCAAAATAAGATGGAGGACAATATTCGAGTTCTACAAGATTCTCCAATAAATTGGGTGGAATGCGTCCATATAGTACTTATTCGAGCCTAGCAAAAAAGAAAAGATCTAATTCAACAATTGGAAGTACCAGTTGCAGCGGACCAATGTCATTCATTGAATGATGCTCCAAATCTAATGCCAGTATTGAAGGTATTACCAACGAGGGGATCCACTTTGTCTGTGCAACTTGAGAATAATCTTAGCCCCGAGACAATGGTTCAACCAAAATCAATACCAATATCTGCAAAGTTCTAGGAGCCACCTTATCCATTAAAAGATCCTCTTATGGACAAGAATTACAACAAAGTCCATTTAGCAATTTTAATTTGAAACTCCATAAGAAAATTATCTCAAGGGGTCAAATTAAAATCCATAAAAAAGAAGAGGCCCTTGGAAATCATTGCCAATATGAAACCATATGATATTATGAAAGATTTGGATGAAATTAAACCTTCTATTACTATGAAGCAATTGTTAGCAGTTGCGCCAGAATGTCGTTCTACATTGAATTCCTTGTTAATATGACATAGAGTTCATAATAAAGAAATTCATGAGGTTAGTTTGAATCCCGATCCGAGAGCACCAATTATCAATATATCAATTGATGGTGTTCTCATTCCTAGAGTTCAAGTAGATGGTGGCTCTAGTATAAACTTAATGAATGCCATTATAATAGAGGAATTAGATTTAAAATAATTAGTACCTACAACATTGGTATTAAAAATGGCAGATCATAGTAGGATAAAACCAATGGATATCTTACGCAATATTAATACCATAATTCCAAGAATTATGTATGAAATTGATTATATTATTTTTTGATCACAGAGTTCTAATTTATCATATCCAATATTATTGGATCGGCCGTGGCTATATCAAGCCAAAGCTAGGAATGATTGGGGCCGTAGAACGTTAACTATTGGAGAGGATAGTGCCAAGATTGTTTTACAAATGTACCTAGTTCAATATCATGGGGAGTTTCAAATTATGGGCACAAAAGCAACATCTGAAGATGAAGGCCAATTTGAGGCAGAATATGACGAAGTTAATAATGCGATGCAAGTTGATAAGGATCCAACTCACATGCGGAAGCAAGGCATGTTACACTAGTATGGAGGACCAGGAGAATATTTTTTGTATCAAGAAGATGCAATGAATTTTGACAATATCATCACGGACTGGATGAATAATTGTGCAATAAATAAAGACGATACATTGGAACCAGAATTGGATAAGTCCGATTTGCCGGACCATATGAAGGGTTCACAGTAAGAGGGGCAAATCAAACTGGGGGTTAGTGAGGAACTTGTGTGCCAATCCATTAATTTGAGTTCCAATGAAACATCCCAGATTATCAAAGTATACACCGATATTACGGGTACAAAGCTGAGAAATTGGAAAGAATTCTTTCTAAATCATAAATCTACTTTTGCTTGGTCGTATACAGATTTAAAAGGTATTTCTTTCAAAGTTTGTGAGCATCGAATTATCTTAGAGGAAGATGCTATACCAGTTTGTCAAAGACAACACTATCTTAATCCAAAATATTCTCTCAAGGTCAAGGAGGAAGTAGATAAACTTTTAGACGTGGACTTCATATATCCAGTTCCGTATAGTGAATGGATTTCACTAATTGTGATAGTATCGAAGAAAAATGGAAAAATTTGTATCTGTCAAGACTTTCGTAAATTAAATGTGGCTATCAAGAAGGATTATTTTTCTTTACCTTTTACGGATAGTATACTAGATGCAGTAGCTGGGCATGAATGTTATTCCTTTTTGAATGGATTTTTGGATTATAATCAAATAAAAATTACAGAAGAGGACCAGTTGAAGTCTACTTTTACTACAGATTGGAGCACATTTACTTATAAAGTGATGCCATTTGAGTTATGTAATGCCCCACCTACATTTTAAAGGGTAATGATGCAAGCATTTTAGGATTATTTATGATTGTCGATGGAGATATTTTTAGATGACTTTTACACATTCAGTACAACAGCGAATCATTTGAAACGTCTTGGTAATTATTTGGACCAATGTGATAAATATGGGATATCTTTGAATTCTGAGAAGTGTCAATTTGGCATACCATCAGGAAAGATTTTGGAACACATACTTAAGCAAAGAAGAAGGAATCAATATCGGTGTCGCGTAGAAAGAATTCGCTTTGGAAAAATGTCGAATTCCTAGCTGCTACTAGAATTAGCAAGGAACGTGAGAAGAAGCCGTGCAAGTAGCTTCTATACTTGTACAATATTAGAATATAATCCTTATATAAAAGTAGAATATAATCCTTGTACAAAAATAAAATATAATCCTTATACAAATACTTAAATAAAAGTAGAGTATAATCCTTGATATAATATTTGTATAAATACTTCTACAAATATTATATATAATACTTATAAAATACTTATATAAATACTTGATATAAATATAAGTATATATACTTGTATAATAAGTATAAACAAATTATGTATATATTCAAGTATACCTCCAATACGACCCTATATGAGGAATACAAGTTATACAACAAGCTAAAACTAATTAAATCACTAAAAATTCATCCAAAGGTCAAATCAAGCATGCTTATAAACTATAAAAAGCTAATAACTCATTATAAAACATATCAAAATTTTACAAATAGACGTCTTACCTTTTAAAAGTTATGGCTAAATGAAATAAGCACTAAAATTTCCCAGCAAATACAAAGGTAACAAAGCTCTTCTTCACTTCAGCTTTTGTTGTGGTTGCTTTCCTTTTCCAAATTGGACATGCATTAGCTTTCTAGAAATTTCACTCTATCATCTAACTTGTCTTAAAATTTTGCATGTATAACTCTCAAACTTCAGATTTTATAGCTAGTTGAATCTACTCCTCAAACCCTAGTAATAATTTGCCCTCTTGACACTTCACGGCTCATAAATCTTTCATAGAAGCTTCAAATGTATTGGTTTATGTTTTTATGGAAAGCTTACATAATCTTCTTTAAGCACCTAAAATATCAGAAAGTTTGAAGAGACTGTCCAACTTGGGTAGTTGAACAAAGTTTCTATCAATCTTCATCAGATGGCAATAGATCCTTTCCTACTCTCAAGCTCACAACTTTCTCTTTCTAATTCCAAATACTACAAGAGATAGCTTGATAGAAAGCTAGCACAATGTTCCACACTTTCTACAAATTTCACTAAGAAAGAGTTGAAATCAAACTTGTAGTAGTAGCTCAAAGTTTCTGCCATCACTTTTCACTAGTAGCAGACCTCACTCTACTAAAACAAGCATAACTATTTGCTCACAACTCCAATACAAGCAAGTGAATAGGTTCTAGAATCCTCACAACTCAAAGAACACGTCTTCTAATTTTCATTACAAATGCTTCTATCTGCTCAGAGCTATCTCTCTCCAAAGTTCACTGCTCAAAAATTGCCAAACCCTAGGTCCAGCAAGAGGAGTATTTTCCCATTTTCTTCCACATCAGCCTATGACACGCCCACTTGGGTAGCCTAATCCTATTGGTGAAGCCCTATTCACTAATTAAGTGGCTAAAATAAATCCTCTCCTTATAATATCTTCTAAAATAATCTCTAGCACTCACACATGTAATAACAATAAATATAAAATATATAATATTTTTACACACTACACGTAAATGCAGTATGACACTGGTCTAAGGGAGGGTAATCCACAATCCTTAAAACTCTCAAGTATCTCGAAGGAGAGGGGTAGTCCACTCTCTACTTCAAAGAATTAAGCTCTGATATTATGATGGAAAAAATATCAGTTTAGAGGAGGATAATCCGCAACCTCTAAAGCGCTAATATACCTTCAAGAAGAGGGATAATCCGCTCTCTAATAAGAAGGATCTAGCTCTGATATTGAGATGAAGGCAGTCTCGATAAATTGTTACGGAAATAAATCATAGACAGAAAATCTTAACAAGAAGTTTTAGACCTGACAAGAACTTAGATTATATCAGACGAATACAAGAACAACACTAGAGAGGTGAGCTAGAGCTCCAAGAGATGTGTTGTTGGGACTGAAGAACTCTTCAGCCTTGACTCCAATATATACTCCTATCTAGGAAACTTCTCAAGCAATTTCCAACAATTAGGAAGCTTCTCAAGCAACTTCTACCAACTAGAAAGCTTTTCAAGCAATTTCTATCAACTAGGATGCTTTTCAAGTAACTTCTATTTATTTGAAAGATGCTAGAAGGTTCTGGGAGGTTCTAGAGAGTTATGCTACATTGAAGTAGTTAGGATTCAAGAGTTGTGGCAATGCAGACTAAAGAGTTTGAAGGCTTGGATCTTAGCGAATGCTTAGGCTGTAACAACAAGCCTTAGAAGGTGTGATTTCATATGCATTAAAAAGGTTGTATCCAATTCTTGAAAATATTTGACATCTGAGCTAGGAGATATGATTGAAAATACAAAGTAGAATGTACTCATTAATATATGTTCTACAATTTTCCACTGCCATGAAGGTGCTCTACAGGTATATATATATATATATATATAACAATATTTATATGCCAAGCATGCTATAATTATAGCCTATATTTTTTGTAATAACTATCTTCTCTAAGATATGAAAGCACACAATATCTATTGTATGCTGAGATAGCGGTTCTAATCCTATCTTATATATATTTCAAAAATTCACTACTCCATCATCCTTTTTGGCACTTAAAACTCTCAACCATAGTAGTAATGTTTCCAATAGATAATTGTCATTGATTAGTCCATATCACAATTCCATGATTTCAACATTATCATATTCTTTGTATTCTTTAAGACATGTTTTGCAAGACTATCATCAATGTATTCTACAATGTATATCTACCTCCGTAAATTGGATACAAATGCTTTTGTAATGTTTTTAGCAGTGGTGGCTTTTGAATATTTAGTAGTGGTTTTTGAAATGTATGTTATTGCATTTAGTAGTGGGTTTTGCAATGTATATCTGCCTCTATATTTTGGATACAAATGCTTCTATAATGTTTTCACCATTGTGCTTTTTGAACATACACAAATATCTCCATGTAGCCGCTCAAGCATTAGTGGCAATTTTTGCAGGAGTTTCTAAAATGATGGCTTGACAATTATTTTTCCTTATACATATATCTAACATAATTTCATACAATCTACATCTGCAAGTCTTAAATTATGTCTATTTAAATATGAAATTATCTTTCAAAATAAAGTAGATTTTAAATATTCTAATCATTCATGTAAGAGAAAAAAGTGACTTTCATTGATAGATAATACAAAAAAGGATATAGTTAGAGGCCAAATTATAATCTAGTATAAATCACTTGCTATAACAAAAGCTTTTTTAATAATTTATTATTCTTCATAAAAATCAAAGTCTCTAATTTATCTAGAATGGCAATTGAGAGATGAAAAGCATTGGCATGTATATTTTGATAGCTAATTAGACTCCAAAGTGCAAAAGAAGCAAATATTATATGTTTATATTTAATGATAGAGCCCTCAAGCAATATTACCATTATTAATCTTTTTTGGAATCAAAAAGCATTTGATCCTACCATAATTATCAAATTTGTCGTTTGCAAAGTTGAAAATATATTGGTAGCAAAAAGAAGTTATCTTGAAAGATTATATCAAAAACGCATCTATAATCGGTATCTTTGACCATGATTAGTGGTTGGATACTTCTTTCCTTGTAGGCGATGATATTCATGACGATGATTGCTTTAATGCTTATAAACATCTTTTCTACACTTTTGTAATCTATCTTTAGATTATGAGGCATTAAATATATGGAATTCTAGAACTGCAGTTCCAATAAAATGAATTTCTATTTTATGCAAGAAGAATTCACTTTATTTTTCTATAAGAAGTAGATAGGATATGAGTTTAAAATGGCTTTAAAATTTCATGTTTTGATATTGTTGTGCAAACACAACAGATGTTGGAAGAAAAATAAAAAGGATTTTTTCAATCATTTTGTCTTCTAGGATTGCGTATCTAAACAGTTGCAATAGTGAGATAATATGATACATCTCATTATTAAAAGTATTTAAAATTAGAAAATCCAACACTCTTAAGTGCGTCCAATTATAATGGATCTATGAAAAAAAAAAAAAATTTTGATGGTCAAATGTGGATTTGAGTTTTTTCTAAAGTTCAACAAAATCTTCTAATTCCAAGTACAAGTGTTGGAGAATAGGGATAAGGTGATGACAAAGAAAAAATAATGCATTTTAATAAATAGAAATAGGAAGTGAAGCACTTATAGTAGAAAGTTTTTCAAACAAAAGTACATCAGAAAGTTATTCTATAAATAGATTAATTTTTTTTATTTTAGCCATAAAGAATAATTGCCTTTATTAATAACTAATAGTAAGAAGACAAGAGCTTGAAGGCATAGATATTCATTAGTTGTAGCAATCAAAGAAGTCTTTGTGAAGATAATCACAATAGACACAATAGATAATGTACAAACATTAATTTTTATTTTATTTTATTTTATTTCTATATTTGATAGATATAGAGTGAAAAGATAGTTAAAATTAAAATCAAAGAAAGATAAAGCAAAATCAAGCTGAAACTCAAAAATTAAAAAAAATTAAAAAGATTATAAGATAGAAAAATATTGAAGATCAAAGGCTAAAGAATGAAAAATAAAGCACAAGAAATTAATAGTAGATAATTAGAAAAAAATAATAACACATCTAAAATTAAAAAATATATTATAAAAATAAAATGAAAGAGAGAAAATGAGAGCCAATATTAGAAGTTATAGATGAAGGTTTAAACAAGATGGCAGCATGCATCAAGTTGGTTGATACAATAAATTTATACCACAAAAATAATGTTAAAGACAAAATCACAAAATAAGAAAATTGAAAATAAAATCTCCAAGTTGAAGTAAAAGAGCGGTAGCAAATCTATATTAGAAGTAATGATGTATAAAAGTATAAAAAAAATAAAATAAAAGAAATAAAAAAAATGACCAACATTGGAGAGAATCTAAAAAGGTAATATAACATATTTTAAAGAAGCCAAGTAAAGAAAATGGAGGACAAAACTATCATGTTGATAATGTATTGAGAAGGATTTGAGAGACCTTCAAATGTATGTATATTCTAGTTGTGTCTTACATACGAAGAAGAAAACAAGAGAAGATAAACTGTATCTCTAGTTTAAACTTTGATACTATAGCTACAATATATACTATAAACTACAACAAACATTATGAAGAATATTAGCCGCAATTAATGCTATCAACATCCTATAAGCCATCAAACTTATTTTCTTTTTGAAAATTATTCATTCATTTCTTTACCATGAGTGCTACTATTTGTGTGAAATCTGCCTTATTTTATATTTTTTTTATGCTTTTTCAATCACTATATATATATATTTTTTAGAAAGCATATATATTTGAATAACTTACACACGGAATCCAAGAAATGGCCAACTGGAATTAATAATACTCCAAAAGCCATGTTGATAGTTTTAGACAAGAAGAAGAGGAATTTTGATCTACAAAGTGGATTGGCATAGATATAGTGTATATTTGTTCTACTATAACCTCTAAAAAGGACCAGCCTTATTTTTTGGATTTTGAGCAAGCAATTATAATGCCAATATTTTATATTTTGCTTTAAAATTTTTATAAAAGATGTATATGAGGATAATTTGCAAGACAATTGAATTTCACAAGTTTTAATGCTTGAGTGAGAAGATATATTTAAAAAAATATCATTTTTTTTAATAGAGGTAGCTAATAAAAGTTTTATTTTAAGACTTTTTTTGTTAATTTATTATTAAAAAAAATTCAATTGGATTTTGAAATATATTATCAATTGTCCAAGTTGTAATATTTATAAATTTTGCAAGAAAATCTTCAAAAGTTTGAACAAAAGAAATCTTACATGGTTCAAAAATATTTTATGTCACTTTGATTATTATATTTTTACAAATAAAGATGAATTAATAATTCAAAGTTTGTAATAAAAATCCCTTATAGTTAAATTTAGAATCATATGGTTGAATCTATCAAAATAGACTTAGATTAAAGATTATTGAGTTCAAAAGAAAAAGAGGTGGATTTTGTTAATTTTAGTAATTTTAAACTCTGATCTTTTAGAAATTAGTTTTTGAATATTTTCTTATAAAATTTATGGACATTAAAACTTGGATTAGCTAATAATATATTTAGTAATCTAGTTGAAAATATAAAAAAATTGATCAAAAAAAACTTATAATAAATTTTTAATTAACTGATGTATTAAAAAATATGGTACATATCTAAGCATATCTTCTCACTTAAGTATTAGAAACTTGTGAAATTTGGCTGATTTGTAACTCATTGTCATGTACATCTATTATAAAATTTCTGTAGCAAAATATAAAATGGCATCACAATTGCTTGCTCAAAATTCTAGAAAGGGAGCTAGTCCTTTAGAAATTAAGCACATGTTTACAGGACATGTATTTGAGGTATGGAACTACCTCTCTCTTTTGAAGATAGACACTCTTCATTAATATTTAATAACCAATAATCAATAGTTAGCAACTATTAATTGGTAATCAATAATCAATGACTGTTGTTTAATCAATATTTTCTATTTAATATTTGTATAATTGGTGATTATAATCTATAATATATTCTATTTGTTATAATATATTCTTTTTTTTATTTGTGATCTTTGAATTATTAATTCTTACTTTTACTTTTTTTAATCTATTTTTTTAATCTATTTTTAAAAAAATATATAAAATATAAATTATTATATATTTTATTTATTATCTATAATGGATCTTGTGGATTCAAAAGACGTTTATTCTTTTCAATTCTTCATTTGTATAAAAATATGGGCAATGTATGTTATATAGCTATATTATTGATATTTTGAATGTATTTTTTTAATTGAAGGATTTGATATTTGGAATGTTTCTTCAAGTATTTTTATAGAATGTTTGTATATAGTTGTTCTTGTACCTACTATAATTACTATTAAAAATACTATATTCTTTTTCTTTTCTGTTATATTATTTACTAATAGTTGATATTTTTTATTTTTTAATTGATGGTTCCTAGTGCAAATCTATTATTGAATTCAATAAATTGAATGGTGAGGTTTGAATCTAATTGTTTATATAGGTGGTCATTCTCCTTTCAGCTACAAGTCATTGTGCATCTAGTAAAACTTTGTTCACATCAAGGCTCCATTCTATGCTTCTTTATATGAATAAAGTAATAAATTCCAAATATATTAGGCTTTTATTTTTGAACAAGCAAAAAAAGTGGCTATGATTTAGACACAATAATCTTTTTCAAGCAAATGTATTGTAGCCAACAATGATGGAAAATATAAAAAATTTACTTCACTTTATAATTTTTAACTATAAAAAGTATATTTTTGGAAATTATCCATATAAAATTAAAATAGATCCCACTAAGTAATTCTTAGAAAAACTTCATCAACATCAACTATATCAATCTTTGGATTATAATATGTATATTAGTTATATAAAATTATTAAAAATATTCAAAATTATATTATTATATATATAATAATCATTGAAATGATCGCAAAATTTTCAAAAATCATACAAATGAGGTTTATATATGTACCATTGTGTTGTCTTTGAGATCATTATTAAAAACTCCAGTCTATCATATAGACTATTGTGAATATAGGATCTATTATTATCTTCAAGATTATATACTTAAATCCTATAAAATAATAGATATTGATTTTTAATTGATTTTTTATTTTAAGGAGCCTCCTTCTATAGATACAATTGAAGATACTATGAAATATAGAATATACACATCATTAGGAATTGTCATTAAGGTAGCCATATATATATATCTAATAGTGTACCTATAATTGTATCTATAATTGCACTTGTGGTCCTATGAGTGTTCATTACTAAATCATAAAAAAAATTGAATAGATTTGCATATAAATGCAGATGAATTTCAATGCCCAATGGACAATATTAAACTGCATGGATGATATAAATTATTACATGCTACTTTTTAGTCTTGTAGTAAGGATTTTTATATACATACAATTTTAAGCTATGTAAAGATGGTTTTAGAGACATATATGGATATTTAATGAAAATAGCGTAGTCATGATTAGACTTAATAAAGGTAGTAATGAGTGACATGTTCAATAATTTAATAAGAAGCTAAAGCCATTTATAAAACCAAATTGATTTTGCACATTGAAATTTTTTAATAAATACATACTAATAATTCAAGCTTTGGTTTTTTTATTTTTTTCCAATATATATATATATATATATATATATATATATATATATATATATATATATTTTCTTGCTAATCTAAAAATATTAATTTTAAGGCTAACCACCACTAATAATCAATTCAAATTGCTCATTTGAATGGTTATAAATATGACTACATTACCAAATATGAATACATGGATATAAAGATGACAAAAAGAGGACATATAAAGAAGCAAGAAACTTAGATAGAATCTAAAGAATCATTTTAAATACACAAAAGTATGGAAATATTAAAATTTTGTGTACAAATATAAAAACTATTATGGCTGCACTTGTCTTCCTGATATCTAATCAACCATTTGCATTTTATTTTTGTATTTTGTATGAATGAAGGAATATGTGACCAAAAAGCCATTGCTTTCAATATGCAATCTTTCTCACTTTTGCATGCATATTCACTATTTAATTGTAATGTATTTTAAAGTATTTTGACTAATTGCTTTATCAAAATCAAAATCTCATTTTTACAAGTATTGCATCTCATACCATTGCATAACTGAATTTGCCAAACAAATGTCTAATTCCTCATAGATTGAATAATATTTGCATTTTCCTAGTCTAAATGATCACTTAATAATCACTTAGATTATAAAGAATTGAGGTCAATGTGCCTATTTTTATGCATTTAAAATATGTAATATGCTTGAAACAACAATTTGAATTTTTTTTACATATGTGAAAAGAAATTAAAAAAATTCCATATATTTTATATTTTTTAATAAATAAATAAATAAATAAATAAATAAATAAATAAGTAGAAAATTTCAAAGTAGTAAGTATATCTAAAATTGATTATAATCTATATAGAGGATAAATCTTTTTTAAGCAATATCTAGAAATTAAAGCAAGAATCTAATGAAATTAAATTTAAGTATCTGTCAAAGATGAAAAATAACAAATTAGAAACTAGATAAAGAAAATAATATAAAATTAATTTGATTTTAAAAATAAGAGATTAGATGATTGAAAAGAATAAGAAATTAGATTTATATTTAGAAACAAGATAAAATTTTAGATTGCTCTAAGACATGTATTGGCAAGATTAAGATGTACCTCGATCTTGCCTCCTATTTATATTATGAAGTTTATATTCTATTAAATCTTCTATAAAACCTTTTCCAACTTGATAGAAACATCTATGTAAGATTCTAACTACAATAGAAATTAAGAAGCTTTTAGAAATCTATAGAAGCATCTATAGAAACTTCTACAAGTATCTAGAAGATTCAAGAAGACTAAAGAAGGTCTAGAAGACTATGGAGATTCTAAAAGATTATGATGTTATGATACACTTGCCGCAAGTGCATCAAAATTGATTAAATTTAGTAGAAATGGAAAAAAAATATTAGTTCCAAAATTATAATGTACATAAGAATGAAATAGGGCGAATTCAAAAAATTGTAGTGTGAATAGGATTTAAATGAATCTGCTTTGGATCCACAATGTAAAAAGGGATTTGAAAAGCGACCTGGCTAGGAAATCAATTAAGCATCTCTAAGATATCAATTAAGATATCAATCCAAGTATCAATTTGGATATATTGACGACCTTTCATGCAAATATTGATGGATATCAAGAAGGTATTAGGCAAATATCAAAAAGGTATTGAAATGATTAGTGTTGTATTGTAATATGTTTATGTAGTAAAAAATATAAATAAAAATGATTTTTACTTAATATTCAATTATCTTAGTTCAATAAAAACTTAAGATATTTAAATTTTTTTTATAAAAGTCCTTAGATTATTTTCTTATCTTAATAGCTAATAGATAATAGTTAGTTATTAATTTTTCATTCTAGGTTGTAGAAACTCTTTCACTAATTTTAAAAAGCCACAAGTTAATAAGAATAGAATAGAAGAAATAAATAATTAATATAGTTGATACTAGGATTAAGTTGAAGGGAGGGTGAAGCTTAAAAATCCTTAGGATAAGTTGGATTGATATCCAAAGGTCGATTGTGTATGGGACAAGGTTGAAATTAGACATCTAGTTACAAAATATCAGATCATTTGGAGATCGATGATTAATGTTAGAGAGCTAGGTTTAAGCTAATTCCAAAGGCATTAGACTTATTTCAATAGGGTTTGGAAAGACTTAGCAATTGTTATTTAAATTTAAGATTTGTATTAGAGATTGGATTTCTATACAATAAAGTGAGGGCAAATATTCTTGATAAGTTTGTACAATTGAAGTGACATCCATGATTGACAATTTGACAATATGTAAATTATTGAACATACTAAGATTGAATAAAAATTTGTGATAATCCAATGGTATAATCAAGATTTGTTTAATCTTTAGTTTGAAGAAGTACTGGAAGTTGGCAGTTTAGAATTGTTTAGGATCTCTACGATATCTAAAGATTTATTAGTCAAATCAAAGTGAAATTCAATATAAAATTAGAAGACTTGAAGTACAAGCTATATACCAATTTTGAACTAAAGTTAATAATTGGAGAAAGAAAAATTGCTACAGGAGCATCTACATCAACTTTCAAGTTGACAGCCAAGTGATGTCAATGCAATTTTTGGTTGATTTTCCACAATCTATAAGTTGGATTGGGCTGAAATTTTCTAAGCATATAGAGGACTTATATTGGAATTTGTGTACAAAATTTATACCAAGTTGATAGTCAGATTAAAAATTATAGCTAGTTGAAGCTCATTGACTAAGGTTAGGACTTATAAAGAGAAATCTTAGTTGCTTACATGTGAAAAGTAACAAATAAATTAGATTTTATGTATGATTGAAGCTATTAAGAATATTTTTAAGCACTTTATATTAACTGAAGTGCTCTTATATTAAAATTTGAATCATATTCTCTTTATATGGATAAAATCTATTAAGGTTTTTTGAGTAATTATAAACCACAACTTCATCTTCCATAGCTAAGTGTCCAACGCATTTCCAAACAAGACAACACATAATATAATATAAGTGGTGAATTTAACATAAAAGTTTGGAGTAGAAGGTGTTGGATTTTATTTGTGGTTATTTGGAATTGATGGTGTAAAAAGGCAAGAAGGTTGAATTTGGAGTTTTTTATAGAGCTTTGGATGGAACTTCAAGTGGATCTTCAAGAAGAGCTTCAAGTGGATTTTCTTTTGGCAGACAAGATATATATCTAGATCCAAATATTATAAATATGTTTCAAGCATTTACATTATTTTTATAATAATAAGCCAATGATCATAAGGAGGCTTTGGTAATCAAAGTATTACAAGCAATGGTTAATAAGGTTGATTAATTTGATAGAAGAAATAATTCTAAGTATTTAAGATATTATATGTAAGAAATGAAATTGAATCAAGTTTTTGAAAAAGATATCATTTTATTATTTGAATTTGCTATAATACCAAAGGTAAAAAATATGTGAAATTGATTATAGACCAATTTGGAAGTTTTTAGAAGATATTCTCTCACGCATTGAGAAATGAGTATTTCTTAAAGATTTTGATTGGGTCACTAAAAAATCATTTTTGGAATGGATTGAGGATTCTAATAAGAAATTACAAGCTACCAAATTATTAAGGGAATTTAAAAGGTAGTATTCTTAGTTATCAAAAGTACAAAAGATAATATTGGAACCAAACAAGGTTGATTTATTTCTTCAAGCAGCTGATGGAGAATTGCAAGATAGATTGGAAATTCTTCTTGAGAATAAAGAAGAAGATAAAGGATTGACAATAAAATAAAAAGAAATTGAAAATGTAGTAGAATTGCTTGCAAAAAGGGAAAATAAAAAAGATAGGATTGGTATTCAAAGAGTTGTGCAAGTACCTAAAGTTCAAGTACCTATCGTCCAACCTTCAACGGCTATATCAAAGAAAGAAGATGTAAAAATTAAAGATATTATACACAAAATATGAGATCTTGAAATCAAATTTGTAAGGCTTAAGAAGAAGACTTCTACAATGAATTTAAAAGCTATTTTTAAGCAAAAATATGTATAAAGATATATTTGGTGTAATAATGATTCTTATTTTCAAAAAGATTGTGGTGAATTCAATGAAATAGTACAATAAGGCATTATTTTTTGGAAAGATGAAAAAGTGGCATTAAAAGATACTGGTGATTTTTTCCAAACTAACTTTGATAAAAGAAGTATAAAGGCACTAGTTAAGGATTATTTGATAAATCTATTTACTAGCAAATAGGATTGCAATAATGGAAGTTGCAAGTTATAGTACTAAAATGGATGACGATGGCAAACAAGATTTTTTTAGAAATATTGAGCTACGTGGACTTTGGTCTTCTATTATTTCTACAATGTATAAAAAGAAGATGCTATGAGAAGCTTTATTGAGGATTACTCCAATAATTTGTGAAACTACGGGTTGGAAGGATCCTATAAAAGCTTTGTCAATGCATGCCTATATTGCTAAGAGCCAATATAAAGCCTTGATAGAAGAAAAGAGAAGACATGATTCTAATAAGACAAGAGAAGAAAATTCTTCAAAGAAGCAAACTCGAGGAGATACGGCTCATGAAATGGCTTCACAAGAATTACCAATGAAGGATGCTTCAATAGCATTAACAGAAAAATCAAAAGACTTAGGAAAAAAAGATAAATCAACAATTTATAAATTATTCTTTGATATTGAAGTAACAATAGATTTAAAAGAGATACTTAAAGAGCGTGTGCTCAATGCTAAAGTTGAGTTTATATAAAAGAGATTTTAAAAATTGCAAAGAAAGAATTTCATGATGACATTATTGATAGTATTAAGCAGAAAAGGCAATTAAAAGGTGAAGCTAGATCAAATCATGCTATTGATGCACATGTATATGAGGATGAAGAAGATGAATTTGATAATTGTTGCAAACAATCAACAAGTAGAAAGAGTCATAATCAAAGAACATATTTTGATAATCAAAGTGATAAAGAAAAAAAGATTTCAAGTTATTATATTCAAAAGCATTAAGCTAGAGCAAGTATAGAGGCATTAGTAAAGATTGGAGATATGGATGAGCCGATTGTTGCTTTGATTGACCACGGTTTGGAGATAAATCTTATGTCTAAAGATCTTTATATGAAACAAAAGTAGCCAATTGATATAGAGCATGGATGGATAATACAAGCATCTAATAATACATGAGGTGAATTATATGGTGCTTGCTTAGATGTGAAAATTTGGATTGGTGATGTTACAATGGAGCAAATTTTTTTTATTCAAGATGTAACATCTTATCTTCTTATTTAAGAGCAATCATATATTATTACAACTTAGATGGAGATAAAAATACTTAATGATGGTTCAACTTATGCACAGATTAGTAGTAAAGATGGAAGAAGGACAATACAATTTTTGATTGTACTTCCAAATCATGAATGGAATTGAGACAAATTGAGAAAGAATCCATTGCTAAAGGTTGTTGAAGAATTTACAGATTTGTGAGGAATATCACTATTAAGCAAAATTATGGAGGTATAGAAGAAGAGGTACTCTCACAAGATATAAGTGCCTTTGATGTAAGTTTTATTGATATTTTTGAAAATAGAAGTATTATATATAAAAAAATTATAGATTTAAAAAAAAAAAAAAAAAAAAAAAAAAAAAAAAAAAAAAAAAAATTATGTGATATTAAAAAAGAATTATGTGAATTAAAAATATTAGAAGATGATGAAAGGATTTCTAGTATATATAAAGAAAATAGATTGGAAGATTCTTTGGAATTGATTGTATCAATTAGATTAAGAGATGATGATAAGGTTGTGTAAATTCATTCAAGGAAAATTTATTCTATATTTGAATCTTTTTAAGCACTAGAGGTTATAATTGAAATAAAATATAAGATAGTAGATAAGAAGATAAAAACCTATTGTCACTGTTATATAGTGTGATCTTCTATCTGGAAATACATTAGGTACCTGGCTATAGAAAATTTACTTGAAACTTATTGATAAAACTCCAATAAATAATTTGTCTTTAATAAAAAAGACAAATAATATAAAAATATTATAAAAAAAATTATATGATTAAATCCTCTAATATTTAAGTAGATTTGTACAAAAAGGTTCAGATTTCAATAAAAATTCTTCAATATCTTATTCACCCACAAGGACTTATTTCTTTCTAAATTTTAGAGTTCAATAACTCTTGATCCAACTATTTCGTTTCTGTAAACTTTTATTCAAAGTGTAGCTAATTTTCTTAAATTTCACTATGAAAAAAATCAATTATAAATTCATTGTCGATTGTCCGATATCTTAAAAATCTTAGTAGGCACTTGAAACCCTAGCTTAGAGACACTTGAGTACTATTTTCCTTGTATCTCACAAATCCAAAATTCTAATGCCACAAAATTTCTGCATATAGTCTTGTGATATAAACATATACACTTCTAAAAATGTTGAACCAAAAATCTATCAAATTTCTTAAGATATAGCTCAAAACATGAACACTAGTTAGGTAGGATCTTTTACTACCCTTAGCTTATAAGCACTTTTTTTAACTTCCAATATCTTTTCCAACTCAACTTGGATTTTATCAAGTCATACAGTGTAGCTAAGAAAGTGTTCTTTTCAACCTCAATTGCCGATCCTTGATTGCTCTCTATAAGGGTAAATTATGCCCAAAAAAGTGACAGTAGATACAATTTCAACAACTTAATTTTGATCGCTTATATCTCTTTCATAAAAGATCCAAATTATACAAAATTTGTATCAAAACCATATATAAAAAACCAAACTTGCTGATTCTAGCCTCTGATGTTCGATTCCTCTCAAAAAACAAATCCTAATTTCTAATAAATCCTCGAGTAGCCTCCTTGAAGCCCATTGGACATGATTTTTGGCCAATAGGAATAGAGACTTCTATCATTCATCTCCATTCATTCACATGGATGGCTTAACTATCCCTTTTTATACTAAAATCCTTCCTAATCCTTTTTCTTATAAGATTCATATTATATGTAATCTAATGTCAAGAATACAAACTAAAACAGATTCATAAATTAATAAAAATTATGTCAAGGAAAAATAATAAAATAGAAATGAAGAAATATGTACATTCAAGAAGAAATTGGAATGACTATTGCCGAAGACTAAAAAATACAAGAGATTCTTCAATTAGACTAGAAGTAAAAAAAGAGTTGACAAGAGTGAAGAAGGCTTCACTCTTATCTTTATAAATACTATCTATCTAAGAACTACATAGTGGCATTCAATAGGACCTATTACATGTGTCTAATTTGTTAGACACATGTCAAACTTACAAGACAAGTTTCCTACATGTATGCCACGTACTTGGCTTGTTCCACAAGATACCAACATGCATATCACAAGGCTAGCTTGTTCCACAAACTATCAATATGTGAGATACATGGCTAGCTTGTTGACCAAGTTTCTAACCTACCAATCACCTATAGACATGTATAAAGGTGATTTTGCATCTATAAAGCTTCTAGGAAGCTCTTCTATAAGATATTATTAAATTAATTTATTTTACTTATTTCTATCAATCTATATTAACTAGATAATTATTGGAATAAATTTTATGTCCATGATATTACCCCTCTTTTTAGGGACGAGTTCCACGAGGAGCAGTAATCACATGTTGAAAAAGTCCAAAATTTATCGAATTAAGCTTGTCACATACTTTGATCTTTGTTCCCTTTGAAGATAGTTGATAGGTCCTTTCAGCCATCGATAGTGTCTCATATCAAGGCAAAAAGACCACCCTGTTATTTGATTGTTATTGAGACCTTCATAACTTCCTTCAAACAAAATATTTGGAACACCATCAGGAATAGTTCCAACCTCTAAAAGTACCATTAAATATTGGGAGTCTCTTCCAAGGTTGTGATATCAAACATGTTGTATTTTGCCATCAATCTAAGAAAGGACATGTCATTCTTGAGGGTCTTCATCTCTATTCTATCGTCTTGAAGGTTGTGATAGTCATAATATCTTGTCCAATAAGTTAGCAAACAATGGTTCTTGAGTGAAATTTGCTAGTTGTTCATCTTTCATCTCTTTAGCGCAAACAAATTCAAAAAAATAATAAAAAATAATACAAGATAGAATGAAACCTCTATAAAACCTATTTTGCTTTATAGCAAAGAATTTCTTAACTCTTTATCTTGATTTTGACAGATGTCATTAATGAAATGCATTGACTATTGCTGATGAATTTACTAAATTCTTAGATGGCTCCCATATGCATTCACTAATATTGTATCTGAGCCAATGTACAAGATATTCTAATCAATTCCGATGCCACCTTAAATCTAAAATCTCTTCTATGTCGAATTCTTTATTGTTGTCCACTTCTATAGGAGGCAGTGGCATTTGTCTTCTTCCTTGTATATCCACTGTCTTATATGGCTTGAGTAGTAATATATTAAATATAGCATAGATCTTCATAGATTTTGGTAGGCATAATCAATAAGCAGCTGGATTGATTTCTCTACAAATTGAAAAAGGTCCAAGCCTACAATAATCTAGCTTGTCGCAAGGGCGAATAGTCTTGATATTATGACAAAGTAATCATATCTTATAGCCCATATAGAATCGAGATTATTCCTTATAATAGACATTTGTATTGATTTTTTCTCGCTTTTGAGCTTTCTTTTATTGTGCCTTCATTGTTGCATGTAGCTCTGACAAATGATTTGCTAAATCTTCCGCCACAAGATTATGAGCTTTTAAAAAGTTAAAAGTATTAAATTGTGGATGATAACTATAATTTGTAAAGAATGGAATTTGATAAGTAGAAGAATGTATCAAATTATTATAAGCAAACTCTGCCAATGGCAAAAGAGTTGTCCAATCATCTTGATGGTAGTTGATGGTACATCTCAAATATTGCTCCAAAACTTGATTTACTCGTTTTTTTTGTCTATCCGTTTAACCTATAATAGATTTTTTATAGGTTTTGGAAGACTCTTTTTAAAATATTGAAGGTAGATATAAAATTATCCTCAACTTTCAAACTTAGAAATCGTTTCACCTATAATAGATTTTTTATATAATACAAAATGTGCCATCTTGATAAAACAATCTACAATCACAAATATAGAGTCATATGAACTTCATTTTGGAAGATTCGTGATAAAATCCATAGAAATGGAGAACCAAGGTTGTTTTGATATAGGTAATGGTTGGAGAAGTCCATAAGGTCAGTGACAAGGAATTTTTGATCTTGAATAAATGTCACATAATTGTACAAACTCTTTAACAACCTTCTACATATGAGGCCACCAAAAATCTTTTGATATTAGTTTCAAAGTCTTATTATATTCAAAATATCCTGTCACAAGGAGGTTGTGACGAGCTTCTAGAGCACGTAGTCATGTTGTGCCTTCTAGAATATATAGGCATCCTTTCAAATAGAATAGGCCATTCTTAAATTCAAACTTAGAAGTATCGTGAGACTTAGATGAATTATACTTAATCTCATAGACAAGAAGGTCTAAAGACATACTTGATTGGATTTACTTGACAAAAGTTAAATCAACAGTTAATGTTGATTTCATTGCTTGAAGATGAAATTGCTTTGATTTTAAGAGAGTTGTTCTTTGTTGATCAAAAGCTGAATCTCCTTCTTTTAATATAAGATAAGAATGTCTAGAAAGGGCATCAAATAGACCTTGTTGTTTTCTTAGCCAATAGGTGATGATAAATTTGAATCTTGATAAAAACATGCTCCAATGAGCTTGGCAACGATTCAATACACGTGTTGATATAAAATACTCAAGATTCTTGTGATCCATATATATATGGTGATTGGACTAGAAGCGCCTTCTAGATAATGATACCATTCTTAAAAAGAATCCACAAATACAAAAAGTCCTTAATCATGGATTTTATACTTGATTTTTGCTACTGAAAATTTCTTGGAATAAAAAGCTATTAGGTGGAATTTGTCATTTGCTCCTACTTGTGACAATACTGCCTCTAAAGCAAAGTCTGATGGACTTGTTTCCATAAAAAATGCTTTAGAAAAGTCAACACGATACAAGATTGGTGTAGAAATAAGAATTGTCTTCAAAACCTCAAATAATGCTTCTGCTTCTTTGTTCCACTCAAGTTTATTTTTACAAGTTAAGCATATAAGTAGAACTACAACTTGAAAAAGTTCTTGATGAAGATTCAATAATAATTGGCAAATCTCAAAAAGCATTACACATCTCTTAATGTTTTTAGAATCTTTCAACCTATGACTATTTAATAAGAGGTTTAAAACATACCGCGTCGATTTATATATCTTTTATTTTTAAATATATATACTAAAAAGACATTGATGTTGCCATTGTATTGTAATAACATAAGAGCTCCCTTGTGCGGCTCTCCAATCGAAATTCAAAAAATCAATTGTCACACTTCACAGCAAAATTAATTGCTTGACTAAATGTCTGAGGATTAGATAAGTTAAGCATCAATTTCTTTACCCTATATTGTAATCCATAGAAAAATTGGCTAATAAGCATAGCATCATTCCACTTAGTATCAATTGCTAATTGTCAAAATTGTAAAGCATATGATATCACTGATCGATTGTTTTGTCTCAAGATATGGATCTTATTGGTTGCGACATGAATTGCATCATGTTTTCTATACTTAGATTGAAATTCCGCTAAAAATGCCTCCAAATTATCCAATATTGGATCACGTCATTCACAAAAGGACAAAAACCATGATAAAATAGAACCTGATAGTAGAGTTCTAATAAATCTGACTTGTGACCCTTAGATTGGATAACTTTGGGATTGAAGTTCAATCACAAGTTGTATTTGATTGATGAATCTTCAAAATTTTGATTTGGTGCCATCAAACTTCTTTCACAAACTAATTTTTGATTCATTGATGCTTGAATGGTATTAATTCATAGGTAAAGTGTCTAAATTTTAAAACACGTGTTAAACTTGCAACACAAGTTTTCAACATGTGCACCACGTATTTGGCTTCTTCCACAAGCTACCAATATGTGTGCCACATGGCTAGCTTGTTCCACAAGCTACCAATATGTGCGATACAGGGCTAGCTTGTTCCACAGGCTATCAACATGTGCCACACATGGCTAGCTTGATGACCAAGTTTTTAACCTATCAGTCACCTATACACATGTATAAAGATGATTCTGCATCTATGAAGCTTCTAGAAAGTTTTTTTTTAAGATATTATTAAATTAACATATTTTACCTACTTCTATTAATTTATATCAATTAGATAATTTTTGGAATTAATCTTATGTCCATGACATCGATAGTATCCTATACCAAGGCGAGAGGACCATCCTATTATTTGATCATTGTTGAAGCTTTCATGACTTCCTTCAAAAAATACATTTGAAACACCATTAAGAATAGTTTCTACCTCTAAAAGTATTACCAAACATCAGGAATCCCTTCTTAGGTCATGATATCAAACATGTTATCGTGAAATAAATACATCCATGTATAGGAACCTTGCTTAACTTTCTTTTCCTTAAATTTTTATTAAGTTCTTTCTTTCTTCTTACCAATGTAGATTTTTTATATAATTTTGAGAAATTTTTCTCACTTTCTTTCTTTTTCTTCCCTAAATTTTATTTTATCTTTCATCTTCACTTTAGCTTTGATTTAGCCTTGAAAACTTACTTTTTTTCTTTTATTTTTTTTCCAATCTTAGATTTTAGTAGATCCAAGGTTACATTTGTAGATATAAGGAGTTTTGACTTTGAGGTTAAATTTAGGATTTCATTGAGGATAATTAGAAGTTTGGATATCAATCATTGGTTGCCATTAATAGTACTAACTTGGAGGATTAGATTTGGTGTTTTTATAACTTTAAACTATTAATTATTGACTTGGACTTTGAAGACCTTGGCTATGACTTCTTTGACAAACTCGGATGAAAAAGAAAAAGGATTTTTTGGCAAGTCCAACAACATATTCAAAGAGAGCATCTTCTTGGCATGAGTTTAGATGGTAGAAACGCATGAATCGGAGCTTAGATGAGAGAAATATGCTAATTTGAACTTAGGCTACTATTATGATATCTACTATCACTTTTCTAGATGTATTAGGAGTTTCAAGATACTAGCAAGAAATAAAAAAATTGGAATAGAAACTAGACTTCAAGCTAAATAATTTACATCTAAGGATTGATAGAAATGATTCTAGAATGAATGAAATATGGCTAGTTAAAACTAGCAAACTAAACTAGGATTTTGAAGAAATTAGATAAATAGAAGGGTTTGCTTTAAGCTAGAACTTGAGTTTCAAGAAGAATTTGAAGCTCATTTTTTTATGTACATATCACTCTTATTATAAAGAGTCTATGTCTCCTGCATCCATTCCTTCATTTAATATATGATTGTCCAAGTATAATTGGATACGTACTTTGAACTTGCATAAAAAAATTCTGATCCACCTCTACATTACCAATTTGCATAATCCAAAGTCCACATACTTCTTCTCATGGGTCACCCTTGATTGAATACTCAATGTATTATAATTTTTTCACATTTATACTCATTCCTCATAAAACATTTTCAATTCTCCACTTCCAATTTTCCACTTATATTTCTCCACTGATATTTTAAAATATGAGTATATCCTCAATCTTTCTTATTTATTATAAATCAATTCTTTCCTTCATTATTTTATTATAGAACTGTATTTTATAATATTCAGCACTTATCTAATATCCTTTTCTTAAAAATTAACAAAAGATAGTACCAAGCTTACCCCGGCTCAGCACTATTACAGTGTGGCCCTTACTACTACTGTCCGAATCAATTTATACTTATCCCAATCGGTATTAACCGCTACACAATCGACGATAATTACTTTTTCTAACTCCCTTATCCATACTGCCTTCTAAACTGTCCATTCATCGGCTTCCTGCCTATTCTTAATTCTACAAATTTTGTATTGTAAATCCTAAAATTCCTATCCATTCTACATATATAAATCAAGGGAAGCAGAGAAGAAATTAAGGATGCAGCGATTGATGGAGTTGGTTGCAGAAAGTTTGTCACACAACATATTGAGGATGTGGAGAAGATTTTGAAGAGGCTTGAGGAAGTAAATCCAATCCTATCCATTGACAAATCCAAGTTTGAAGTTGAAGAAATTGTGGTAGTGGGCCATTTGTGTAGAAACTATGGAAGAAAGCGTAACCCAGAAAAGGTGGATGCTATTGCAAAAATGAAAGCTTGCAATAATATTACTGTAGTGAGGAGATTCTTTGAGGCTTGTGTTTTTTATCAAATCTAGATATCTCATTTTGCTCATGTGTCGGAACCTTTATATAAATTTTTTAAGAAAGGAAGCAAATTCAAATGGAGCAAGGAACAGAATGAGGCTATGGATTTTAAAAGGGATCCTAAAATCTCCACCAATTTTGAGCCAAGTGAACTATGATGATGGCTGATTGGTGATAATAATGGTGGATACAAGTCCAATTGCCATAGGTTGGGCTGTTGGATAGAATGATATAAATGGAAACAGATTTGCCATTAGATTTGGAGCAAGAATTTTGACAGAGTGTCAGAGGGCACATCCACAAGTGAAGAGAGAACTCTGAGATGTAATTACAGCTTTGAAGGTGGAACAGAGCTACTTGATTGGAGCTAATGTTGTACTAGAGACTGATTGCCTACCTTTACTTGAAAAAATGATGGTTCAAGAAGACTATGAGGGAGATGGCATTGAAGATGTGGGATATGTATCCACATTGAATAATGAAAGAATAGAAGAAATTTTGCCGTTTGAGACTGGATTATATGATGGCATGCTGAAGGATATTAGACTCTATTTGAGTACTCTACAAAGGCAAGAAGGTTGGTCAGATAAAGGTTTTAAAGCCACCATACAACATTTTTATGGATATTTTCTACAAGATGGATATCTTTGGAAAAGATCAAAGAGAAAAGATGGAATACCATTAAGGGTGGTTGGAGATACTTTTACTAAGAGTTGGATTCTTAAAGAATTCCACGATACTCATTGGGCTGGTCACAAAGGAGTTTAGGCAACCTACACAAAGATTAAGAAGCGGTATTAGTGGAAAGGCCTATATAAAAATGTAGAAGAATTTGTAGGATCGTGTCTCAAGTATCAACTCCAATCAAAAATCAGGTACTGTGATGAACTTCATCCAACCTATCCTCTTTCTATTCACTTTCAATGGGTGATTGATCTGATAGCCATGCCAATTGGATTATGGGAAATGAAGTATTTGGTACTGGCACCAGAGGAACTATCAAATTATGTTGAAGGTAGAGCCTTGGACACAAAACACACAAACAAAGTATGTAGATTTATTCTTGAGGATATCTTCAGTCGGTATGGATGTATTGGAAGAATGAGAGCAGATAGAGGGGAACTTGATACAACTTAAGCCAAAGAATTCTTTGAGAATTAAAGTGTGAGATTTAAATTAACCATAGCTTACAATCCAAAGGCAAATGAAAAGAGTGAAAGGGGGCATCCTCTAATTGTCCAAGCTTTGATTAAAGCTTATAAAGGTAATCCTAAGGAATAGCTTAGGCTATTACCATTTGCTTTATGGGCTGATAGGACCACCCATAGTACAATAACAGGCTATATGCCGATGGAACTCATGTTGGGACAAAAGCCAATTATGCCTACAGAAGAAATTTTTCCTACATGATTATTATTGTCTTGGAAGGATGGAGTATCTAGGAAAAGACTACTAGAGATTTGAATCCAACAAATTGAAAGATCACATGAGAATCAAAAACTGACATTAGAGAGGTTAAAAGCAGCAAGGCTTAATAACAAAGAGAGATTTGATAAAAATCACCAGTTGAGATTAAAACTTATCCAAGAAGGTGATTGGGTAGTGGTTTTTGATAGTACTTTTGAGCATCAGCATAGTATCCAAAAGAAGTTTGCTCGGAGATGGTTGGAGTCATATGTAGTAGTAATTGTCCATACTAATGGTACTTATTCTCTTCGAGAATTGGATGGAACCTTGATCTAGATACCAACACCTAATAAACGAATAAAGGTTTTTCAAAGAAGGGATGAAAGGCTTTTGATTGAAGGATTTTATGAACATTTATCGGATCTACAAGCAAATCAAGAGAGTGAAGAATCAGAGGAAGAGATAGAACAAGATGAAGATTGAATGTTAGCATATGCCGAAGGATGTGCAGGTTTGGAGGGGGTGGATGTCGTGTTGTAAATGGTTATAATGTGTAAAAACCAAGTAAATTACTTAATATGTTAATAAGTTTTAGTGTGATCTAGAATGATTAGTAAACTAATTTAGATAGAGTTGATAGAAACTATATTTGATTATTTTTTTTTTTTTTTGCTACACTGTTTAAATTATATGGAACCTAGATGTTTAGTATAATATTTTAAGAGTTGAAATTAGGCCTAAGGATGAAAATCCAAACCACCAATGTAAAAAAATGGATGGATGAAGAGTAGGAATGGAGGCCTTCACCCCCATTGGCCGGTGGTCATGCCCAATGGGCTTCTAGAGGCTGTCTGCCGCCTTCTTGAGGTCTAGAGCAACTTCAAGGCGGCCATTTGAAGAACAAAGGTTAGGATTAGAAAGGTTACAATTTTAGGTATAATTTGAGTGCAAAAATTAGGCAATTTGGAATTAGGATGAGAAAAATATAATTGTTTAAAGCTAAGGTGAAGATTTTGTATATACTATCGCTGTTTTCAAGATATACAAAATTGTACGAGGGCTTTTAGAGATTGGAAGGTGTGGTTGAAAAGGCAATTTCAAGATCTACACTTTTTGTGAAGAAATAATTGCTTTTGCAGTTTGAATGAAGGAAATATTGTGGATTGAAGTCAGGGCATCCAATTCCAAAGAAAGTAAGTTTATAATTTGTTCATAGTGATGGTTTGAGCCATATCTTGCTCTCTTAGATGAATTGTTGGCTCAAAATTTTTAAAGATGTGTATTATTGTGTTTGAAAACTACATACCAAATTTCGAGGCATTTGGATGCTAGAATTATGAGATATGAAGAATTTTGCGTGTGGGTGTCAATAGTAAAGGGTTTGAAACTACTGTAACATTATCGATGATATCTGACAATTGGCAACAAATCTACAATCGAAATTTGTTGTGGTAGTTTTTAAGAATACATCAGTACTTATTGATAAATTTGAGCTTGTTTGGATGGTCTAATTAGGAGATATGTATTGTTAGGTTTTAGATAAAATCCTTCTTAAGGTTAAATAAGATTTTAGTGTGTTTTACTAAACTTGGGTGCTCTTGTGCATCTAAGACTTTTGTATGTGATGTAATTGGTCCTAAAAAATCAAAATATATATATAAATTTGGAGTTTCTCTCATCTTGTAACTTGTTTGAAAAAATTAGTTGTAGCCAAAAGCTCTGTGCTTTCTTGAGGCAGACCCTCTCTTCCTTGACAACGTTGTCGTGAAGTAAATACATCCATATATAGAAACCTAACTTAACTATCTTTTCTTCAAAATTTTATTAAGTTCTTTCTTTCTTCTTACCAATCTAAGTTTTTATATAGTTTAGGAAAAATTTCTCACTTTCTTTCTTTTTCTTTGGTTAAAATTTTACCTTATCTTTAATCTTAACTTTAACTTTGATCTAGCCTTGAAACTTTCTTTTATTTCTTTTATCTTTTTTCCAATCTTAGATTTTAGTAGATTCAGGGTTATATTTGTAGATATAAGGAGTTTTGACTTTGAGATTGAATTTAGGATTTTACCAAGGATAAATAGTAGATTTGGATGTCAATAGTCGGCTACCATTAATAGTGCTGACTTGGAGGATTCGATTTGGGGTTTTTATAACTTTAAACTATTAATTGTTGACTTGGACTTTGAAGACCTTGGCTGCGACTTCTTTGACGAGCTTGGAGGAGAAGAAGACGGGGTTTTTTGGCAAATCCAAAGAAGTATTGATAGAGAGCTTCTTCTTGGCATGAGTTTAGGTTGTAGAAACACAAGATTCGGAGCTTAGATGAGAGAGATATGCTTGTTTGAACTTAGACTATTAATATGACACCTATTGTCACTTTTCAGGGTATATTAGAAGTTTTAAGATACAAGCAAGAAATCCAAAAGTTGGGTTAGAAACTAGACTTCAAGCTACACATTTTACGTCTAAGAATTGATAAAAATGAGTTTAGAATGAGTGAGATATGGCTAGTTAAACCCAACAAACTAAACTAGGGTTTTGAAGAAGTTAGATAAATAGAAGGATTTGCTTTAAGCTAGAACTTGAGTTTCAAGAAGAATTTGAAGCTCATTTTTTGTGTAAATATTACTTATACTATAAAGAGTCTATGTCTTAAATCTCATATCAATTGAGACTTTGATTAGGGAGTAATGGCAAATTTGTTCTCAAGTGTCTAGGGTTTTGACTTTTAAAAGTATCTGCCAAGGATTTGATGATATCTAACGATTGGCAATGAATTCATAGCTCAAATTTTATGTGATGAGGATCAAAGGTATGAGTTATGTTTTCCCAAATTTCGAGCTTATTTGAATAGCTAAATCTTAAATTATGAATTTTCAAGTTTTAAGTTGAGATTTGACTTCTAAAAGTATCTGCCAAGGATTTGGTGATATCTAACGATCAGCAATGAATTCATAGCTCAAAAATTATGTAACAATAGTCCAAGGTATGAGATATGTTTTACCAAATTTTGAGCTTATTTGAACAGCTAGATCTTCAATTATGATTTTTCAAGTTTCGGATTGAGATATGACTTCTAAAAGTATTTGCCAAGGATTTGGTGATATCTAATGATCAACAATGAATTTACGGCTAAAAATTTATGTGACAAAGATCAAAGGTATGAGATATGTTTTCCCAAATTTTGAGCTTATTTGAAAGATTGGATCTTAAATTATGAATTTTCAAGTTTCTGGTTTGGTTTTACTTATATAATTACTTGCTAATATTTTGATGATATCTGGTGATCGGTAATGAATTCACGGTTGAGAATTTTTGTGAAGATGACCAAAGAAGTGTACTCTATGCTTCCAAAATTTGAACTTATATAAACAACTAGATTTTGATTTATAAATTTCCAAGCTTCTAATTTGTTGATTTATTATACACATGGTTTTGTGACTATAAAAGAAAAATTTAAAAAAGTTTGTGCATATTGGATCCAACTTGATTGTAAAGAGGGACCTTGCGTCTACCTGAAGCGGACTTTCGCCACGACAACGTGTTTGGTATCATAACCTTGGAAGAAACTCCCAATGTTTGGTGATACTTTTAGAGATAGGAAATACTCCTCATGGTGTTTTTAATGTTTTCTTTGAAGGAAGTTATGAAGGCATCAACAATGATCAAATAACAGGGTGGTCCTCTCACCCTAGTATGGGACATTATTGATGGCTGAAAGGACCTATCAACTATGTTCAAAGAGAACAAAGATCAGAGTACGTAGCAAGCATAATTCAACGTATTTTAGACTTCTTCAACATATAATCACCGCTCCTCATAGAACTCATCTCTAGAAGGAGGGATAATGTCACAGACATAAGATTTATTCCAATAACTATCTAATTAATATAAATTAATAGAAGTAGATAAAATAAGTTATTTTGATAATATCTTAGAAAGAATCTTCTTAAAAGCTTCATAGATGCAGAATCACCTTTATACATATCTATAGGTGATTGATAGATTAAAAACTTGGTCAACAAGCTAGCCACACGTCGCACATATTGGTAGCTTGTGGAAAAAGCTAGCCATGTGTCGCACATATTGATAGCTTGTGGAATAAGCTAGCCATGTGTAACACATGTTGGTAGCTTGTGGAACAAGCCAAATATATGGCACACATGTGGAACACTTATCTTACAAGTTTGACACATGTCTTGCAAATTAGACACGTATAGGAGGTCCTATAAAATACTGCCATGTAGCTCCTAGATAGATAATATAAATAGATACAAGAGTGAAGCCTTCTTCACTTTTGTCAACTCCTTTCTTGCTTCTAGTGCAATTTCAAGAGTCTATAGTTTTTTTGTCTTGACGCAATAGCCATTTTAGTTTTTTTTAATATATATATTTTTTTATTTCTATTTTGTTATACTTCTTAATAGAAGTTTCATATGTTTATTTGCTTTCATCGAGTTCTTATCCTTGACACTTAGTTGTTGTGCTTGAGATTTGTAAGAGAGTAGAAGAAATTTGAAAAGATACAAATGTAATTACATAGATGACATTTGAAGAAAGATTGCGTGATGAGTATTTTGAAGAAGATTCTAAGAGGATGATCAAGAGGTCTTTTTTTGACTAGATTGAATAGCAAATTAGAAATACTATGGGTCCAAATGAATTGCTGCGAGATTTTGAGAAGAAATATAACTAATTGCCTTTAGCAAAAAGGCATCTTTTTGATACTAAGAAGATTGAGTTGTTCTTACAAGCAACAGATGATATTTTGGAGGATAGACTCCTTTTATTTCTAGGTGATTGAGCTACTCAAGGAGGTTTTATCAATGATTAGAGGAAAGTAGAGGAGACAGTCACTCTTGTGGCAAAGCAATAGAGAGTGAGATCCAGAAGTATAATAATCCAGATGGATGTAGCACTAAAGCTTACCACAAAGTTTTCAAGGTATCATTTGTCCCAACCTCTTCAATAATATCTCCTAAGATGGCCAAGACAGTTGATGAAAGAACTTTAGATGAGCTTATAAAGGATATTAAAAATTTGAAGGTGGAAATGATTGAGTTGAAAAAGTCCCAAGGTTCTCAACTATCTGAAGATGTAAGATCATTTATGAGGAGATGTATTTATTGTGATGGAGAGGATAGTCACAATCTTCAAAGCTATAAACCATGCAATGAAGCTATTAAAGTAGGCATTATTATCTTCGAAGATGATAAGATTCATGATGCATCTACTAATTTGTCTTTGAGCACCAACTTTGGTAAGGGAGGAATGAAAAAGCTTGTAGAAGAGAAGATGGGAAGGTCTAATTATTTGGATGGACAAGGTGTTGAGACATTCTATATTGAAGTGGAGCAATACACAATTAAGGCTTTAGAAGCTCTATCTATTAAAATTTTGCACAGAGGAGCTCAAGCCATCCAAAATGTGACTGGTTGGAATGATCCTATTGATTCAGCTAGCATCAGAGTCTTTTTCGGTCAAGTTCAAGACTGTAATAAAGATTATGATATCTTTGTTGAAGAGAAGAGAGGACAAACCTTTGAGAATGGTGATGTAGATGAACCAACATTCAAGAAAAAACCCGATGAGCTCAAAAAAAGTGAAAAGATAGAAGGTCATGCTGTCCATACATGGCAAAGATCTAAGAGGTCATCTACCTTTGTTCATCCAGGAGAAGAGCCACTTCCAAAAGAAAAATGAGAAGAGACAATGAACAATGGCAAGGGAAAAGAAAAAGAAGCTGACTCTAAAGGAAAAGTTGAGGAACCTACCTACAAGATTCAATATAACATTGAGTCTTCCATTGATATGAAGGGAGTGTTGGAAGAAAGAATCTTGGATGCCAAGATTGAATTTACATTGAGAGAGACTTTTGGCATTGCTAAAAAAGATTTTTATGAGCTGATCATTGATGTCATTAAGAGAAAGAAATAGATGACAGTTGAAATAGGCATGGTAAAGGCTTTAGAGATATATATGATCAAAGATGAGGAATTTGAAATTGGACAAGTATTTGCTTTGATGTGTGAGCCATGGAAGAAAAGGCTAATAATAGTCAAATGATTAAAGAAGAAGATGACAATTTGTCTGATAGGAAAGAAGATGATATCTAACAAATATCTACACAAAATTATGTGGTCAGCAACAAGAGTGGTGTAACCAAAGATAAAAGTTTTGTAGAATATGAAAAGATGGTAGAAGATGATAAAGAGGGAATGAAAGGCTATGACGTAAAGATCCAGACCTTACTAACTCAAGAAAAAAAACAAAGTGTGGAGGATGGAATGGTATCTATAGCAGCACATGGAAAAAATATTGAGGTAGAAATGAGGACCTTTGATTGTGCAATTGTATATGGGATTGATAGAAAAGACAAAGAAAGAATAGATTATATTCAATCGTTTTGGGCTAGAGCTACTACAGAGACAAGGATAAAATTTAAAAGATTAGATGAATCCGTTTTGGCTCTTATAGACCTTGGCTCAGAGATAAACATTATGTCTCAAAATATTTATGAGAAGAGTAAATGGCCAATCGATACTAATTATAGATGGGTTATAAGGGCTATAAATTATAGATGAGCACAATTATTTGGAGCTTATCCAGCAATTGCAACAAAGATTGGAGATGTGGAAGTAGAACAAAATTTTTTTGTTCAAAATAATGGTGTTTATCCTGTGATATTTAAATAGCCTTACATCATTGTATCAAAAATAGAAACCAAGGTGTTGAATAGTGGATCTCATTATATACAAATTTGGAGTTGTGATGGCAAGAAATCTATGTAATTCTTGACAGTGAAATGTGAACATAAAAAGCATCGAGTTTGTTTTAGAAATGGACCTTTGCCTAATTCTTTATACTTTTTGGATTTCTAAATTGTACTCATGGAAAATAGGGATCCACGGATGCAAAAGTCCAAATACTTTTGAGCTCCCTAATGTATATAGAATTGGAAGTAGATTTGTTGGAATAACCAAGTGTGGATTTGTGAGTTTTATGGATGTAAAAGATTTGGACCCTATAAATAAGAAGATTATTAAAAAAGTGAAAAAAAAATCTAAAAAAAATAAAGGTTCTTTTAAATGGTGAATATATTTTTAAAATATATGAAGAAAAAGGCATTGGAGATGATATATTGTAAGTTTTAAATAACTTGCAAATTCAAGAAGAGGAAAATAATGGTATAAATATTATGATTGAAATTCATTCAAGAACATTGTATCAAGAGATAATAGACTCAATAGAAAGCAAGGATTTGTGCCAAAGCTATAGGTTGATTCTTGAGGCCATAGTAAATACAAAATATAAAACAATGGCCAAAAAGGTTAAACCTATAGCAACTCAACTTCCATCAAATATTAATGAATATGTCAGACAAGCAAAGAAGGAGCCAAGTTTGAGAGAAGCTAGGAAGATTGGACACAAATTTACTGAAGAAACATTAGCAAACTTAAAGATTGGAGGGAGTGAATTTTTATTAGAACAAGAAGAAAAGATGTTTTGAGAGATGCTCTCAAAACATAGAAAGGCCTTTGCCTCTTCACCAAATGAGATTAGATGTGTGTGACTAGGTTTAGTTGCACCCATGGTTATTTTTACAGTACCACATATGCCATGGAATTTGAAGCCTATACTAGTTCCAAAGGCATTACTTCCCAAATAGATTGACTTGTTGAAGGAAAAAATATACATGGGAATACTTGAGCCTTCAATGGCTCCATATTCTAATTATTGATTTATTGTTCCTAAGAAATCTAAAGCATTACAATTCATCCAAGATATGCAACCAGCTAACCAGGTTACCATTAAGAACAAAGGATTAGGACCAATTGTAGATGAAGTAGCAGAAGCATTTGTTGGATATGCCATATATTCCATTAGAGATCTATACACTAGTTATGATTAATTTCAATTGGCCATTGAAAGTAGAGACTTGACAACCATAAAGACTTCATTAGAATTGATTTGGATGTGTACATTGCCTCAAGGTGCTACTAATTCAGTTATACATATGCAAAATACAATGAATCAAATCTTGAGAGAATTTATATCTGAGAAGACTATATCCTTTGTGGATGACATTCCTATCAAAGGGTATAAAGAAGAATATGAAGACTTTACTCTAAATGATGATGGTTGCTAAGGATTCGTAAGAATGCATGTTAAAGATGTTGATAAGATTTTCGACAAGATTGAAGAGATAAATTGATCCTTTTGATTGATAAGTCTAAATTTGATTTTGAAAATTTTTTGGTAGTTGGACAACTTTGTGGATAGTATAGAAGAAGGCCTAACCCTGAGAAAGTTGATACTATTGCAAAAATGATGGCTTGCAATAATATCACTGAAGTGAGAAGGTTATTGGAAGCATGTGTCTTCTATCAGATATGGATATCTCATTTTGCTCATGTATTATAATCTCTTTATAAATTGTTAAAGAAAGGAATAAAATTTCTTTGGGAACAGGAGCAAGATTTAACCATAGAAGACTTAAAGAGGATTTTGAAGTCACCTCCAATTTTAAAATAAGTTGAATATGAGAGCAAAAGACCGGTAATTGTACCAGTTGATATAAGTCCAATAGCCATAGGATGGATTGTTGGCCAGAATGATGTGAAGGAAAATAGATTTTTTATTTATTTTAGAGCAAGAATTCTTACAGAATGCCAGAGAGCATATCCTCAAGTGAAGAGAGAACTTTGAAATGCACTTATTGCTCTAACGGCTGAAAGAAACTACTTGATTGGAGAAAATGTTGTGTTGGAAACTAATTGTTTATCTCTTCTTGGTATGATTGCCAATTGTTCTTCACCAGACATTGCTATGCTTTGATGGATAGCATATATCAAGTCATTAAGTCCAATTTTGGTGCACATTATTAGAAAAATAAATTTTGTAGCAGATATGTTATCTAGGGCCAAATATTTTCATGAAGAAGAAATGATGGCTCACGGGGAGAGTGAAGACTTTTTAGAAGAGAGATATGTGTTGGTTGTTGATAGGAAAAATTCAGCCAATGACATCTTGCCCTTCAAAGCAGAGTTATATGAGGAAAGACTAAAAGATATTGGACTCTATTTGAACACTTTGAAGAGGCAAGAAAGGTGGATGGACAAGACTTATAAAGATATTAGACATCATCATATAGATATCTATTGAGGGATGGGTTTCTTTGGAAGAGGGCACAGAGAGCTAATGAATTATCTTTGAGAATAGTAGATGATCTTGATATCCAAATCCACGTGCTTAGAGAATTTCATGATGCACTTTAAATCAGTTATAGAGGAATTTGGACCACTTATATAAAAATTAAGAAATGATATTGATAGAAGGATTTGTATAAAGATGTTGAGAAATTTGTAGCTTCATGTGTCATATGTCAGCTTTAATCTAAGGTCTGATACATGGATGAATTACATCCCACTTATTTTCTTTCAATCCATTTTTAATGGATGATTGACTTGGTTGCAATGCCACCTTAAATTTGGAGAATGAAGTATCTTGTTTTGGCAAGAGAAGAGCTCTCAAACTTTATTGAAGGAAGAGCTCTTTGAACCAAGACTATAGAAGAAATTTGCAGATTCATTCTTAAAGATATTTTTACCAAATATGAAAGTATTGGAAGAATGAGAGATGATAGGGATGAATTAGATGTAGCTAAAGCAAGATCATTTTTTCAGAGATATGGTGTGCAGCTAAGGTTAACAATTGCTTATAATCCTGAAGCCAATGGCAAAATAGAAAGGGGACATCCTCCTATCATTCATGCCTTGATTAAAGCTTGTAAAGGGAAGTCTAATCTTTGGCCTAGGCTACTACCATTTCCATTGTGGGCTGATAGAACTACCCATAGCATTGTCACTAGATATATGTCAATAGAACTTATGCATGGATATAAGCCTATTATGCTTGGAGAAGAATCAATTCCAACTTGCATATTTTTGTCTTAGGAAGATGATATTACAAGAAAAAGGCTACTAGAACTTTGCATTCAGCAGCTTGAAAGATTACTTGAAGATATGCACATAGCATTAGAAAAGCTTAAGGCTATTAGATTAGGCAATAAAGAGAGGTTTGACAAAACCCATAGATTGAGGTCTAAAAAAATTTAAGAAGGTGATTGGGTATTGATGTTTGACAATACATTAGAATATTAGCATAGCACAATGAGGAAGTTTGCACAAAGATGGTTAGGACCATATGTGGTGGTTAAAGTGCATACTAATGCCACCTATTCACTTTGAGAGTTGAATGGAATTTTATTGAGGATTCTAATAGCAAGCAAAAGAATTAAAGCATACAAAAGAAGGAATGAAAAGTTTCACACCAATGACCTTTAAGAATTCTTAACTCCATTAAAAAATAAAGAAATACTAGAAGATGAGATAGAAATTAGAATGGAGGATGAGGAGGATTAAACTTGGCACATACCAGAGGATGTGCAAGTTTAGAAGGGGTGCATGTCATATTGCATTTATATGCAGTATGTAAAAATATTATATTTCTTATTTATTTTTGTTATCTATGTATGAGTGCTAAGAAATATTTTGGAAGATATTCTAAGGGAAGAATTTATTTTAGCCACTTAATTAGTAAATTAGGATGGCTATTTCTTTTGTTCCTACCTTATTTTTATCTTAGAGTAGATTCTTTTATAGTTGGAAGAAAGATAAAGGCTATTTTACCTTTCTTGTTAACTTTGAGATAACATGGTCCCTTGTAAGAGATAAGAGATAAGATTATGGAATAAATAAGGCCTATCCAATAGGATTTTGGCTATCCATGTGTGCATGGCATGGACTGATGTGGAGAAAAAGGGAAAGATACTTCTCTTGCTAGAACGAGGGTTGGCAATTTTGGGATATGTGAATTTTGGAGAGAGATAGCTCCACGGGTACTAAAGCTTTTATAACGAAATTTAGAAGGTGTATTTTCCAAGCTGTAAGGAATCTAGAGCCTACTCATTTACTTAATTTGGAATTGTGAATGAAAAGTTATGCTTGTTTTAGTAGAGAGAGGTTTATTGCTATCAAGAAGTAAAGGCAAAAACTTTGAGTTGCTATTGCAAGTTTGATTTCAATTTTTTCTTAGAAAAATTTATAGAAAGTGTGGAAAATTGTACTAGCTTTTTATCAAATTATTTCTTAAAGCATTTAGAGTTGAAAAGAAAGAGTTGTGAGCTTGAGAGTGGGAAAGGATCTGCTGCCACCTGACAAAGAGGGGCAAAGATTTTCTAGAATCCTCACAACTCGAAGAACACACCCACTAATTTTCATTAAAACTGCTTCTATCTACTGGGAGCTATCTCTCTCCAAAGTTCACTACTCAAAACTTTCCCAAACCCTAGGTCTAGCAAGAGGAGTATATCTCCCTTTCTTTCCATATTAGACTATGATACGCCCACATGGACAACCAAATCCTATTGAATAGGCCCTATTCACCCCATGCTCTTCTTTCTTATCCCTCACAAGGTCCATTCTACCTCAAAGTCAACAAGAAAGATAAAACAACCTTTATCTTTCTTCTAATTACAAAAGAGTCTATTCTAGGATATAAGTAAGATAGGAACAAAACAAATAGCCATCTTAATTCACTAACTAAGTGGCTAAAATAAATTCTCTTCTTATAATATCTTCTAAAATAATCTCTAGCACTCACACATGTAATAATAATAGATGTAAGATATATATTATTTTTACACATTGTATGTAAATGCAGTATGACACTGACGTGAAAGTTTGGGATGGAAGGTATTGGCTTTTGTTTTTGGTTATTTGGAATTAATGGCACAAGAAAGCAAAAAGGTGGATTTTGGAGTTATTGATGGAGCTTTGGATGGAGCTTCAAGTGGATCTTCTAGTAGAGCTTCTTCTCGTGGACAAGGTATGTATCTAGATCAGAACATTGCAAATATGTTTCAAGCTTTTACATTAATTATGCAATAGTAATAAGAAAAGGATTGAAAGGAGGCTTTGGCAATCAAAGCATTGCAAGTAGAGGTTAACAAGATTGACCAGTTTGATGGAAAGGACATAACTAAGTATTTGAGGTATTATATATACGAAATAGAATTAAATCGAGTCTCTGAAAGGGACATGATTTTATTATTTGGACTTGCTACAATACCGGAGATAAGAGAACATGTGAAATCAATTACAGAGCAATTTGGAAGTTCTTGGGAGGAATTCTTTCATGCACTAAGAAATGAGTATTTCTTAGAAGATTCTGATTAAGTCACTAAGAAATCATTTTTGGAATGGATTGAGCGCCCTAACAAGAAATTGCAAGCTACTGAATTATTAAGAGAGTTTGAGAGACAGTATTCTCGATTTTCAAAAATAGAAAAGGTAACTTTGGAATCAAACAAGGTTGAGTTATTTCTTCAAGGAGCACATGGAGAATTACAAGAAAGGTTGGAAATTTCTCTTAAAGATACAGAAGAAGATGAAGGATTAACAACAAATTGGAAGAAGGTCAAGGATGCAATAAGATTGTTGGCAAAAAAAGAAAGGAGGAAGGACAAGGGAGATATCCAAAGAATGGTGCAGGTACCTAAAACTCAAGTGCCCACTTCACGGTTAATAATATCTATTGTTCAACCTTCAACAATTATGTCAAAGAAAGAAGATATGGGGATTGAAGAACTTATACGCGAGATGCGAGATCTTCAAATTAAATTTGCAAGGCTTGAAGAGAAGACTTCTATAATGAATGCAAACTCTAGTTTTAAGCAAGGATATGTGCAAAGATACATCTGGTGTAATGATAATTCTCATTCTGGAAAGGATTGTGGTGAGTTTAATGAAATGGACCAACAAGCCATTGTTTTTTGAAAAGATGGAAAGGTGGCGTTAAAGGATACTGGTGATATTTTCCAAATCAATTTTGGTAAACGAGGTATGAAAGTATTGATTAAGGATTATTTAGCAGCAAATGGGATTGCAATAATGAAAATTACAAGTTATGGTACTAGAGTGGATAATAATGCTAAGCAAGAATTTTCTAGAAATATTGAACTAAGTGGGATTTGATTTTCTGCCATTTCTACAATGCATAAGAAGAAGATGCCACAAGAAGCTTTATTAAGAACTGTTGCAATAATTTGTGGAACTACAGATTGAGAGGATCCTGTAGAAGCTTTATCAATACATGCCTATATTGCTAAAAATCAACATGAAGCCTTGATAGAAGAAAAGAGAAGATAAAATTCTAATGATACAACAGAAGGGAATTCTTCAAAAAGACAAACTCGAGGAGATAAGGCTCATGAGATGGTATCACAAGAATTACCAACAAAAGATACTTCAATATCTTCAAAAGAAAAATCAAAGGAGTTAAGAGAAAAAGGTAAGTCAACGGCTTACAAACTTCTCTCTGATATTGAAGTAGCAACAGATTTAAAGGGAGTGCTTGAAGAACGTGTCCTCAATGCTAAAGTTGAATTCACATTAAAGGGAATATTGGATATTGCAGAGAAAGAATTCCATGATGTCATTATTGATAGTATTAAGCAAAAGAGGCAATTAATGGGTGAATTTGGATCAAATCATGCTATTGATGCACATATATGTGAAGATGAAGAAGATGAAATTGGCAATTGTTACAAACAATCAACAAATGGAGGAAGGAGTTATAATCAAAAAGCACGTTTTGATGATCCAAGTGATAAGGAGATAAAATTTTTGAGTCATTATACTTGAAAGCATTGGACTAGAGTAACTACAGAGGCATTAGTAAAGATTGGAGATATGGATGAGCCAATTGTTGCCTTGATTGACCATGGTTCAGAAATAAACCTTATGTCTAAGGATCTTTACATGAAATAAAAGTGGCCAATTGATATGGAATATGGATGGATAATATGGGCGGCTAGTAATACACAAGGTGAGTTGTATGGTACTTGCTTGGATGTGAAGGTTCGGATTGGTGATGTTGCAATGGAACAAAATTTCTTTGTTCAAGATGCAACAACTTATCCTCTTATATTGGGACAACCATACATTATTGCAACTTGAATGGAAACAAAAGTCCTTAATGATGGATCAGCTTATACACGGATTCGTAGTGAAGATGGAAAAAAGGCAGTATAATTTTTGGTTGTTCTTTCAAATCATGAACGCAATCGAGACAAATTGTGAGAGAAACCATTGCCAAGAAATGTTGAAGAATTTACGGATTTTTGAGGAGTACCACTATAAAGCGGGATTATGGAGGTACAAAAGGGGAGGTACTCTCGCAAGATATATGTATCTTTGATGCAGGATTTATTGGCATTTTTTAAAATGGAAGTTTTATGTATAAGAGGATTGAGAATCTAAAAAGAAGTGAGAGAAGAATATTATGTACTATTGAAAGAGAATTATATGGATTAAAAATATTAGAAGATGATGAAAAGATTATTGGTATTTATGAAGAAAATGGATTAAAAGATCCTTTGGAATTGATTGCGTCTATTAGATTAGGTGATGATGATAAAATTATATAGATTCATTCAAAAGAAGTTTATGATATGATTGAATCTTTTCAAACACCAAAGGTTATGGTTGAAATAAAATACAAGACAGTAGATAAGAATGTAAAATCCGTTGCTAGACTTTTGCCAAAAGACTATAAAGAATAGGTGGAAGGAGCATCAAGAGAAAAGAGCTTGAGGGATCTAAGAAATATTAGGCATAAGTTTACTAAAGAAACTTTTGAAGAATTAAAGATTGGCTTTGATGGTTCTTTATTGCCAGAGGAAATTGTGTTCTTCAAAGAAATGCTAGCAAAATGAGGTAAATCATTTGCCTTTGAATCTCATGAAATTAGATGTGTAGATCTAAATATTATAGCTCCTATGGTTATTTTTACTATACCACATGTACCTTGAAATTTGAGGCCAATTCTAGTACCAAAGGTGTATTTACCGAGTTTAATAGAATTAATAAAAGAAAAGATGAAGATGAAGATTTTGGAGCCTTCTTTTGTACCATATTCTAGCCGATGATTTACAGTGCCTAAGAAAAATGGATCATTATGATTTATTTATGATATGCAGCCAATAAATGTAGTGACTATTAGAAATGCAGGAATTGGATCAATAGTAGATGAATTTGCTGAAGTATTTGTAGGAAGGGCAATTTATTTAATAGGTGACATGTATTCAGGCTATGACCAATTTCAACTAGCAAAACAAAGTAGAGACATGACAACAATGAGAATTCCACTTGGATTGGTTAAAATGTGTACCCTTCCTCAAGGTGCTACTAATTCAGTAATACATATGATGAGTGGGATGAATAAGATATTGAAGGATTTTATTCCTCAGAAGACTATGCCTTTTCTAGATGATGTTCCTATTAAAGGGTGCAAAGAAGAAGACAAGGATGAAACTTTAGATAAAAGGGGGTGTTGCAAGTATGTTGTCAATCATATACAAGATTGTGAAAAGATATTGACTTGGCTTGAAGAAATTCATCTTATATTATCAGATACAAAATCTATATTTGGAATACAAGAAGTTATAATTATTGGATATTTATGTGGATTTTATAGAAGAAAGCCAGATCTAGCTAAGATTGATGCAATTGGAAGAATAAAAGAAGATTGCACTTCTTTAACAGAGGTACGTAGGTTTTTGGGTGCATGTATATTTTATTGTATTTGGATTCCTCACTATACTCATATAGCACATCCATTGTATGAATTATTATGCAAAGGTTATCATTTTAAATGGGAAGAAAAGCATATCAAAGCAATACAAATATTGAAGGAATTACTGACATCACCTCCAATATTGAGAAAAATTGATTATAAGTGTAATAGACCAGTGATTCTTACAGTGGATACTAATCCAATTGCCATTGGATGGGCATTGGGTCGAGATGATTCAAATGGACATAGATTTGCAGTTCAATTTGGAGCTAAGGTTTTAAGTACACGCCAACGTGCATATTTTCTAGTAAAAAAGAAATTATGGGGAGTTGTTTCAGCTATGAAAGCTAAAAGAGATTATTTAATTGGAGCAACAATGGTGGTGGAAACAGATTGTTTGCTTTTGCTTGGAATGATTACTAATTGCACAACTCCAGACATTGCAATGTTAAGATGGATTGCTTATATCAAGTCATTAAATCTGGAATTTAAGCATGTTGTGGGAAAAGACAATTCCGTAGCAGATATGTTATCTCGAATAAGATATAATGGAGAAGATGAAATGATAGAAGATATTGATGATGTAGGTACTAAATTTTATTCAATTTCACAATTGAACAAGGAAAATAAGCCATTTCATGAAGAAAATTATGAAAGAAATTTATTAGATATTGGATATTATTTGAGCACGTTAACCAAGCATACTAATTAGTTAGTTGAAAAATTTAAACAGATCAGGAGAAAAGCATACAAGTTCATATTACAAAGAAGATTTCTATAGAAGAGGTCGAAATCAAACATTGGAATGCCACAACAAGTAGTAGGTACCAAAGAAGATCAACAAGAATTACTCAAGGAATTTTATGATAGTTTATAGGCAGGGCATAGAGGAATTTGGACTACTTTTGCTAAATTGAAGGAAAAATATTGGTGGAAGAATATGTATCTAGATGTAACTTCATTCATAGAATCTTGTGTAGCTTGTCAAATGTATTCAAATATACGACATTGAGATGGTTTGCATCCAACATATCCTTTGGCCATTCATTTTAAATGGATTGTGGATTTGATTATTATGCCAATGGGACTATGGCAAATGAGGTATTTAATTTTGGCTTGTGAGGATTTATCAAACCAAGTAGAAGGCAAGGCTTTACAAACAAAGTCTACAGAAGGAATTTGCAGGTTTTTACTTGAGGATGTTATTTGCTACTATAGATGTGTAGAAAAGATCACTACAGATTGTGGAGAATTAAATGCACATGAAGCTCATGAATTCTTCAAGAGATATGGAGTTAAATTATCATTGACTACGGCTTATAATCTAGAAGGGAATGCAAAGAGTGAACATGGACATCCACCAATTGTAAAAGCCTTGGTTAAAGCTTGCAATGGAAGAGTGAGAGAATGGCCTCGACTTCTACCTTATGCATTATAAACTGATCGAACAATATATAGTTTGATGATAGGATATATGCCAGTGGAACTCATGACAGGTCAAAAACCTATTATGCCAATTGAAGAACATGTGCCAACTTGGAGTGTACTACCTTAGAAAGATGGATTAACAAGAGAAGAGTTACTGGCTATTAAAATTCGACAGCTTGAACAAAGATCAGAAGATGTGGAATTAGTATTAAAACGGTTACAAAAGGCAAGGCTAAAGAACAAGGCTTGGTTTGATAAACGACATCAATTGAGGCCTAAAGCAATTGAAGAAGGAGATTGGGTACTTGTTTATGACAATAGTTTGGATAACTAGCATAGTACCTTATGGAAGTTTTCAAAACGTTGGTTTGGACTCTATATAGTGGTAACAGTTCAAGACAATGCCACATATTTATTGAAGGAATTGGATGGTACAAGGTTGAAGATACCTATTGCTGGGAAGCGAGTAAAGGTTTTCAAAAGACGAGATGGAGAAATAAACATAGAAGATCATGTTGAAGATATCAATGACTTTGAAGAAGGTAATTATACTGAAATGGATGATGAAGAAGAAATTGGTGTAGAAAATGAAGAGATGGTATGATGCCAACTATGACATATGCTTCATTTGGCGCATACTGGAGGATACACAGATTCAGAGGGGGTGGATGTCGTGTTGCAACACGTTTATATATTAAAAAGTATAGATAAGAGTAATTTATATATAATACTTAATTATCTTAGTTCAATAGGAACTTAGGATACTTAAGAAAAGGGTTATGGAAGCCTCTTAGATTAATTTCTTGTTTTAATAGCTAACAAATAAAAGTAAGTTGTTAAAGTTTTCTTTTAGGCTATACAAATTCTATTATTGATTTTGAATAGCTATAAGTTAATTAAAATAGGATAGAAGAGGAAAATATTTATTATGGTTGATATTAGGATTAAGTTGAGGATAGGATTTACCTTAAAAATCCTTAGATTTAGTTGAATTGATACCCAGAGATAGACTGGGTATGAGACAAGGTTGAAATCAGACCTCTACAGACAAAAACAACCACCAAAGGCAAAGAAAGAGGATATTTGAAGATCGGCAATTAGAATTGGATAGCTAGCTTGAAGGGGGTTCCAAAGGCATTTAGCTTGCAACCATAGGATTTTGGAGGACTTAGCAATTGCTATTCAAAGTCAAGATTTGTATTGGTATTTTGGGTTTTATTTAAGACAATGATGGCTTGCATTGTTGAATGATTCGTGCAATCTGTATAGCATCTATGGTTCAAAATTTGATATTGTCTAAATTCTTGAGTGTATACAAAAATTTGTGTTAATCTAGCAATGCAAGTAAAAGATATTTGAGTTTTGATACAAAGGATAGTCGGAAATTGGCAGTTTAGGGTTGAGTAGGGTTTCTGTGATAACTAAAGATCTATCAATTGGATCAATATAAATTTTGGTATGTGAATAGAAGACTTATAGGTTGAGCTACACACCAAGTTTGAGCTGAAGTTAATAGTGCAAGAAGGAGAAATTACCACTGGAGTTTCTACATCAATCTTCAAGTTGGCGGCCGAGTGTCATTAGTGTGCTTTTTGGGCATTTTCTTGCAATTTGTAAGTTGGGTTGAGCTAAATTTTTTTGAGCATGTAAAAGGCTTATACCAGCATTTGTGTGCAAAATTTCACACTAAGTAGACAATTAGAATAAAAGTTATAGCTTATCAAAGCTCATTGATTAAGATTAGGGCTTACAAACAAAAATAAAAATTGCTTAATTATAAAAGAAACAAAATAATTGGGATATATGTATGGTTGATGTTACTAAGAGGAGTATTTTAAATACTTTTGAATTGAATTTTGAATCATATTCCTCATACATGGATGAAACCTATTAGGGTTTCTTGATTATTTGCAAACATTAATTTACCTTCTACAGCCAAGTGCCCGGTGCATTCCCGAACAAGACAATACGTTGTCGTGGTGAGAGTCTTAGCCCTAAGAAACACTGGGTCTTTTGTGCCTCTTGTTTCTTAAGTGCAAGAAGAGATTCATAAAGTTCATAAAACTGAAGATTTTACATAAAAACATACTTTATTAATCTTGCCATATTCTGCCTTTAAAAACCCGCCTTCAAATTTGCCCATAAATCCTAGGATATCATATCAATTGAAGCAAAATTTGAACCCAAAATACTTAAGGAAGTAAGGAAGCAAACCCCATAATCTTTTTGATTATAGCTCATGTGGTTAGAGAGAACCATGTTGTCAAAGAAACCCCTCCATGCTGCCTTTGATTCTGGACCCCCTTTGCTTCACACCTTCATTGCTCCTCATTATCAAAACCCCAAGTATTGAAATTTGGTAGGCTTGTTGCTTGCTTTATGTTGTAAACATCCTCCAATTTTTGCTCCAAAACTCCTCTTGAAAATAGAGTTATAGACTCTACCCTTCTCCTTTAATTCTGTCTTCTACCAACTCTGGATCCGACTACAAATTTCCTCATAATTCTTTAAACATAACTCCAATAGCATTCAGTTTTTTACACAACTTAATAGACTCATATATCTACAAACCCCAATAAATTTTACTCAAAATGCTACTTTGATCACAAAGATATGCTCCCCCAAACTTCACTAACTTAGAGATAGACCCCTATCACTTTGAAAGAGCATAACATTTTTTTCATAAGATAAATGAGTATCAAACTTACTCTCATCTCTTTCTTAACTTGCTTAGATCATGTCTATTAATTTTCACACTCAAATTCATCCCCTAACTCCATTCATACCAAAAAAAACCCACACACACACTCTGCCCATACAAACCCCAATTCTGCTTTCACTCTATTTCTCTATTCACCTACATCCGGTTACAATTTCACTCATAACTCTTTGCTCAAAGATCATATTGACTTAAGATTTTGATTCAAAGTAGCAAACTCTATAAGGAACACAACCCCAACAAATTTTGCCTCTAAAGTCCAAATGGTTCTCAAGAGCCGAGGCCCGAAATTTAGTAAACCTCACTGCCCTAGTCTTAAAACTTGCAACTTTGACGACTCATATCTCCCTTGATACTTAACCAAAAGACATGAAAATTATTTCTATATGTTCCTTATCTTGTCTACTACAAACCCACAAAAAATTTCACTTAAAATCCTCTCTAAGCTTCTTCTACACACAAAAACGTCTACTGCCTATCAAAAGGAAACCCTATCTCTCCAAAAAGAACCTCCTCTTCTTCTTCACGACCCCCTTCTTGTCCTCCCGGCCTGGTCTTCCTTCTTCCCTTGGTCAAAGAGACACCTCAGCCATGTCTTTCCACCTCTTCAATCCTTTCTTTTGGATTAATTTGAAGGAATCTCACTTTTTGAGGTAAATTTCTATTCTACCTTCTTACTACCATTTTTTTCTACCCACTTCTCTTCTAATTTCAGCCCACAACATTTAAGTTTAGATCTAAAATAGAAGAGAATAAAGGTAAAGTAGATCTAAGATAAAATAGAAAAAAAATCTAATAAGTAGAAAAAACAATTAAGATTAGATTAGAGATAAAAGAGAAAGAACTACATCCTTCACTGCCAAGTCAAAGAAGCTTGTGTGGTTAAGTTCTTAGCTACTTTGGAGTTGACGTGGGTTCGAATCCACTTGACTTCACTGTAGAATTCCTTGGCTTCATGACTTGGTACTGCTAGTGGGAATTTCAACAGGAAATTAGTAGTTTGGCCTACCTATCATCCCTGAGCTTGTGATAAATATTATAACCTTCAAGATAATGTGGTTATAACCACAACCCTTTCTCTTTTTCATCCTCTCTTCTTCTAATCTTAATCTTTTTATTTTAACACATTCCTTTATATCTTTCACACTATGTTTTAATTTACAACATGACAACGTAATACGACAACGTATTTTTTTTATAGCAATATTTTCACTCTTATTAATCATAATCTTTCATCATCTATTATTGACATTGCTTTCCATCACTAATTTAACCACTCATTTGGTAGTTAATTTCCAACACTCAATACTATTGTTAATCCCTAGCAGCGGCGCCAAAATGTTGTTCTTGTTCATCTCACTTATTCTATCAATACTGCCCAGAATAAATCTGTAAAGGGAGATTTGAACACAAGGAGAGACTATCCGCATTGAATTAAACTGTTATGGTCACACAACTAACCACCCTCTGTACATTAGAGTCCAATGCACATGTACACGCTTTTCAAAATAAAGCCGTCCACTCTATTGGTCCTGCTATTTTGCCACTAAAGATAAACTTTGTGACACAATACTTCTCTAATCCTCCTACTGTAATCTTTTGACTTCTTCCAAACTCATAACAACAATGAGCAATGTTGCACCATTTCCATAGACTGCATACACCCGCTACTTTGCAATCACTGGAAATAATTCCTCACCTAGAGTGTCTCTCGAAACAAATTGTTATCCCAATATTCTCTTTCATCGCTCAACTCTCACAGCCAATACGGCATGATACTCTCATCCACAATCAAACTTCTTTGACATATCCGATCTTCAACCTCTAATTCTCTACAAAGAAGTCACGCATCAAATAATTATAATTTCTTACTCTTCCACATATATATAATTTCTTATTTTATTACTGTACTTCATCATTGATATGGTATAACCCTTCGGAATAGAATTCGGATCCTTCACTACAGCCTAACAAAAGAAAAGGGAGAGGTAGCACCAAGCTTATCCCGGCTCAGGACTATCTCAATCTGGCCCCAACTCCTATGTTTCGAATCAATTTATACTTATCCCAATCTGTGTTAACTGCTACACAATTAATGGTAACTACTTTTTCTAACTTCCTCATCCATTCTGCCTTCTAAACTGGCCATTCATCGGCTTTCTGCCTATTCTTAATCCTACAAATTATGTATTATAAATCCTACCTATTCTACAGCGATAGATATTATGAAAGAAGAATTTAGCTGTTTCTTCACCTGTAATAGATTTTGTATATAGTACAAAATGTGCCATCTTGGTAAAACAATCTACAATCACAAATAGAGAGTCATATGAATTTGAATTTAGAAGATCCATAATAAAATCCGTAGAAACAAAGAATCAAGGTTATTTTGATATAAGTAATAGTTGGAGAAGTTCGTAAGGTTGATGATGAGGAGTTTTTGATCTTGAATAAATGTCACACGACTATAAAAACTCTTTAACAGCCTTCCACATCTGAGGCCACCAAATATCTCTTCATATTAGCTCTAAAGTCTTATTATATCCAAAATATCCTATCACAGGGAGGTTGTGACGAGCTTCTAGAGCACATTGTCATATGGCATGGTTTTCTATCTGGGAATACATTGGATACCTGGCTGTGGAGAATTCACTTGAAAATTATTTGCAAAATTTTAAGAAGTGATTTATCCTTGATAAAAGGACAAATAATATAAAAGTAACACAAAAGAGAATTTTTATAGATAAAATCCTCTTGTATTTAAGTAGGTTTGTACAAAAAGGATTCAAATTTCTACAAAAATCCTTCAAAACTTTATTCACCCACAAGGATTTATTTCTTCTTAAACTTCAAAATCTAATAACTCTTGATCTAACCATTCAACTTTTATAAACTTTTCTTCATAGTGTAGACCATCGTTTTCAGTTTTACCACAAAGAAGAATCAACCATAAATTCGTTTTTGATTGTCTGATATCTTAAAACCCCTAGTAGGTGCTTAAAACCCTAGCTTAGAGACACCCCAGCACTATTTTCCTTATATCTTATAAACCCAAAATCTTAATGCCACAAAATTTTTGCATATAGTCTAATGACATAAATATATATACTCTTAAGAAATTTGAGCCAAAAATCTATCAAATTGCCTAAGATATAGCTCAAAATGTAACCACTAGTTAAGCAGGGTCACTTACTGCCCTTAGCTTATAAGCATTGACTTCAACTCCTAATATCTCCTTCATCCTAGCTTGGATTTTATCAAGCCATACATAAAAAGTTTAGCTATGAAAGTGCTCTCTCCAATATAAGTTGCCAATCTTCAATTACTCTTTGTATCTGCAAGCTATATCCAAAAGAGTGATAGTAGGTCCAAAATCAACACCTTAACTTTGAGCGCCTATAACTTCTTCATAAAAAGTGCAAATCACACAAAATTTGCACCTTAACCAGATCCAAAAACCTAAATCTTATGATCCTAGCCTCTGATGTTTGACTTTTTTCGAAAAACAAACCCTAATTCCTAATAAACCCTCGGATAGCCTCCTTGAAGCCTATTGGATATGATTTTTGGCCAATTAGAATAGAGATTTCTATCATCCACCTCTTTTCATCCACATAGATGGCCAAACTACCCTTTTTACACTAAAGACCCTTTTCTAATCCTTCTTCTTATAAGATTTACATACTTTGTCCTTTGAGCACCAAATAAAAGAAGTAAACTAAGCTTTTAAGGGTCACCAATGTCTAACAAAGGTGACTTAAGATATACAAAGGTTACTATGAATATAAAATCAACCTCAAAATTATTATCAAAAGAAGAAATAAGATTGTATAAACCTCAATAATAATCTTTTTAATAGATCCCTTCTATACTAGCAATCTAATCACATCATGTAACTAATAAAAATCCACTAATATGGCTCTTATTTAGCTATATAGTAAATTGTATATTAAATATACATGTATAATTTTTTTACATAGTAGCCGAATTACAATACAACAACGTAGTTGTACTATGCCTTCTTGAATATATATGCGTCCTTCAAAATAGAGCAAATTATTCTTGAATTCAAATTTGGAAGTATTATAAGACTTAGATGAATTATTCTTAATCTCATGTATAAGAGGATCTCAAGATATTTTGGACTAGATCTATTTGACAAAAATGGAATCAACAATTAATGTTGATTTCATTGCTTGAAGATGAAATTGCTTTGGCTTCAAGAGGATCATTTTTTGTTGATCAAAAGTTGAATTTTCTTCTTTTGGTATAAGATAAGAATGTCTAAAAAGGGCATCAGACAGACCTTGTTGTTTTTTTAGCCGATAGGTGATAATAAACTCGAATCTTGATAAAGATATGTTCCAACAAGATTGGCGACAATTCAACATGTGTGCAAACATGAAATATTTGAGATTCTTGAAATCCATATATAGGGTGACTGGACTAGAAGCGCCTTCTAGATAGTGACGCCATTCTTGAAAAGAATACACAATTGCAAGAAATTCTTTATTATGGATTTTGTAATTTATCTCTATTATTGAAAAAAATTTAGAATAAAAAACTACTAAGTGGAGTTTGTCATTTTCTCCCATTTGTGACAATATTACCTTCAAAACAAAGTCTAAGGCGTCTGTTTCTATAAAAAATACCTTAAAAAAGACGATGCGATATAAGATTGGTGTAGAAATAAAAGCTATCTTCAAAGCCCCAAACGATGCTTCTACTTCTTTATTCCATTCGAATTTGTCCTTATAAGTTAAGCGTATAAATTGAGCTGCAACTTAAAAAAAGTTCTTGATGAAGATGCGATAATAATTTGCAAATTCCAAAAAATATTACACATCTTGTATTGTTTTTGGAATCTTCTAATCTATGACTATTTAGACTTTTTTAGGATCCATTTTGAAACCATCATTCAAAATGATGTATCCTAAGAAGTCAACTTTAGTAGTATGAAATATACACTTTTTTATCTTGGCAAATAACCCTGTATCTCTAAGTTTTTGTAACATACAACGAACATGAAGTTCATGTTCTTCTGTGTTCTTCGAAAAGATTGAAATATTGTCTAAATAGCAGACAACAAAGTCATCAAGAAACTCACGAAAAATATCATTCATAAGATGTTGAAAAGCAGTTGGTGCATTTGTAAGGTATGGCATTATATTCAAAATATCGATACCTTGTTCGAAATGCAGTCTTCCATTCATCACCTTCTTTGATGTACACTAAGTTGTATGCTCCTCTTAAATCTATTTTTGTATAGATCTTGGCTTGATTCAATTGATCAAGAAGTCCAGATATCAAAGATAGAGGATATTTATTCTTGATGATAATCTTGTTGAGCCCTCAATAATCTACACACATCCATAGTGACCCATCTTTTTTCTTTACAAACAAGATAGGATCTCTTGCTGGAGATTTTGAATGGCATATGAAATTTTTGGCCAAGTTTTCATCAATGTATTTCTTAAGTTCAGTTAATTTATTCTGGGATAGACTATAAATACATCCAAATGGAGCCTTAGTTCTCTCTTTGAGATCAATTGAGCAAACATATGGACAATGCTCCAGAAGAATGTCTACATTCTTTTTTTCAAAAACGTCTTGATAATCTTGATATTGGCTTGGAATACCACTTGAAGTAATTCCACCATCAGAAATGGATGTAACATAAACAACAAAAAATGATCCTTCTTTTGTTTCATTTATAAATGCTTATACACCTATAAAAATAGGTTTTATTATATTAGAGTTATGGTTTGTTACTTGATTTACAAGACTCTTATTAATGCTTTGAAAAAAGTTAAGTCTATGAGAAATCCAATCTATTCAAGGATTATATTTTTTTAGCCATGATAAACCTAAAATGACTAGATTAGGAGGAGATTTAATTATATTAAAGATTATACAACTATTATAACCATCTATTGTTATATTTATAAGAATTTTATGAGTAATATTTTCAGAAGATAATGGGCAACCATCTATGACTTCAACATGTACGGATTTAGTTTTTTGTACTGAAGGTATTCTACAACTTTTAACAAATTTTTTATGTAAAAAATATGTTGAGGCTCCTAAATCTAATAAGGCATAAGCTTTGTGATTTTTAGGTTCCAAATAGACATCTATTATAAAACAAGGAGAAGATTTTGAAGAGAAGATAGAATCTTTACTAAGAGTTGTACTTGATTCTAGTTGTACAATCCCTATTGTAGCTAGACAAACTTATTTTTTGACATATTGTCTTCTTTGATAACCGTACTCCTCATCTTATGATTGCGTCATTTCTTTGGATAATGTTGAATAGTGTACTTAGGTTCTCCATAATATAAGCTCAATCCTTCTTAACGATGATAAGTCTTTTTCTTGTTCAATAAGAGATTTGAAACATATCAAGTCAATTTACATATTTTTTACTTCTAAAAGTACGTATTGAAAAGAGGTTGATGTTACCATTGCATTATAGTAACGTTAGAGCTTCTTTGTGCACCTCTCTGATCCAAATTCAAAAAGTCGATTATCACACTTTATAGCAAAATCAATTGCTTGACTCAATGTCTGAAGATCGGATAAATTAAACATTAATTTCTTTACCTCATATTGTAATCCATAGAAAAATTGGCTAATAAGCGCAGCATCATTTTACTTGGTGTCAATTGCTAATTGTTAAAATTGTAAAGCATATGATGTCATTGATCGATTGCCTTGTTGCAAGATACGGATCTTGTTGGTTGTGACATGAATTACATCATGTTCTTTATAAATCAAAACTCTACTAAAAATACCTCCAAATTTTCCAATACTAGATCATGTCATTCAAGCTCTGATATTGTAACTTTATTCTTGTCAATTTGTCAAGGACATGAACTAAAATAGATTCATAAGTTAGTAAAAACTATATCAAAAGAAAATAACAAGATAGAAATAAAGAATTAAGTATATTCAAGAAAAAATTGGAATGGCTATTACCAAAGATTAGAAAATACAAGAGACTCTTGAACTAGACTAGAAGCAAGAAAGGAGTTGACAAGAGTGAGGAAGGCTTCACTCTTGTCTCTATTTATACTATCTATCTAAGAACTACGTGGCGGTGTCATATTGCATTTACGTGCAGTGTGTAAAAATATTATATATCTTATATTTATTTTTATTACATGTATGAGTGCTAGAGATTATTTTAGAAGATATTATAAGGAGAGGATTTATTTTAACCAATTAAAGAGTGAATTAAGATGGCTGTTTGTTTTGATTCCTACCTTATTTATATCCTAGAATAGATTCTTTTGTAATTAGAAGAAAAGTAAAGGTTGTTTTACCTTTCTTATTGACTTTGAGGTAGTATGGGCCTTGTGAGGGGTAAAAAAGAAGAGTATGGGGTGAATAGGGCCTATCCAATAGGATTTTGGCTGTCCATGTGCTCGTGGCATGGATTGATGTGGAAGAAAAGGGGAGAATATTCCTCTTACTGGACCTAGGATTTGGCAGTTTTTGAGCAGTGAATTTTGGAGAGAGATAACTCGAAGGATATAAAAGTGTTTGTAATGAAAATTGAGGTTTGTCTTTTTTGAATTGAAAGGATTCTAGAACCTACTCACTTACTTGTATTGGAGTTGTGAGCAAATAGTTATGCTTTTTTTAGTAGAGTGAGGTCTGCTACCATCGATGAGCGATGGCAGAAACTTCAAACTGCTACTGCAAGTTTGATTTCAATTCTTTCTTAGTGAAATTTGTAGAGCGTATGGATAATTGTGCTAGCTTTCTATCAAGCTATCTCTTGTAGCATTTGGAGTTGGAAAGAGAAAGTTGTGAGCTTAAGAGTGGGAAAGGGTCTGCTGCCACCTGACGAAGAGGGGCAAAGACTTTGTTCAACCACCCAAGTCGGACAATTTCTTCATCCTTTTTGATAATTTAGGTGCTTATAGTGGCTTGTGTAAGCTTTCCACAAAAACAAAAATCTATACATTTGGAGCTTCTATGAAAGACTTATGAGCCATGAAGTGTCAAGAGAGCAAATTGTCACTACGGTTTGAGGAATAGATTCGACTAGCTATAAAATCTGAAGTTTGAGAGGTGTACATGCGAAATTTTAAGACAAATTAGATGATGATGTGAGCTTTCTAAAAAACTATTGCATGTCCAATTTGGAAAAGGAAAGCAACCAAAACAAAGGCTGAAGTGAAGAAGAGCTTTGTTGCCTTTGTATTTGCTGGGAAATTTTAGTGCTTATTTCATTTAGCCATAACTTTTAAACGGTAAGACATCTATTTGTGAAATTTTGATATGTTTTGCAATGAGTTATTAGCTTTCTATAGGCAATAAAAATACTTGATTTGATCTTTGGACAAATTTTTAGTAATTTAATTAGTTTCAGCTTGTTGTATAACTTATATTCCTCATATGCGATCATATTTGAGGTATACTTGAGTATATACATACTTTGTTTATATTTATTATATAAGTATATATACTTATATTTATATCAAGTATTTATATAAGTATTTTATAAATATTATATATAATATTTGTACAAATATTTATACAAGTATTATATTAAGGATTATATTCTATTTTATATAAATATTTTATAAGTATTATATATAATATTTATATAAGTATTTGTACAAGTATTATACCATGGATTATATTCTATTTTTTATATAAGTATTTATACAAAGATTATATTCTATTTTTATATAAGAATTATATTCTAATATTATACAAGTATAGAAGATACTTGCACGGCTTCCTCTCATGTTCTCTGCTAGTCCTAGTAGCAGCTAGGAACCCGGTGTTTTTCCAAGGCAAATTCTCTCTATTTGACAGCGGTATTCTATAGGACCTCCTACACATGTCTAATTTGTAAGATACGTATCAAACTTATAAGACAAGTTTCTCACATGTGCGCCACGTACTTGGCTTGTTCCGCAAGCTACCAACTTGTGCAACACATGGCTAGCTTGTTCCACAAGCTAGTAATATGTGCAACACAAGGCTAGCTTGTTGACTAAGTTTCTAATCAATCAATCACCTATAGACATATATAAAAGAGATTCCACATCTATGAAGCTTCTAGGAAGTTTTTTTTTAAGATATTATCAAATTAACTTATTTTACTTACTTCTATTAATCTATATTAACTAAATAGTTATTGGAATAAATCTTATGTCCGTGACAGGAAAGAGGTTTAAAGAACTTAGTATTTTTGATGCTTCCATCATAAAGATGCTTATAAGGAAAGTCAAAGTGATTGGATATAAAATAAAAAAGACCAAGAGTAAAGATAGTGAATAAGCAAGGACCTCAACTTGTATTTATAATAGAATAGGAGTTGAAAAAAACTTGCATTTCCTTGTGCATATTGGACTAGGGCTATTATAGAAGCCAAAGTGAGGGTAGATAATAATAGAGAGCACTATCTAGCATTAATTGATCATGGGTATAAAATCAACATAATGTCTAAGAATATTTATTAAAGGGAGATGTGGCTTATTAATACCAATCATGGATGAGTGATAAAGGCTGCAAATAATTTAAATTTCAAAAATCCTTTTCCAATAACAAGATCAAAGGACCAATAGAATCGGCAATATTCATCTAAATAAGAGCAAGAGGAAAATAACACAATGCATATATATAAAATAACGACTCAATTAGAGCAATTGAAAGAAGATACACCACCACATAATTAAAGTAAGAAAAACTAGATAGCTAAAAATTAAAGAAATAAGAATAATAAATCACCAAATTTAAGATTGAAAACAACTTCCTACAATAGGTAATTAGAAGGGCCGAAAGTGAGTGTTGAGGGCAACAAGAGGTGTTGGACGTTGATGAGGGTCAACCAAGTTGAAGTAGGAAATTAACACCATGGGCATGTTTAGAATGATAATATTAGTCTATAGTAATTTTTTGATAATTTCTTGATCATTTTTGGCATTTTAATATGGTGATTTCAATCACCAAATGCATGAAGAAATTTAATTCGACTAGCAATTAAATTCTGAAATTAATGAAAATTTTAGCACTAAATCTGAGGCATTGGATTCACCTTATACGATTTTAAAATTGAATTTTAATATGTCTCACTTCTGCTTTCAATCTGTGCGTTAGTTTGTGCTTCTTGTTGTTGCCACTTTAGAGCAATTCTGGTTGTGTGTTTGATAGAGATTTTATACTTCTCTGAAATCTTTGATAATTAGGGTTCGTTTAATCCACAGCTTGGAGTGAAGTGTTTGCAAGTCTTGTTCTTGGCTGTATTCCGGGCTGCGTTGTGCGCTTAGGATTTTGAAGGATTAATTTTCATTATTGGCTATGGCTACTGTCAACGAGGCAGTAAGGTCGAATGTTTTCTTATATGAAGCGTGTTTCTAAGAACTTCGTCTCTGTTTCTTTATGTTAAGTTTTGGGAGGAACTGCTGTACAGAGTAATATTTCTGTTTTGTTTTGTGCACTGAAGGCTTTGAATCGTTTACTTGGTGATTTGGTTGCAGTCTGCCGTTGTGTTGCTCAGTTCCATTGGCGTATCACGGACAGTGCTCTGATCCTCTCCTCTAATTATTGTCTTTCCCTGGGAGTTGCATCTTTTGCTTTGGAATGACGATTGTCACCACGGCTGCTTGTCATGCAGGTAATCTTACTTGGACAAAGTGGCTGAATCAGCGGTTGCCACCGCTTCTCTTTTGCTTTAGCGCACGACCCGGGTTACGACCGGCAAATGATGAATTTATTCCAGCCTCAAACATCAGATGGGATCTTTGGCCAGATGTTGATCAGTACGTCGCAGATGCAGTCACAAAATCTTCACGACATGAGCGTATTGACCTTCGAGTCCATACCCAGACGAGAAAAGCTTTCTCTGAGGCTGACTGTTGTTTCGTATACCAAGCGCTTCTGGCTAACATTGGTGGTGTTATATAAGGCGACAAGTTTGACATGTCGGCAGAGGAGTGGTCAAGGTCCTCGTCTATGACGCAACAACGCACAACAGCGGACATCAATAGAGGAGCGCTCAATGATCTAAGTGCAGACGTCAACAACGTAATTGAGCTAGCTATAGGAAATCCTGAGTCTCGTCTCAGAGTGGACATTCTGTTGAAATGTACTGATCGAGCCTTCTTAGCGGTCGAAATGAAGAGACCATCATTTTTTAGAGGAACCGTAGACCAGAATCCTCCAGATCTAGTCAAGGCGTATGATCACAAAGATCTCCGATTTCTGGATGGACAAAGATCTCACGTTCTTGTGCAATCTATTACCCAACTCTTCAGGTACCTGGTGAGTCACGAAATTGGTTATGGAATAATCTCCTCGGCTGATTTGTCCTATCTTGTAAGACGTGTGGGTGATTCCCTTCGTATCTCTGAAGGCATAGATTGGCGTCATCCGAAATTCATTGGTGCACTTGCCTACTTTCTGGAAAAGGCAGCCAATGATACTACGCCGTACGTGTGGGGGGGAGGTAATGGTAAGCTTACTGCCTTGTTCGGGTGTATTTGCTACTGCATTCAATGCCAAAACTTGTTTGAAATGAAAACACCACCTACTACCATTCTTGGTGATGATCAGTTTCCGATTTGACAAGGTGCTGATGGATTTGTCGTTTGTGTGTAGGGGGTAAACATTCTCAAGACTGCGATATTGTTGTCAGTCAAGAAACTCAAGATGCCTCGAGTGGTGATGAGGAATATGGCGCACCAAAAAAAATTGAAGATGACACCAACTGCCGGGAGTGTAACTCGGTAAGTGTCATTATTTGTTTTCTAATTTTATGCCAAGGTTGAAGGGAGGTGTACCTTATTTTCGATTACCCTTAATATCCATCTTTTTTCCATGCAGTGTGGTGATACATGGTGCATGTATACCCTGGCAGGAGCATGAGAGGGAAAATTTGTTGGAAGGAGACTCCTGCAGCACATTTACATTTGGAAGAGCATCCTTTCGCTACAGGATGGAGTGGAAATATTGTACGTGGCATATATGAAGGTCATGTTGTTGCTGTCAAACTTGCAGTGGTTTGTTCAAGCCGTGCAGAGGTGAGCCTTCTCATCGTTTTTGTTGGGATGTATCTTTGTGAATGTTTCAAGATGTTTTCTTATGAACTCACGTGATATTCTTGTATGCACAGGCTTTAATAAATGAGGCAAGTGCGTATTTAAAGCTTCAGAAGTACTGGGGAAAATATGTTCCAGCGCTTATATCGCATGGGACAACTGCAGATGGCAATGTTGTGTACATTGCAACGGAGCTCATCAAGGGTTTTGAACTTGGGATGGGTAAGATTCGGATCAAGCTTGCTTCTACCGTAGATCTCATTGCTTTGTTTCAAGCCCGAAGCAGTGTAGCAAGGTTCTAAATGTATTGGATGCATGGTTTGCAGAACGTCTGACCCCAGAAGTGGTGACAGCATCCTTTGAAGCCCTTACTGCTATTCATGCTTCTGGCATGCTTCATGGGGACATTCGGCGAGAGAATATCTTGGTTCCGAAGGGAGGGCGGGGAGGCGTTCGTTTCATCGATTTTGGGTTTGCTCGTTCCGTCGCCAGTGCTGACGATTGCTGCGAAGAGCTTGCACAGTTGCAATATATAGTTAGCAAGTTGCCTTTTCGTGGATCTGTTAGGGTAGCTTCAACTGCTGGCGTAATAAACAGGGGTCGTCACTTGGAGGCTGAAGCCTACCAAAACCTCCCTTGATTACTCCATCTGTAGAATTTTGACGGTATTTGTGTACATTAGAATTGCTCTGAGCATCAAATTGGTGCCTGGATGGGTCGATCAGAATTCATATTGCTCAAGATGTTTGTCATGGAATGCGGGTCTGCTTTAAGAGCCAATTTTGTATCAAATAAAAGGACTAGTTGGATAGAAAAGTGCATGACCAGGAATAATGTTGGGTACCAGCAAGTTGGGCGCGAATTTAGGAGCCATTCATTTTGGTACACGTATTGGCATTTTAATAACTGTTTTCAGGCACTTTCCGCGTTGGAAAATTTGCGGATGTGGCAGCCGACAAGAAATTCCCTACGCATTGAGGCATTTGAAATTGTTTGTGGGGATAGCTCGAAGCTCTATAGTTCTTAGCCCAGCTTTTAGGCTTGAGGTGTGTTGCGGAGCTGAGGAGTCTTCAGCCTGAAATGTCCGGAAGGGTACCAGGGTATAATCTCTCTCCTGTTAGCCAACTTGAAGTATCCTGCGAATTGCTCACTGGCACTCTTGACAGGTGTTGTGCATGTTATAAATGAACTATAAACTTGCATACATTGAAGTGACTGAATACACATATGGAGAGAGGGAGACAAACCCATAGACTTTGTTCCTGACTAACTCCCACACTATTCACTATAGTATTTTGTTGTAAATATTATGGGGAGTGGTGGCCATAATAAATGCTTGCAACATTCCTCCTCGCTCAACATAATATTTAAATGATATAAAATCTATATGTGATTATGATCTATGCCTTTTTGTAATCTTACAAAATCTACAATTATTGTTTCATTAACACGTGGTTGCATATCAATACCATAAACAAGTCGGTGATGGGTACTTATTGGAATAGCTTTGGTAAAGAGATCAGCAAGGTTGTGCATAGATGCAATTTTCTTAATTTAAAGTATCCATTTAGTTACCAAGTCATGGATATAGTTAAAATATTTTGGATCAATATGCTTCATCTTAACATTTTTGATGAAGCCAACTTATATTTGTACTATACAAGAGCTATTGTCTTTGCATAGGAAAGTTGAAAAATCATCATATTGAATCCCACAATTTGTCTAGATAGCTCATTGATTGATCACAACCAAACACATTCTTGAGATACTTTATACAAATTAATAATTTTTGTATGGTTGGACAATTTTGTAATTATAGCTTGTTTTACTGATTTCTAAGAGATCGCAACTCCTTGCCGTAAGAAAACATAATCTGTTTGAAACTTAGCTATTGAATGATAAGATTTGTAATAAACATCAGTATATTCAACCAATTTGGAATCCACAGATTTTGCATAATATAATCTCTAGTCCTCAATGCCTTTCAAGTAATGTAAGAGGTACTTAACACCATTTCAATGTTGTAATGTGGACCCTGCATTGTGCCTCACAACAATACTAATGGCAAATATTGTGATATTATATGATTTCTTATTTGAGAATGTACTAGGCATCTAACTATAGAAGGTGAAGTTGTATTGTGCAATTATAAGTTGAGAGCAAATGAAAAAATTGTACTAATATCTCTCAGCTATCTACTTTAAACCTTAAGAATCTTAAATCAATTGTAAGAACGAGTTGATGATCTGATGTGGCATATTTTGCAAGTAGCAAGTGGTAGCAAAATCAACCATTTCCTAACATCAAATCACTATGAAATATTGGACACATGTATTTGAAGGACACCACTTATAGAGGAGTGCAATGTGGCATTCCTTGAAGGTGCAAAACAATTTGGAATCTTGAACCAGTTATTGGAACAAGTTGGTGACTTGATATGGCATATTTTGCAAGTAGCAAGTAGTGGCAAAATCAACTGTTTGCTGACACCAAATTACCATAGAATGTTGGATGGGGATATTTGAGAGGCACTACTCATAGAAGGGTGCACTATGGCATTCTTTGATGGTATAAAACAATTCAGAATCTTGAATTAGTTGTTAGAACGAGTTAGTGATTTAATGTAGGATATTTTACAAGCACCAAATGGCAGGAAAATCAATTGTTTGCTAGCACCAAATCACCATGGAATGTTGGATGGAAGTGTTTGAGGGGCACCACTCATAGAGGGATATATTACAACTAGATTTAAACCTCCAAATTGTTGCTTAATATGTACATAACTTCATATTTGTTTAGTTGGGGCTATTCCTTGAATTTGGGACTCATATAAATTAAATATTATTATTTTTTATATGTATAAATAACAACTACTTAATCCTTCATGACTTAGAAAGTCGCTTTTTAGATGTAGAAGGGTGTCTTTTTAAAAATAAGTCAAAAATCCATTGCATATTAGTTGATCAATTCTAAAAATATAGTAGTTTTGAATTTGAGAAATAATCCCAATTAAAGGAATATGAGATTAATTATGTTTTCTCCCTTATTTCATTTCTATGAAACTTATATTTTATCATATTTCCTTCCATCATCTCAACTCCACAAATTCTCATATCAATAAGGAGGCTTCAAAGAAGTAAAGCAAAGCAAGTCTTCAAAAAGAGTGTAACCAATTAGTCATGGACATTAAAATTTGTTTGAAAATGGGTACCCCTTCAATACTAGAATACAAAGACCCTCTTCACACTTAGATGCATATTATTATTTATTAACAATGCAAATTACAATTCTCGTGTGATATTATATAATTTAGAATATTTATGCATCTCAGAAGATGTAGTGTGTTGAGTACTTAGATCTTGTTCTTCTAGATGTATAAAATATTGCGGTATCACATGATAAGTTCTTCCCTCAATATAAAAGTCTGTGGTTATGCCTAATCATTGAACTGCCAATGAGACCCTTTATATTGTATATTCAACCTATGTACATGACATATACTGCTAGAGAAAAGTGCCAATAAGTGCCCACCTCTGCCCACAAACAATCTACCTAAGGACTTTGACATACCATCAAAGAATTACATATGAACCTTTTCCCAAGAAGATAAATATCCATACGTAAAGGAAGCAATGAAGTAAATTAATTTATTATATGTCTTTCTAATTTCCGAGATATGGACTTGGTATGAGCATTTTTTGCATACCCCTTTCTAAAAAAAAAACTTTTTCACAAGTTTTCATTCTTCTCTTGGAGACAAGATTTTAAGGAAATGTACCTATTTAATTTAAGAACAAGAATTTGAACTTCTACACCAGACCTACTTAAAAAAAATTTCCAAAAGTCACTGTATAGGATGGATAAATTGCATAACATCCCATATCATAGAGAAGGTGAATTAGGTTGAATTGGGACCCTGTTTGGTATTTTTAATCCCTAAACATCACAGGATGTTTTCTTGCAAAACTGCCTCAAAACAGCTCCTATTGAAAGCAAAGTGGAATTTGCAAAATTAAGACCTTTTTGGGTACTTACAAGTGCAAGTTCTTGTACCTAACTTGTATTGTTACATGTCCACCAAATCTTAGACTCTCATTCTTTACCATACGTGAGGTCATAACATTCAAAGTTGAAAAAAAAAGTTTTTTGCATCTGCCTAAATGAGACAATAGTGTATTAGATGCCCAAAAAACCACTCTATAGAGTAGATATGGATTGTATCTCTTCATATTCTTGTTCTTGGTGAGTTAGGTATATGTACACAAAATCTTAGACTCACAAGAGATGTGGAACCATGAGAAAAGGGAGATTTTCCACAAGGGGCATCCTGAAATTCATTTACCAAGGCCATTTTTTCACAATTAAAGGCCATATTAAAAACTATTGCATTTAAAATCTCACATACTTTGGTATCTCTTCTACATACAAGAATTTTTCTTTTTGTAAAAATCCAAAATCTCAATTTTTGGTGGTATTTCAAAATTCTTGGGCAGATTTTGGCAAATTCGGGCAATTTTGGGCATTTTGCTGGATTGGTAGTGGCTGAGTGCATGCTCCAACTTTGGCTGAAAACAAAAAAGCCTCATAACTTTTTAACTGTGAGTCCAAAAATTGTATGTAATGGCTCATTGGAAAGCAACCATCTAACACTATGCACTTCCAAAATCTCAAGATGAGTAGAATCTTATCAAATTCACAGTAACCTGCCCAAATTAACCAAAAGCAGATTTTGGAGACCAATGATGTTTAGGAGTTAACTGACAGATCTTGTACCAAACTTGTACTTGTATATGTGGGCCGAATTTTTTACATACATCCTTTATGGATTCCCAGATCATGAAGTCCAAAATTGAACAAGATGTTATTGCCTTTGTTGAAGGAGTTAGTATGGCTTTTGGAAAAAAAATTTAAGTAGGTCTGGTGTAGAAGTTCAAATTCTTGTTCTTAAATTAAATAGGTACATTTCAATACTTAAATTTTTTTTCCAAAATGAACACTCAACGCTGGGGCAGTTCAATCTCCGCACCTGCAAAAAAATTCTGAAAATACTCAGAGATGCAAAAGGTGACAACAATGAGGTCTACATTCGTCTTCTTTAAGTTGTAATACGAAAGCCTAATATATATACTACATGGTGTATTATGTTGAAGATGTAAAAGTCAATCATAAGAGATTCAGCTTCAGGATTGCAATTAGAAAGGTAAGAGCAAATACAAAATAAAAGATAAGAGTAAAAGTTCAATTCCAGCCATATACATCTACCAGTTAAGTTCTCATTGTGGCTGTTCTAAATCCCAAGCTCATGAATGAGATCAGTACAGAACGACATGCATATCACCTCTGATTTCTAAAAGAGCCATACAAAAGTAGAACTTGAAATACAGTACAGGATATTTTACAAACATGCCTGTTGTTTCCTATGCATAGTAATCACATTTCACCATGAAATCAATCTGCACTCCCGACTATGAAGTTCGGAAATACTAACTTTGCAGAGTGTGTTTGTATGAAAGATTTCCCAAAATATGAAGAGCTCTGTATGAGGGTACATGACCTACCAGAAAATTATTGTGGACAGTTTGCCTCCTGCATCTACAACCACTAACAGCATTCTCATCTCAAGCCAATATGGGCAGGCCTCCTCCCAAATATCTGTAGCAACTGGAAATTTTTTTAGAATGAGGTTTCTAATTCATCATGTATGAGGTTTCTAATTCATCATGTATGAGGTTTCTAATTCATCATGTATGTGGTTATGAATTAGAAACATCATTTCCAGGATCAAATGGTAACATTTCACAACAATGATAGGAAGAGGTTACCGGCTCTGTCATCTTTTGATGCAGGAATTAAAATACCAGCTTCAAAATGGACCTTGTAATAGCATGCTCCAACATCAACGCAGGCATGCAATAACAGGCTCCCAATGGACAGTTGCCCACTGGGCTCTTGCTCATGGGTTCAATTCCATGGCACATATTCCACAATCATGTAGCGAGTATTTGTGTCTTCTTTGAGCATATATTTCTACAGTTTGTCTATATGTCTATTGTATACAACAAATTTACTTTATAGACCGTATGAATAGAATGTATTCAATATGGATACGTCGAAGGAGCTGAACTTACGTCAATTCTGAACCACCACCTCTAATAACGAAGTCCACCACGTTGCTGCATAGGCTGCCGTTCTCAATTGTGGTCCCGTCAAGCCTTACTGCATCCAAATCCTGATTTCTCTTCACCATACACTCCGAGTAGGCCCGGGTAGGACGGTTTACAATGAAATCAGGTTTTCTGAAACAGAGAACGCTATCATCAGAAACCACATTGCAGCATGGTCAGTTTGGAATCGTACAAACAAGAGGCTAATTTCTCATCACCTACATCAACTTGGCAGAGGACACAACATCGAGAACAATGACAAAGTCCAGCATTGACAGCGCCATGTTCAATTTTAGTGCTCACAAAGAATATGGCACACCGGATTTTATAATTACTCTAACATTAGAAATTACAAAGCGCATGGCACACTTGATTTTATAATTATTCTATGATTAGAAATAACGAAGCATATGACACGCCAAAATTTATAATTATTCTAACATTAGAAAATGTAAGAGCATCGCGTCCAGTTCCTGGAATGAATGGCGTCGACGAGACTGTGAGAACCTTACTGTCAGAAAAGAATGACGGCACAATATGAGTGCTCAAAACATTCAAGATACATCAACACACAAAAATAAATACATGTAGAGGTTCAAGAAGAACAGACGTGCAGACCAAATTGGGATCAGTACTTTGACAAGACCCAGGCAATCCATCAGAAGTGCTAGAATTATTTAGCAATTCCAAACATCAGATAAAAGCAGTTTCACATACAGCTTCCACAAGGTTGCACCTAATGATAGTACCAGGGAGGTTGACTCGTTAGATGTGTCACGCTGACGAACCACACGATGCTCGACAACAATTTGCATACAAGCAATTCGAGAGTACCTGGTATTGGACCCGGTAGTTCTTCACATGTCTTGCATGCACGCCTGCCACCAGTGCGTAGTCAATGGTGGACCCCGTGTGTCATGTGTATTCACACTCCATTTCTAGCAAACAACAGCGTTCAACAACAACACTACGCTTCCTCAGCAGACCCCTACCTGCAGATGCTGTAACCTTGGAACCAACGCACGCACCGGTCGGACCTACCGCCGGAAGACCACATCTGTCAACGGCCGGATGTAGTGCAGCACGGAGCGGAGCCAGGTTTAGCACTGCGCGTGGAAGCACGGTTAAAGCGGCAGGGTGAGGGGATGGTGACAATACAATAGTCTGGCGTCGGCGTATGGGGACAGCACGTGCACAGAGGACTGCATACTCCATAACCCTATGTCATGTCTGCCGATATACAGACCGCCCTGATATTGATATCCAGCACATGTTACTGAAGGCAGCTGGATGTCGACATCATTACCCGTCGAAACTACTTGTGATACCCCCAAGTCCCGACTAGGCTTTTGATATGCTGACATAAGAAAAATTAGTAGATGTCACAAGTACTGCGTTATTATGTTCATTTAACCCTTTATAGCCTAAGCATGTTCTGAGGAAATGGGTGTTTATCTCTGTTTTTTTCACTTAATCAGCACTGCAGCTCATTTGAATTTCTATTCTTAGCATGTGACAGTACAATTCCAAAGCCAACTTGACCAAAAACAATTTTGGAGAAGCATACAATCATCCAACAATATACCACTTAGATTATAACATGTATTCATAGCATATGTTGGAGTTAGAATTTTGCAATTTTTTGGGGGTTTGCATATTCATACATCAATAGTTTATATATATATAATTTTCTAAAATCCTCATTTTGCAGTTCAAGGTTCATATGATTTGCCAACTTTTCATTGGCACATGCCATCAAAAGAGAATATTTTTACATTATTTATAATTAATTTTTCAATTTCATATACAATCTTTGTGTACAAATTGCAATAGAAATAATACATGTCTTCAAAGATCAATTTATATTATGCATAACAATCATTTTCTTATCACAATAACATATTGAAGGAATAATGTAGTTTGAAAAAAAAATCCACAAAATTGAATGTTAACTTCAATATATATCTAATTTTATACTTTGTACACATGTTCCATACAATATATGTTCAATTGCCAAAAATTGATCCACATGTGCTTTTTTACATTTCATATCCCTCATTGCAAAGGATAATTGAAAAATGTACCTCATTTCATCAATAAATATAATATTTTTAATACAAAAAGTAAAGTATTTTCTTTTCTGTATTTATACAACTCTGGTGTACAATGCACCATCAATCAAACATATCAAGAGCGTTTTGTATTCAAATCAATTGATTTTTTGTAATGCATAGATCAAACCAAGATTAACATTTGAACTTTAGGATTCATCAACTAGTTTGGAATGGATTTTGATTTATTTCAACCAAAACGACCACAAAGTGGCTTCATAGGTTGTATAGGGTTAATCCTTTACAACCTAAACATGTTCTGAGAAAATCAATGATTTTTTTTGTTTTTTTTACTTAATCAGCTTTGCAGTCCATGAAAGTATCTATTTTAAGCATCTAATTGTATAATTCTAAAGTCAACTTGACCAAAAATATTTTTAGAAAAATGCACAATCATCAAACAATAGACCACTTAGATTATTACGTGTATTCACAATGTATATTGGAGTTAGAATTTTGCAATTCTTAGGAGGGTACATATTCATATATCAATAGTTTATGTATATAACTTTCTAAGATCCTCATTTTGTGGTTCAAGGTTCATATGATTGGCCAACTTTTCATTGGTATATACCATCAAAAGAGAATAATTTTATTATTATTCATAATCAATTTTTCAATTTCATATATGGTCTTTGTATACAAATTGCAATAGATATAATACATGCCTTTACAAATAAATTTATGTTATGCATAGCAATCAATTTTCATATCACAATAGCATATTGAAGGAACAATGTATTATGGAAAAAAGAATTCCAAAAAATTATATATTAGCTTCAATATATTCCTAATTGTACATTGTGTATACAGGCTCCATACAATAAATTTTTATTTTAAAGTTTTTTAGTTGAAATTTTTCTCAACCAAGTACCTAAACATATTATCAACTGATCCAAGTTGTAAGGTACATACACCTCCTATAAACTAGATCCAAAAAGCAGTCCTCCATGCTGAAATTACAAAACTCTTGGTAAGTAGCACCAAAAAGTCTTTTGATTTCATTTTTCTCATGGAGCCGTCTATTATTACAACAAGTATTTAAATCTATAATATCAAAATGATAACTTAATTTACTTTTAGTCTATTTTGTACAAACTTTCTCAATTATCAGTGATTACTTTTTTAATTTTAGCTACTTCTATCATCTTCAAAAAAATACATAAATTTTTTGAAGATGTTTTTTTCAAAAAAAATTCTCAACTTTTGTTGTTCTTGTTCGTCTCACTTACTCTACTAATACTACCTAGAAAAAATCTATAAAAAGGGATTTGAATACAGGAAAAGACTATCCGCATTGAGTTAAACTGTTAGAGCCACTGTCAAAGACATACTTGTTAGAACCTTCTAGAACATTCTAGAAATTTCCTAGAACTCTCTAGAACCTTCCAGAGCCTTCTAAAAGCTTCTTAGTTAGTAGAAGTTACTTGAGAAGCTTCCTAGTTGGTGGAAGCTGCTTGAGAAGCTTCCTAGTTGGTGGAAGTTGCTTGAGAAGCTTCCTAGTTGGAGGATGCTGCTTGAGAAGCTTCATAGGTAGGAGTATATATTGGAGTCGAGGCTGAAGAGTTCTTCAGTCTCGACAACACATCTCTTAGAGCTTTAGCTCACCTCTCTGGTGTTGTTTTTGTACTCATCTAATTAATCCATTTCTGCCAATTCTTCTTAAACTTCTTGTTTAGACTTCAAGTCTATATTTTGTATCAGTGATATTAATCCAGTTCCTGCCAGTTCTTCTTGAACTTCTTATTTAGACTTCAAGTCTATAATTTGTATCCGTGACAGTTTGTCGAGATTACTCTCACCTTGGATATCAGAGTTAGTTCCTTCTTGTTGGAGTGTAGATTACCCCTCTTCTTGAAGGTATACTAGTATTTTAGAGGTTACGGATTATCCTCCTCTAAATTGATGTCTTTTTGTCATAATATTGGAGTCTTATTCTTCTTGGAGGCAATGGATTACTCCTCTTCTTGAAGGTCTTAAGGCGTTTTAGAGGGTGCGGAGTACCCTCTTCTAAACCAATATTTCCTCTTTGTAGAAATAATTACTTCCTTTCTCTTAGAATGGTTGGAGGTCAAGACATTAATATGAGTGAAAGTTTGGAGTCGAAGATGGACACTATTATGAATGCTCTTGCTACGTTATCTCAAAGAACTACAGTGATGGAAATAGACTTTGCAAGACTTCATAATGATGGAACATCCGGAATAGCACAATCTGGGCTTCATCAACCTCGAGCTTCTGTACCAAAAGAAGCAGCTTTACTTGTGGTTCAACGAGAACCATTACTTCCACAATGAAAGAAACCTTGTATTAGCCTTCCAGACAAGTTTGATGACACACGCTCCAAATTTTGAGGTTTTATCAATCAAATCAAGTTAATAACAGCTCTACAATCCGAACGTTATCCGATGGAGGAATCACACGTTGGATTGGTTGGAATTTTGCTTACGACACAAGCTCTATCGTGGTTTGCTCCTATATTTGAAAAAGGATCACCGATTTTGAACAACTTTGAGACTTTTTTGGAGGCATTTGCTGAAGCATTTGGCAAGCATGACAAGGCTCGATAGGCTACAACAAAAATTCAATCGCTACGACAAGGGACTCGTTCTGCATCAGTCTATGCATCGGATTTCAGGCAATTGGCATGCGACATCAACTGTGATGAAGAAGCATTGATGAGCCAATTCTATTGGGGTCTAAGGGACGACGTGAAGGATTTATTTTTATCTCTTCCTGATCCACAAATGCTCAACGAAGCCATTAGCCAAGCTATAAAGTGCGATAACCGCCTATTTCAGCGTCGCCAAGACCAATGCTCCAGACAATATACAAGTCGTCATGATACAATTATATCCGCAAGTAGCCTAAATTCACAAGCGGAGACAGAAGACATGCAGATTAATGTGGTATGTATCAAATACCTTACTCTAGAAGAAAAGAAGCAGCATATGAAAAAAAATTTGTGCTTTTATTGCGGTGGAAAAGGCCATAGAGCTGGAAACTGTCCGAAGAAGCAAAATAGACGCAGCATCAAGAATAGAGGTGCGTTTGTTCAAAAAAACGTGGATGCCCAGCCACAATAGGAACCGTGCGGCTGGACAAATCAAAACCAGAGTTCTCTTCTCCAGCGCCGTTGTTTTATTTTTTATGTCTTTTGGTCTTGAAATATCTAAAAACCTTAGCCTTATTAGATTCAAGAGCATCTGCTTGTTTCTTAGACCAAGAATTTGCTAAGCGTCACAAAATTCCCCTAGTACAAAAATTCAAACCTGTTCACGTAGAAGTAATAGATGGACGACCTTTATTATCTGGTAGTGTCACCCATGAATCAGAACCTATAGAAGTGACGTTTAAAGACCACAGTAGTTATATTATTTTCAACATTATTAGCACCCCGTCAAATCCTATTATTCTTGGTCTTTCTTGATTGGAAAAATATAATCCATCCATAGATTGGAGGTTGCGGAGGATAACATTTCCCATAGAACAACCTGAGGACAAGCTTGGAAGAAGACCCCAAACCAAAAAATCCTATTCATTCAGAAGCGTTCAGAAGATTGTACAAAAGGCACACCATTGGTCATTTATGCGACTCCAACTAGTGGAGAGCAGATTTCAACAGCAGGAATACCGGAACAATACAAGGATTTTCAAGACGTGTTCCAAAAGAAGAATGTTGACATGCTACCAGAACATCGACCATATGATTGTACCATAGAATTGCAAGAAGGAGCACAACTGTCTTTTTGCCCAATCTACAACCTATCGCAAACGGAGTTGGCTGAGTTGCGGAAATACATTGATGAGAACCTAGCCAAGAACTTCATTTGTCATTCAAAATCGCCAGCTGGGGCACCAATCTTATTTGTGAAGAAGAAAGATGGTTCACTACGGATGTGCGTGGACTATCGAGGTCTCAACAAGGTGACAAAGAAGAATCGCTATCCATTACCTTTGATCTCTAGTCTTCTGGAACAACTTGGACGTGCAAAGATCTTTACAAAGATTGATCTAAGGGAAGCTTACAACCTTATATAAATCAAAGAAGGAGACAAATGGAAGACAGCTTTTCATACAAGGTAAGGTCATTTTGAATATAATGTCATGCCATTTGGTCTTACCAATGCTCCGGCGGTTTTTTAACACATGATGAATGATATTTTTTGAGAATATCTAGACGATTTTGTTGTCATTTATCTAGATGATATCTTGATATTTTTTGAGAATGAAGAAAAGCATAAGAAGCACGTTCGTTTGGTACTTGAAAAACTATGCGAGCAAGGACTCTACGCCAAGTTGGAGAAGTGCTTATTTCACCAAACTGAGATGGAGTTTTTAGGATTTGTTGCGACTATGGAAGGCTTGAAGATGGATTCCAAGAAGGTGGAAGCAATTGTGTCCTGGGAAGTTCCAAAGACGGTTAGAGACGTACAATGTTTTCTCGGCTTTGCTAATTTCTATCGGATCTTCATCAAGAATTATTCTCAAGTTGCTGCTCCACTCACTCGATTAACATGTAAGGATAAGCTAGAATGGGGACCTCTAGCGGAAAAAGCATTTCAAAATCTTAAAACGGCATTTACTACGGCTCCAATCTTGATACATCCAAACTTTACAAAGGCTTTCTATTTGGAAACTGATGCTTTGGATTTTGCTTTAGGAGCCGTACTTTCACAGATGGGCATCGATAAGAACCCGTTTGATTATATTCACGGAAGTTTTCTGCGGTTGAGATCAACTACGAGATTCATGATAAGGAACTCCTTGCTATAGTGGATTCTTTCCAAGAGTGGCGTCACTTCCTCGAAGGAGCTGCGCATCCGATGACCGTATATACGGATCGCAAGAATTTAGAATATTTCATGTTTGCTCGGATTCTAAATCGTTGTCCAGCTCAATGGAATATATTGCTATCTAGATTTGACTTTGTTATTACTTATCGGCCTGGAAAGCAATAAGGACTATCCCATGCCTTATCAAGAAGATCATATCTTGCGTCAAAGATTGGAGAAGCAGCGCTTGATCAACAATGTACGATATTATTAAAGCCAGAGCAATTCACGATTTGTGCTGCTGTGGTGTCAATTGATGCTGACTTCCTCAACAAGGTACGTGCTGCGACCATTGAAGATTCAATAGTCCTTGGTATTAAGCAGCATATTAATGATGACAAATTCAAGGTTGAAGGAGATCTCTTATACTTTGAGGAGCGACTGTATATCCCAAAAGGGCCAGCACGACTTCGAGTCCTTCAATCTCGTCATGACTTTCCAACTGCGAGACATTTCGGATTCAACAAGACCTTACAATCCATTTCTCGAGATTTTTGGTGGCCCTAAATGTGGAAGGATGTGAAGGATTTTGTCCTCTCTTGTGACATTTGTTCAAGATCTAAGAACCCTCGACATCGCCCTTATGGACTTCTATAGCCATTGCCCATTCCGTGTCGTCTATGGTCTTCAGTTTCCATGGACTTTATTACAGATCTATCGCCATCGAATTCATTTGACAGCATCTTTGTTGTGGTGGATCGACTTACAAAGATGGCACATTTTATCCCTTGTAAGAAGACATCGTCAAGCAAAGATACAGCAAGGCTCTTCCTTGATAATGTGTATCGATATCATGGTCTACCAGATGATATTGTGTCGGATCGAGGAACCCAATTTGTATCAAAGTTTTGGAGATCTTTTTTTAAAATATTGAAGGTGGACATCAAGCTTTCTTTGGCATTCCATCCTCAAATTGACGGCCAAACAGAATGGATGAATCAAGTTTTGGAATAATATTTACAATGCAGCATCAACTATCAGCAAGATGATTGGATTGCATATCTATCGCTAGCCGAGTTTGCATATAATAACACCCTTCATGGATCGATTCAAAAAACACCATTCTTTTCCAACTATGGGTACCATCCGAAGCTTGATCTATTGAGTCCGTCAGCAAATAACAACCCAGCAGCTAAAGGATTGGTGCAGCAGCTATCGGAGCTTCAAACAACATTGAAGCTTCAATTGCAAATTGCCCAAGAGTCTTACAAAGCATCCGCGGATAAATTTCGGAATCAAGCACCTAATTTCAAGATTGGAGATAAAATATGGTTGCTTCGACGGAATATCAAGACCAAGCGGCCATGAGATAAGTTGGACTACCAGAGATTGGGACCATTTGTTATCTAGAAGCAGATCAATCCTGTGGCGTACCGCTTAAAGTTACGAGCTGCTATAAAGGTACACCTTGTCTTTCATGTTTCTCTGTTAGAGCCTTATTGGGAATCGTTTTTTCTTGGAAGAGTGCAATATCCACCACCTAGTATAGAAATTGAAAACAACAAAGAATATGAGGTGGAAAGGATACTAGATTCATGGCAAAGATGGAATAAATTAGAGTACTTTGTGCATTGGCCAAAAATCTTGCCAATGCGTCTTGAAAGGTACGGGAATTCCATTGACAATATCCTAATAAATCAAAAGTTGGTCATTAATAAAGTATGAAGATGAAGCCTTCTGTAGAGAAATGAATAGAAAAAAGATCCAAGTCTCATCAAAACATAACTTGTTGTATTTCGTAATATCAAGATAATTAATATCAAGGTGTATTTAGATATGGCTAGTGAGAATGTAGATACTATATTAGTGGTACCATCTCAACTGAGTAGCTCACGACGTCAACCTCGAGATGAAGAATTAGAAGAGCCAAGAAGACGTTGAAGAATACCAAGCAGCAAGTCACTTGTAATTGTCTTTGAAGTTGAACCAGCTCATGCAAGTAGTGGCGAAGCGATATTTTCAAGTCGTTTCCACAATGAAGATATAGAAGTTCAAGCATGGTCTCAAGTGGAAGATATTGGTCATTATCGGTGGCTACAAGGATCCATGAATCATCTGCCTCGTGAACGACATGTGGAATATATTGCAAAGACTATGCGACAAATTTTTGATTTCCTACATTTGTGAGTATACATCTCAAATGGCTTCTCGGAGACCTCGAAGCTAGAGGAGGAGGTGATATCAAGGACATACTTATTAGAACCTTCTAGAACATTCTAGAAGTTTCTTAGAACTCTTTAGAACCTTCTAAAGCCTTCTAAAAGCTTCTTAGTTAGTAGAAGTTACTTGAGAAGCTTCCTAGTTGGCGGAAGTTGCTTGAAAAGCTTCCTAGTTGGAGGAAGCTGTTTGAGAAGCTTCCTAGATAGGAGTATATATTGGAGTCGAGGCTGAAGATTTCTTTAGTCTCGACAACACATCTCTTGGAGCTCTAGCTCACCTCTTTGGTGTTGTTTTCGTACTCATCTGATTAATCCAGTTCCTACCAGTTCTTCTTGAACTTCTTGTTTAGACTTCAAGTCTATATTTTGTGTCCGTGATATTAATCTAGTTCCTGCTAGTTCTTCTTGAACTTCTTGTTTAGACTTCAAATCTATAATTTGTGTCTGTAACAGCCATACAACTAACTACCCTCTGGACATTAGAGTCCAATGCGTGTATATGTATTTTGTAGATTGTAATGAAATCTATGAATTACATGCTCTCAAATTAAATATATCTCATTTGTCTACATGCAAAATTTATTAATCTCTAAAGGATCAAGGGTTTTTTTCATGAAAAATGCCTCAAAATAGCCCTATTGAAAAAAAGTGAATTGTCCAAAATTTGGATCTTTTTTGGTATTTTTAATTGTAAAATCTATTGTATATCTATATGTCTACCAAATCTTAGATACTTGTCCTTTATGGTTTATAAAAGTATAACATTCAAAGAAAATGAAAAAAAAAAAGGTAAAGAAAAAGTTTTTTCTATTTGTCCAAAGGAGACATCAATATTTTGAGGGCCAAAACAACCATTTTTTTTTAAGTAGGTATGGATTATGGATTTTTAAATTCTTATTTCTAAATGGATTACATACATATCCACAATATTACATATCCACAAGACATATGGAATCTTGTGAAAAATATTATTTTACACAAGAAGGTTTGCAGAAAGGCCATTTCAAAGGCCATTTTTGACAACAGACAAGGCATTTCAAAATTATTCGTATCAAAAAATTTGAATGGTGACCATATGCTATGGTGCCTCTCTTACACATTTATAAAAAAAAATTCAAAAATACCAAGATCTAAATCTTTTGTTATATTTCAAAGTTCCTTGGAATAATTATTTTTGGATGCATTTTCATAGTCTTGATCAATTATGGACAAATTTTGGGCAAATTTTGCTTCATTGGAAGGCTAGCACTAGTTGAGAGTATGTCCAATCTTGAGCTGAAATCTAAAAAATCCCATAATTCTCTTACATCTACTTGAAATTTATTATAGAATTATGAATTATATTAAGTATTTATTGTTATATATTGAAAATCCAACTGTGAGATTTTTTCTTGGATTCAAAGTGCATAAATTTAGTGTGAATGAATAGAAAAAATGCATAGTAATAGTGCATTATTTTAATCCCTATGCATATAGACGATTAAAATGTGGATGATGAACAAGTGTTGCTTCTATAATATCCCTTCAACATAATATTCATTAAATTGAGACAAAATACATATTTTGAGATTCCATCCCTATTATTTTGTAAACTTCATTTTAGATGTAATTGTTGAACCTCTAACGTAATATAATTAAAATTATAACAATGAATGCAATTTTAAAAGATGATGTCATATGAAAAAAGCTTTATCAAAAGCAATTAAAAAAGACATGAAAAGCTCAAAAATAGTATTTCAAATATCCCATCTTAAAATATTATAGATTTGTAAATGATGTCACAATTTATATATATATCATCAATTTTAATATACATGAATACAAATATATATCAATTATATTATCAATTTATTTTGGAATTAATCAATATTCTATAAATAAAATTATTATATAGAATATGGCTGCTATATTTTGTTAAATGGTGATTCCCACCTTGGAATTCATCCAACTATCTATTGTCGCCAGTGAGAGTTGGTCAATTTTTCTCCTCTGAGTTAACCCAAATCTACTGCTTGTTCTAGAATTTCAAAATAAAATCCCCCGTTTCATAATATTTAACTCTCTATAATTTATAATAGTGTATCCACTCTATGTTGGTTGAACCAACTAATATCTACATACATTTCAACTCTAAACTCTAAATTCTAAACCTTCTAAAGAATGGAAGAACCTCGGAAAACTTATCCTGCATCTCACATATACGCTTCAACTTCCCCTCATTTATCAACTACTTTATGAAATATTCTTTGGAAATTTGTGTGAAGATTACATTGTATATAGCAGTAGAAAATTTGTCCTCAACTTTCTACTTCCTCCAAACTTCTAGATTTCTATTTGTGTTCACATGAAGAATCTTCAAATTAGGATTCACCTCCATAAACTTCTCATACACCACCTTCTTCTTCTTCCTCCTCTCCATCTCATCGATACTAGTATGATGAATTGCATGTATATTATTCAACTTATATATTGAAATCTTTGAATAGGGATGTTTCCAATTTGGCATTCGACTGAGAAGATGAATCACATAGGTCTTCAAATCTTCATCCATGAAATGACCAAGATGCTTAAAAAATTCACAATTGAGAGAAAAAGCCTTTGTAAGCTTAAACCTCTTTGCCTTGTTGAATAGAATAAGAGTGTCCAAATTGATCAAATCTCTATCGGAGTACTTTGCAAAGAACTCTATCCAAAGTTCAAAATGATCATCAACAACAATAATGATTTTTATCTTGTTCTTCATATCACCAAGGCCCTTCACAGTGGCTCCTTCTTTCTTATGATTAATGTTTTAAAATCTTTCAACTATCAAAGTTGTGCATATTTGAAAGAACGCATAGTTCAAAGTATAATTAATACTCTAATCACAATCAAGCAATCCATCACTCATCTTTGACTCAAAGATAAATTGAGTATCTAGAAGCACAACTTATTCTACTGAATTAGTGTAAAATAAAGACAGAATCAATATAATCTTCAACCTATACATTTGCAGATAAACACCAAAAATATATAGCTCAAGAGCTAGAGTGAACTAAAGGAATCAAAGGCCTATGGAGATCTAAAGAAAGTCCTAGCATGCAGAAATAATATATCTTCAACTCGAAGATGACTCATACCGATGGGGGAGTACAAACAATTAGCTAGCAGTGACAAGGTTATTGGGGATTGTCAGCAATGCAACAAGACCTGTAAAAGCTTATCTTATATTTTGATAGAAAATGGACACTTCCATTTTCATGGATGGTGCTCTCAATTGATGAACTACTCGATCTCCCATGTGCCAACCAGATGTTTCGACCACTAATAGTGTGATTCTTTGATATTGGCTGGGCGTGATTGAGATGATTAATAGTATTGTAGAATTTGAAGATGTTATAGAGCTTCATTGGATCTAAGCTCCACACTATGTATGCATCCCATTTTGCTAATTCTAATTGGTAAGTCTGGCTACAACCCTCAATCTGAAGCTCCTTTGACGCTGTAATATTATGTTGCCTATTGATTATCATGAACCTATCGTTTTTAATATTGCTCTACGACTTGGATTTTTTAGGGAGTAACATTCCATCATGATTTACAAGGACCAAGCATACCTTTTGTCATTGGTTCATATCACTGAATTCAATCAATTCCTTCTTGACGCTTTTCACAATGTCTCCCTCCAATTTTCTAATGATATACTTGTCATTTACAAGGATGCATTGTTAAATATCGATGCTGAATGTTTGCTGCCCAAACAAATAACAGGACTTATATGAGGTCCAAAAGTCTGTCTAATATTTCGTAAATTTTTCAAAGTCTGGAATGGGTTCCAAATCTTTCCCATTGGAGCCTTGAACTTATATTACAACAAATCCAGATCTTCCCTCTTTCGGCATCCTCATTTTGGAAGCCAACTTACAATACTTTTGACTTTGTTCTTTAGATGGTGGGGCATCATGTGACCTCACCTATAGAGTCACACGTTTGTGAGCCCTCTTGTTAGTCCGACTTGGACTACACTGTGAAATTGAGGCCGATAATGTCGTTACATCTTCATCGAGACGTGTTGCCAACCTTCTTGGCAGTGATATACATATAGGAATTATACGAGAAGCATATCAAATCAAGGTCTAAAATATTTGATTGAGCTTCCGGTGTCGTATGACGTGGCCTTCTATCTGGGAATACACTAGGTACCTGGCTGTAGAGAGTTTATTTGAAATTTGATGGCAAAATCCAACAGGTCGTTTGTTTTCAATAAAAAGGACAAAAATCTCACAAAAGAGAAGTTATATATGTAAACCTTCTTGTATTCAAGTAATTTTGTACAAAAAGGGTTCAAATTTCCACAAAAACCCTTCAAAACTTTATTCACCTACAAGGATTTATTTCTTACTAAACTTTAGGGTCCAAAAACTCTTGATCCAATCATTTAGTTTCTATAAAATTTAATTTAGAGTGTAGATAATTTTCTTAATTTTTTTCACAAGAAAGAATCAACCGTAAATTCGTTTTCAATCGTTTGATATCTCAAAACTCCTAACAGGTGCTTGAAACCCTAGCTCAGAGACACCCGAGCACTATTTTCCTTATATCTCACAAACCCAAAATCCTAATGCCACAAAGTTTTTGCACATAGTCTTGTGACATAAGCATATACACTCTTGAAAATTTTGAGTCAAAAATCTATCAAATTACCTGAGATATAGGTCAAAATATAACCACTATGTAAGCAGGTCACTTACTGCTCTTAAGGTTGTAAGCACTAACTTCAACTTCCAATATCTTCTTCATTCTAGCTTCGATTTTATCAAGCTATATATGGAAGTGTAGCCGTGAAAGTGCTCTCTCCAATCCTAGTCGCCGATCCTCAATTGCTCTCTGTATGCGCGAGTTATATCCAAAAGAATGATAGTAGATCCAAAATCAACACCTTAACTTTAAGCTTCTATAACTTCTTCATAAAAAGTGCAAATCACACTAAATTTGCACCTAAACCAGATCCAAAAACCTAAACCTTATGATCCTAGCCTTTGATGTTTGACTCTCTCGAAAAAAAAACCCTAATTCTAAATAAACCCTCGGGCAGCCTCCTTGAAGCCCATTGGGCATGATTTTTGGCCAATTAGAATAGAGATTTCTATCATCCACCTCTATTCATCCACATGGATGGCCAAACTACCCTTTTTATACTAAAAACCCTTTTCTAATCCTTCTTTTTATAAGATTTACATACTTGGTGCTTTAAGCACCAAATAAAAGAAGTAAATAAGATCTTAAGGATCACCAATATCTAACATAGGTGACTTAAGATATATACAAGTTACTATCAATATAAAATTAACTTCAAAAGTCACTACTAAAAAGAAAATAAGGTTGTATAAATCTTAATAATAATCCTTTTTATAGATCTTTTTTAAACTAGCAACCTAATCACATCCTATAACTAATAAAATCTACTGATATGACTTTCATTTAGCTAAGTAGTAAATTGTACATTAAATATACATGTACAATTTTTTCACATAGTAGCTGAACTACAATACGACATCGATAAAGTGATTCCCTTGACGAGTTACTCCAAGAAGAGTATTTTTGCTAAATTTGAGATTTAAACTCCTCCATTGATGTTTCAATAAGAGTCTCAAGTAATCCATCTAAGTCAACCTAAGTTCCTTTTTCTCCTACTCTCACAACAAATGAGTGAATATGGCTCATCTCCTTGCCATCTCCAATGACTACATAGTCATTTTAAAATGGTTCAATTATTATAACCTTCTCATTAATATTGATTGATAGAAAATATCGAGATCCGATTTCTCGATGCAAGAGGTAAATATATTTTTGGAACTTCAAAATGTCCATTGTCCAACTCTAAATACAATCTTTGAATTTCCAAAGAGATCCATAGTTATCCTTGATTTTGTCAATAAAGGGCTTATCTTCAAACGGATTTTGAAACTTTCAAAGGAATGGCTCAATAGTAGAGTAGTCGTAGCCATCATATGTGAATTGATAACAATTAACTATACAACACTGGTAGATTTTCTCTGCAACCCATGAGATACAAATAATCAAACAAGACTTCACTTTGAGGGATTTTGAATATACAATTTGACTACACCTTAATGTGTGCTGAATCTTACTCTTTCAAGGCCTCAATGGGAGAGATTTGGCAGAAAGTGCTAACACATTGGAAGCCAGTTTCTCACACAAACTGATTGTTAAGTGACAAAGCCTTCAATAGTAGTAGCCAAAGTTGGAATGTCACATGATCATGAAAGCTCTCTCCACATCCATCCATTATTCTCTGAACGGCTTTTATGGAAGTTTTCAAACATCTGCTATCCATTGCACTATTGTGTAATATTTATAATTACAAAATATCCTTGATGCATACACATAATGCATAGTTTTGAGTATCCTACAACTTTCTTAGTACAAAGAACACAAAAATAGCCATCATGCCAGAACTATGGATGAATATGCATTAGAAAAACAATTCAAGTATCTTCAGTGGATAAAGCCAGGATGTGGTGAAAAAGATAGATGCATTCTATAGATTTGAACTGTATTCCATCTAAGTAGAGTTTGATCAAAATTTGAAGACGTGAGAATCAGTCTAACAGAAGATATGGCAAAGGCTAACAGCTTATAGACGCTTTGTCTGGCGCAAGGTCCTTGAGCAAATGAAGAAGCATTTAGTGGATAAGCACACTTTTGATTATTTAATTTTAATGATAATAACATTCTGTATATGAGGCAAAATATGTTAGTCTTGTGGAAGAAGTTTGAAATCCTAGATAGTTGGAAAGTCAATAAAGCTGCAAACTACTCATTTTTCAAGCTACTCTAGGATACAACTAGGGACTGGACCTTAGCCGGACTTTGTAAAAAGACCCAACAACTTTGTATATATAATTTTACATGCAATGAAAACAAAGTATACATAATGCTAAGAAAAAATAAATAAATAAAAGAGACGTGAGAATCAAGTGATTCACTAACATTTGATTGGAATTGCGCTATTGCATATACAGCTTCATCTTCATAGGGCTTTCTTCAAGACCATCTTGGTCACTTTCATCACCACTAATTAAATCACCATCAAAACCAATTTTAATACTCAGAAGTAGGCGACAGCCAACACCAACAAACAACCCAATAATTCACTATAACAGTTACCTCAATAAGATCCATTGACATCAAGAACCTTGGGAAAAATAAAAGGTCGAGCAGGAGATATGATAAGTAGGTTAAATAGAATGATCTTGTTTGGAAAATAAGGACACTTACTCTTTGATGCTAATGTAAATAGAAATTCTTTGCATTATTCCCAAAATATATAAGCACTTTTCAATCCCTATTCTGTTTTGATACACAATCATATTTATATTAAAGAACAAAAAGTTGATTATTGCACATCATGTAACTTAAGCATAAATTTGGACTACACCTTACTTAAAAAAATGTCTCTCCCTCTTTACGATGTGATCAGATAAGGTCCAAATAAGTGGCTACAAAACTTCATAATTAGGACATTAAATGCATGGCAATCAAAATTATCTAATAAAACGTGAAACATCTGCTAATACTAGTAACAAAACAAGCATAGTAAAGATTATGATGCTTTTCTATACATCCAAGTATAGCAGTTCAAAATCTTAAAATTGCCTTAGATTTCAACTAATCAAACTCCGGATTCAAGATCTTTGAGATGGAATATAGCTAATAATAGGAGTTCATCTTTAAACATCCATTTTTGGCCACTCAACACAAATATCTATATAATCCACGTAGGAAATTCATCAAAGGAGAAATAAAGCTTTCAAAAAAACATAGAATTGAGAAATTCTCTTAAATCCTATTTCTTTCCATGTAAACAGCTAAAACAGATTATATAGACCACCTCTTATAATGTTTCTTAAAGAAAGTATCCAGAATTGAGCTTTATATTACAAAACGGCACTAATGTATATTTTGTTGATTCTACTCATCTCTCGGTTCATTTGATTGTTTATAGATTGAGGCACTCAATAAAAAGATTATGAATTTTGCAAATGTTTCAATTCTCATGTCATAAGAAAATAACAAACCTTGCTAGTAAGAAAGCAAGGTGTAGGGAAAGGTTGATACCAAGTAAGACAACAACAATCAAAATTATTATGATCACATTACTTCGGCATCAACCCTACAGAAAAATATCCATACCCATCGCTTGCTTGCAATTTGAACTCCCAACATCGATTGTCAATGAAGAAAGACATTCCACTCTCTACAATCAACCAAAGCCACTTCCACATACAAACAATCGAGCAATAATCCAATTCACTACATGACTCAATGCAGATTCAATATCTACTTAACCCCGATCCACGTGCCATAATTCAAACTACAACAGTGAAATCTCTGGCAATGTGCAATGTGTCCATGCATCAGTTTAAAAAAAATTAAGAAAAAAAAAACGGGTATCCACGTCACCAAATTAGAACATAGCCCTAGCAAACCATATCTAGCAAGCTCACCATTTGCTTATACAGAAGCAACCTTATTTCTAAGCAACAAGCAAGTATTTTCTTAATAAATATTGCAATAATGATGTTCATGTAGAGGGAGATGGTGCACCTAAAGTACAGTGTTGTTGCTAATGATGCAATGCCTTGAATTTCTTCTATATTACATAAGTACACAACTTTCCTACTCTGCATTGTGTGTGGAGTGTGTTGGTGGATCCTTGGCTCTGGGATTTAGGGTTATAGTGGACGGATGTCAATAAAGGTGTGGAGGATGAATATTTTCTTGAATCTGTCATGTCTGAGGTCTTGATTGGTAAGTGTTTTTTTCCTAATGATGAAGTTGTTTGTTGGATATTAAAATGGTGGATGATTGAAATGGTTTTAGTACTGCATGTGGTAGTAGCTTGAGCTTCAGAGACTTAAGAAATCGAATGGTGACTCCTAATTTAGTCATGCCTTGGATCAGTGGCCATGATGGGCTATAATACCAATGCTGTGGTTGGTTCTTTACCATTACTGATGGGATTTGTGGCAAGTTGACAAGCACAGGCTTTCATATAAGACTTGGTTAGTGCGGAGTCCAATTCTTCATAAGTAAAGATTTTTGAAGTAAGAACACCATCTACAAGTCACATTCAAGTCAATAATATCCAACTTGCATCACTTATAAAATATACTAGGATTGCATTGATGAACTTGTTTATAGGCACATTTATAATTTCACTTTTCAAATTTCAGTTTCATCTCATCTCTGTCTCTTTGAAGAATGGTAATCACTTTAGCCATTATTAGTCACCTCTTGATATCTGAGAGCTCTAAGTCCATTGTTCTTTGCACTTCCAACTTCTAATTCTCACTTTGCAACTACATTGAGGGATTGTCAAGCTCCATCAAATTGCCACCTCCATGCAATCACCATGCATGCATCATAATTCCTTCATTAGGGGTGTTTAAGTTTGGAGAACTACACCTTTTTGTACAATTATTGTGATCCATAATAATTACAAAGAAGAATAATTTTTTATAATTCTTTATATGTAAATATTGTTAGTGAGCATTAATTATATTTTGTACTCAAATGTATTTTCTATTATTTTCATTCTTTAGATTTTCTTGCATATTTTGCTCTTAGTAACCATATTTTAAAGTTAGTCTTTGGAATACAAAAAAGCTATAAATAACCAATCCTACTTCTTTGACTATTTTAATGGTATTATATTATATAATGTCAATAAAATAATATATTTATTACTAAAAATTAAACAATAATCAATAGTGTTGTTTGCACAAAGTGTAGGCATAGTTATTGCATGACTTATGATGGCATGGTCAAAAATTATAAATGACATGGCATCTTATTATAAAAGCTATATCATTCATGATATGACACGCTTTCAATGGTTTACTTTTAATTTTAAAGTCTATTTTTTTTGTTAGTTTAATGTGCCAATTTTACTATGCTAATACAATTTCCTTGCCATCTATTGATGAGAACCATATTAAATATTGAATACCAACATGTTTTGCTAACAATACCTATGTAGCTGGAAGGCACTTTGGCCACCACCTCTACTATCCATGATTTCATTCAGGTCAGCAAGATTAATATGCAATCAAGCTACTACATGTTTCCACTCAACATGACTTATGACTTAAATAAGAGTAATGATGATGATAATAATAATAAAGAATTATTAAAATTATTAAAATTTTAATATAAATATAGGTTGTCCTTGCCAAGGACTCAGCAAAAGAAGTGACTTTAGCTTCTTCATTGCTCATTTCAATCCCAACATTTGAAATCCATAGAGGTCAAACAAGTTAAGAAGAGGTGCTTTTTTTTTTTGCTTATTCTTTCACTACTTTTAGAACTGAATTGCTGCTCTCAATTTTATATTAGATTTTGTTTAAAGGTGAATACATGCATTGGTAAAGTGTCATTGCATGTGAAAAGATCATTTGCAATTACAGATTGCATTGTACTACAAGGTGCTGCTTGAGAGCATAAAGGATCATCAAGTGGAAGTTACAACATATTAAGGGGGTGTTGCACACAAAGGCAGCAATTAAGCATCCTTTGCCAATCAGATGCCTTGTTGGCAGCTATGGCCTAGTCAATAGGTTGTTGACCCCACTTCATCCCCTCCTCTAGCAACTAACTCTTGGGCAGCTGTGATCTTTGCAATTGAGTGGTCTAGAGCCTTGCCTAGCCACCCTCACAATCATAGAATTTGAAAAAACTCCATAACTCATGAATTGAATCTCCGTTCTTTAATGCAATGGCTCTTTGGAAAGCCCTAGGAAATCCCTATGCTGAAAAAAACTTCAAAAAATCCAACAAAGTATTGCAATTGTAGCAAGTTATCCAAATATGCTAATATCCACTTTTGGACTCCAAAGAGTTTTAAGGGTAAAAATAAAAAAGCATTATACAATACCTTTTTCACAACACAACAATGCAAGAGTTGTAAGTCAATATATACAATAACATATGATTATTATATTATTTGATTACAATATAGGGATATACTATAATTTCCTTAGAACCTGAACCTAAGTCCATTACACAGAGAATAGTCTTTCCTTACAAAAACAAGGCTCCATCTATGATGTAATTGTTTAGGGTCCCTAGATTAGGAATGTAATGGGAATACCGGGGTGCGTTCGCTTTCCCAGAGCGGTCGAACTTCGAACGCATTTGCTACCAACGTCCACGTTTCTCGCAGCTCACGTTTCTTTGCTTGTCTCCAGTTTCCTATTGCAAGCATGAAAAGGCTGATGCTTCTACTTTTAGGACCCTCGATGGAACAAATAATATGTTTAGGAGAGATTGCAGTTGTGGGTGTGGGTGGTATGTGAGGGTAACTGGTGGGAGTGGATCATGGGAATACTCGTGATTGTCTGGAATCGTAGCGGATCACGTCCGTAATCCTGCTACCTTACATTCCGATCTCATCTTCGTTGCATCTCACCTGCATAATCATGAGCTGCGCTCCCGACATTGCCCTTGAAATCGTAAGGTAATAAATAATTTCTCCATCATTGAAATGATTCCAGCAGTTTGGTATGAGTTTTGGTCTTCCTCTTGGGATTCTAAGATTCTAAATCTAGGTCATTTCTTGAATTTGTTAAATTGCATTGGGGGGTTGTGAAAGCTCAGTGCTAGAACACAGGATAATCTGGTAATTTCATAACCTGGTGATTCTATGTTCTGTGACTTGGCAGGGGACAGGTCACTAGAAATAATCACAGATTATTGAGTCTACCAATCGCATTCTTCACACTACAACCTCCAAAAATCAGGGGGGAATAATTGTGTCGGAGATTATTCTGGCACTGAGGTTTGATATCCCATATTATGTTTGGAACCCACGGCTCTTAGATTCCTGCTGTTGTGTCTTGGGATTCTACGATTCTAAGTTTAGGTCGTTTTCCTGAATATGTTAAATTGCATTGTGTTTGCAACCCATAGGTCTCGCTCTCTCTCAAATTTCTATTGTTGTGCCATTACATGTCGGTGGACCAGTGGATCCTACCACCATTCTGAGTGGTTTTTCGGGGAACAACTACACCCAGGTCAATTTTTCAAGATTACCGCTTATGATATGCGCTTCAATGTTTGGTATTGCTGGCCTCCATTAATAGAACATATGGTCAATTTCACAATTTGGTGAATGCAATGAAATCCGTGATCACTGGTCTAATTCAGATCTATATATTGATTCAGTTGTTATCTTATTTCCTCATGTCTGACTGTCACAACAGGCGACGGCTTTGGTGGTGACTTACCCAGTTGTAAACGCAGTTTCAGAGGACGGAACTGCTGCTGCCATAGCCTGGGAACAGGAATTTATCCGCCATGTGAAGGTAACTTATTTGATTGATTCTGCTAAAGACGAGTTCTGTTTGTATCTTTTTTAATTGTATATCTTTAAATTGGAAGTATGTAACTCGTTAAATTGTCAAAGTTGAAGCAGGTTTTTCAAATCGGCATTCTGTTTGTGTACTTCTTTGTTGGATGTGAAATTGATTTATATGAATTATTGAAGGGTGAGCGTGGATTGTATTCAAGCGTATAACTCGCTAGCACAAAATGTATGTTGTAAATAATCACGAAACCATTAAGCATAGTGTCTTGCTTTTTTAATTTGCTAACTTGTGCTGGTTGTATTGCTCAAACTGCAGGGCCTCATGATGGCGCAGGACATACAACTCAATGCTGTCTCTGTTGTGAGCTTCGTCATGGCCATTGGTATCGCTTTTGAGTTCTCTGTTCACATCACTCACGCCTTCACTGTAAGCACCTCTCTTCTTTCCATCTGGACATTGATGCTACAAGTGGTTTTTACTTGTCATTAACTGAAAATCAAATACCAAACTCTAGAGATGTTAGTTCAGTCAAATTTCTGAACAACTAGTATGTTCTGTGCTGATGGGCAAGGGATACAAGGGAGAGAGAGCAAGCAAGGCTCTCGTCCTCATGGGAGCCTCAGTGTTCAAGTACATTCCATTGCACTCTAACATCGATTTTAAGCTTCCCATCTGCTCGCAGCTCCAGTGTGGATTTATTGTACAATTCAAAATGCATATAAATGAGAGTTGCATGCTTGACTGAAGACAGAGGCTTGTATGTCTCTAGTGGAATCGCTCATAGTGTTAGATATTTGGAAGACTATGCACAAGGGTTTACGAAGTCATGTAGAATAAGAGTAGAAGATTGTGGCATGGTCAGAAATACTAATTGATGCAAACTTCAGCTGTCTGCTCACAAGAAGATACGGCAGATTGAAGATAGTCAATTCAAATTACAATCTGAACTCTCCTCTGGGTCTAGAGTACCCCTTTTAATCCTGAGGGCTGGAGTGTCTATTGTTTTTTTTTCCATGTTCGGTGGCATGCCTGGTAACCAAATGCTCTTTATGACCTTAATAACATTGATTTTTTTAAAAAAATTGATGGAGATGGTGATAGAGATGAACTCTATCGCTTTGACTCTGCGAAAATTTGTTGTGGGTTGGGAGGCAAGGGTACTTACTTTGAACGTGCTAATTAACATCGCGGGCACTTCCTACATGGACGGTATAAGCCCTCTATCTTTTCTCTGCGATACTGAGATTTAAGCATTTGATGATAAGCTTCGACATGTAGCATGCCTGACTCAGTTGCTAATTTGCAGGCTTCTTTAAGGCTCCTTTTAGGAAGTTCAAGTAAATTAAAGTTCAAGTAGTTTTGACTTGTTTTCTTCTTTGACGCAGGGCCACAGAGAGTCTCAAAGGATGGCTTTCGAAAACACATGCAAGTGAATCATCTTGCTTCATCTCTCCTCACACTGCTGTTCTTCCCATCTTTGCGTCATGTGGTCACCTTCACGAGTGGTTATAGTGAATTCTGTTGTAAGCTACTGCTTATTTTGCACCGAGATTCTCTTTTCTATCTTGCTGTGAACCACATGTATCATCTGGGCGTTGTATAACGACTATAGGAACAGTGTTCAACTTATGATATGCTATTCTAAAGTAGTATTTTGCAAAGTTCTTGAATAAGATTCTGGAGAATGTTATGGTGTATATTTGCTCTTTGCTGTATGTTAATTTTCTAGTTCCATGTTGATTTGGTCCCAAAGTTGCACCACTGGAACCCAGATATGTGCTCATCCGATCTGCATATTATGAAAACAGATAGAGTTAGTTTAGGAGTTATACATGCATTGTCGGACTCTGACTTTCAAGGTGTTAGTAGAAAAAATGATGCATCGGAAAGTAATGAAGGCCCTCAAAATTATGAAGGCTTGCTAATTAGACTCCCAGTGGCAATACCTCAACAGCACCTATAGAAAATGGTCGACATGAGGTCGGAAATGGAGCAATCGAGTTGTCAAAGGACGAAATTTCTGACCTCGATGGCATGAACAATGTAATGAAGGATGTGAATGCAACAGCTTCCTTATCACCTATAAATCGGTCGGGTGATTTAGATGCAAATCATTTATCTCCTTCTGGAAGCAAGAGGAAAAGAAGAAGGCATTACAAATCAGTGATCTTACAATTAGAGAGAATCGAAGTGAAGCTGAAAATGATATGCTTGGGGTCGAGGACAAGGAAGAGATGTGCAATGATGAGGTTAGGAATAAGGAGAGACAGGGAGGCACTAATCTTGTAATTGGCTCAGAAGTAGAAGGTAGTAGTAATAATGGTCTCGAAGTTAGCAGAGAAGAAAAATCGTCTTCATTGCCGGAGGATGTTGGTGTGCCCCCATCGTTGGGCCAAAAAGGGAAAAAGAAGTGGAAGCAGAAGGAAGAGAAGGAGCTGGGGCAAAAGAAAAAGAGAAGAAGGAAAAGGAGAAGAAACAGAAGCAAGGGAAGGAGTCTGAGAAAGAGAAACAGCCTGTGCAAGAGAAGGAGCCGGAACATGAGGAGAAGAGAAGAGGGGGAAGAAGGAGAAGAAGCTGAAGCAAGATGAGGTAGAGTAAGGGAAAGCGGAGAAGAAAGAGAAGCCGAAGAATGGAAAGAAGCAGATAATAGATGAGGGCCTAGAATTATCTGGTAGGGCTGTTCAGCAGGTATTAGAAGATGAGATGCTTCATGTCGTAGATACATCTGATGTACTGGCCGAGAAATCAAGGAAAGATGCCAAACTCGTCAAACGGAATTTGCAAGGTACGTCAAATTCACGCAGTGCACAAGTTGCCACCTCCCTTCACGATGGTACCGTCCCATCGGATGCTGCAGATAAGAGTTTACTGAATCTGGAATTTCATGGCTGATTACAACGTTCCTGCACTTTCAATGCATTATTTTTGTACCGTTGTGACCTTTTGTCGAATAAGGTAGATACACTCATTCCCATGCATTTAAGCAGCTGGTTATGGTGCCTATTATTGAAATGTCTCAAATGTTTGGAGGTCTTCAAATGAGGGAGATTCAAACTCACTTCGTTGAGCCAAATTCGGATACCATATGAACAAGTTGTAAATTTTCTACGTGCTGCCTAATAGACCTCTACAGCCGCACATAGGTTTTGCTCTCTTTGTGTTGCACATTTCTAAAAAGCAATATCCACCCAGTCCCTAGATTCAGTATGGTATGCTTTTGATTGAGTTCCCGGTTTAGGGTGTGTCTGAATCATTCTCTTTACAGTGTCTCAATCATTTTAATTTGTGGTTGGCTCAGCATTTGAGATTCTGTAGCTTATGCAGCTCTTATGGGTTCTGAAGTTAGTTGAATTCATCATGCAGAGGTCTGTTCAAGACCACATATCATGTTAAAATTGGTAGATGGTGCTTCTGGCAAGGATGGCTCAGCACATGTTAAGCGTGGGGTCGCATGTACTAAGCCCTAAAAAGTCACGTAACCAAGGGTTCCTAAACCAAAGGAATTTAGAACTCAACAATATGAGGTTGCAGCCTTCTTACGGGGATTGCAGATACTAAGCCCCAAAAGGTCACACATCCTAAAAGCTAGCCATGTCTAATGGGATGTGGCAAATCTTACGCAAGAAAGACGTCATCTTATTCACAAGGGGAAATGTAATGTTCTTCTCGACTGACTAATTAAGTAAGTTACTTTCCTTGGTTATCAATATCTTTATTGATTCCACTGAGATATGCTACCTGGGATCGCATTGTCGCTCACGTCTAAGAATGCCGATCAGCATCACTCCGCCATGCGATTCCCCAATTCCTTATCAAGTAAAGATCTAGTTCATAATAAATCCATGCTTGCCCTACTTTGCTTCGTATTTGGAATGCAAGAGCAACCTTGAAAGCTGCCTCCTCTGCTCCATGCCAATCTGTATTTTAAGGGAGGTAGTTTGTATGCTTGTTTGTGATAGTATCTTAAACTCCTAAATTGCAAGGTTAGTGGAGCGTTTTTGGTTTTTTTGAAAAGGCCTTGACAAAAAGAGTTGCTTCAGACCATACAAACCTTATATGTGGAAGTTATTGAATATCAAGCTATTTCTGCAACAAGATATTATAAGAAATAAAAGAAAAGCAAAAAAATCAGATTTCTGCGCGGGTTTGTGCCGTGAAGTGGCCACCATGGATGTGCCAATGGCACAAAGCCTACTAGTAATTAAGACTACTATTGTAGAGTATAAATTATAATATGCATTACAACATCACGTTCTTTTCACTTTTGGCTCGAGCTGCATTGTATGTCTTCGGATCCTTTGATCTGTTCTATAAGCTGCACAATATTTGCCATTATTCGATCCAAGTGAGAACACAGCCCGCTAAGACGGAGATGATTGAAGGTCTCTTTGAGCCTTGAGGTGGCATAATCAAACACATATTTCAAACTCCATTGTCTTTGCTTTTAAATGTGATAGTATTCCGATTTAACGATATTCTTATTTTATTGCCAACAGGTTCTGTTGGCATGTCAATTGTTCATCTGATTCTATTTCCCTTGTCTTACAAATTTTTCCTTCATGGAGAGTTTTTCATCACCTCACAGTAATCTACTAATTAACGGCGGAAAAGTATAACAAAAAGTATAACAAAATATTTCCTACCATAGTAATTGAACTTTGGAATGGTCCAACATCAGTGTCTTGAACTTGAAGTTGGATTCTACTTTTCAGGAATGGTAAAAGTGAAAGCCAGTTTCAGGAGTGTTTAAAAGTCGAGTTCAGAGCCTTCAAACGGGTAAGTACGTGCATTTCTTGGTTCCCTTCATCAAACACACTCATCTTTGTGTGTCATTTTTTTTCTCAAGATGTGGACTTACTCTTGTTCCTTAGGCCTGCGAAGACCTAGAGCCAGAGTACAATCCGGGGATCACGTTCGCCGTTGGCCAGAAGCGCCACAATACGCGCTTCTTTCCTCAAGGTAATAACGATAAGTTGCGCAATTAAAACATTCTCCCAGGTATATGTGTCATCCCTAGCGCAGCTTTGCATGTGTACTGAGAGAAGCATTATTACGCACAAAATCAGGAGAGCGAGCTAATTGTTTCGGCAGGGAAGCTTGCAGCATTTTGCACTTGCATTTGTGCTGAGAATACGTATGGCGAGTTTGTAGGCACAATGGTGGATAAGGACTCATACATGCCATCCGCACAACTACGACTTCTTCTTGGTCAGCCAAGCGGGCCTCTTTGTACATTTCCATGAATCATTTCCTTGACTTTGACAAGATATTTACAAGGTTTTCAACAATTTTTGACAAGCGAGAGGCCTTTCCTACAGATTGCCTTGGTGTCTACTGTTGAGTCTGAAAGGGTGTGCATGAAAAATGTCCGGGTATTACCAGGATCCTCTCTGGTCACTATAGAGGATGCGGTAGGATAATCGGAGGCTAGGGTGGTGGGATATTTTGGTTAGGTGCATTAGTTGGTACGCAGATATCCTTGTTTGACTCTTAAAATTCTTTTGAGGTTTGAGAGCCCATGTTTTCTTGCACTTTCCCTCATCTCCAGCAGCTTGCTCCAGACTGCGTTGTATGGGAGATATTGGATTCGTAATAATAAAACTGTGTAGATCTGTGATAAGGCTCCGCGAAGGACCTGCTCTGGAGGTTCTGGAAATGGCACTTCTATACAGGTTTTCTCCGGATCAGAGAGACTAAGGGAGAAACAGAAGTCTGCGGATATTGTGAACGAGACGTTTCAAGCAGAGCCGGTACGTTGCAGCTTCTCTTGCTTCACTTGTTGATCATCTTCCGCTATCAATTGGCTGCAATGAATGTCTTCATCCATCTTTGTTGGGATGCATTTATGTCCTTTCGTATTGATTTCTTCTTATAATCTTCTTTCTTTGTTAGCAAGTTTCGCCAAACCCTGTCCATAATGACATGCAAGAATTAACAACACAGAGAGATTGGGTGCAAGATGTAAGACAACCTAAGTACTCGAGAGAGCTCAATAATGCTCAACAGTCAGCTTAACCAACACCCGTTACCTTCAGCCGTGGCTCCTCGCAGAAAATACCAGCCACCTATTAAAACATTCTCTTGAACATTTTTTCGCCCATTTTTTCCTGTTCGAATCGAAATTTTTCCTTGATTCTGGAGCTTGTGAGAGGTTTGGTTCACTCTGGAAGTATGATTCCTTCTGCACCTCCTTCCCGTTGATTAAAGTGCTCTTTATAGTTACATTCTTACGCTCAAATCTCGAGTAGTTTTTCTGGGCTTCCGTATGTTGGTTGTAATGTGTTCTTTCTTTCGCTCGTACAGATATCACAATTACAAGATTGATCCTTCCTCTTGTATCAACACAACTTGCATGAACGTAGACTTGATTGCTATCGCGTTTCCAATATGTCCTTGAACCCAGCGCAATGACCACTTTATATTTTATAGTAAGAGAACCAATTACTGTACCAATTAATGCGGATTGCCGAGGAGACCATTGGCAATGAAATATTTGCGGTTTACTCATAGCAGAAAATTTTTGGAAGTCTTCTTCTTACAGCTTGTAGCAGTGGTTTTGGTGGAGCAGAACGATGTGAAAATAAGCTAGAAGTGGAAAACTAAAAGCTGCAAATGCTTCTGGAGATGACCTACAACTCCAATCCTCAATCTCAAGTGAGCACCACTACTGTTTTTCACCAATTTTTTTAAAGGGAAGGTTGTGAATTAGTTTGTAATGCATTTGTAATTTTGATTGGCTTTTGATATTGGTTTGAATACTAGTATGTTCTGCTTTGGAGCTTTGTAGAGTAATACATATGGCAAGCTTATAAGTTCGTGAAGTGCACGACTCTGCATATTGTCAAAAGAAATATTCCACTGTCACTTCAATTATGATTAAGAAACAAATTTTCGATGTGCAACTGGAATGAGCATCGTAGAGTCATAATCCGTTTAATCATAGGGCACTAAGCCTGGAGTTGCGTTTAATGTTACAAAAAATCTTGAAGCAATATACAGAAGATCGGCTCTACGCACACAAGGAAACTATCTCGAGCCTTCTCTACAGCATGGCTGCCCAAGGTCATATTTTTCTCTTTCTGACTTTGTATTCGATTGCTAGCAATTGCATCTATTTCTTTCATGGCACACTTTGAACTGCAGAAGGTTTTCAAGGCTGAGTAGTCTTTGTAACTTGGACAGTCGTCAAAAGTTGGTTCCTTGATACTGTGGGTTCTGTTGTCGAGAGAATTTCTGCGGGCAGCAAAAACAGTAAAACTTTTTTTGCACAAGGCTAAGGCGGCATTTATTTTCAGGTGTTTCGGTGGTACTCACCCACTTTCAGAAGTATGGATGTGATGCCATTGCTGAAACGCCCATTAACCTACTCAAGCTCGTACGACCTCACTGGCATCTAAAGACATGCCGGAGTTCACAAGCGACGATGTTTTAGATGCCATAGATATCCATTGGCACTCTTTTGTGAGATCCAGTCCTGCTTTTGGTTCCTTAAGAGGCTCTAGAGCTCCAAGTCCACTTCAAAGCCCTCGTGTAAACTTCTCAAATCTAAGCCCCCAAGAGAGCATTTCTAGCCCCCCAGAGCCCATTTTCTATTGAAAGAATGTTGGATTGGCCTCGCCAAGAAAGACTCAATCATTCAGCTTTTCTCCTCCGTCTTCATTGCCATATTCTGATCAGGACTCGGAAGGGTGCAAGGGCCGCTTCTCCGAGAAGATCCTAATCTTCCCACTACCCCGCTTCAGACGTCGGCCATTCTCAATCTTATGGCCAGAGACTTCAACCTCTCGTGGAGCATGACGAAGAGACCAACACTGGTTTTGGAAAGTTCAGAATGCGCTATGACGGCATTGCGGAGCCGTCACCCAAAGATGAAACACATTCATGTGAAAAGTCATCATACAAAGCTAATGAAGATAATGCCCTCTTGAGAAATAGACCGCAAAGCTCTTCAACCTCACCAGGCGCTGATGGCGCTGATGGCAATAATCATGCTTCTAAGAATTTCAAAGATTTTTCTACAGTAGGTCGCAACACACGTGCCCCTGCTCTCCCTTACAGCTCAAGCTCAAATGTGAATGCAGGAGAATATAGCAAAGCGTTGTCCATCAACATACTCGAAGCTAAATTCCTTTTGAGATCAAGGATCTGAATGAGTTCCAGAGTACGGGTAGAACTCAAGTCACTGATGGCCATTGTTACCATAACGACGATGCTGGTGTTAAAAAAGCAATGAAACAATTGCGGAGGTCTTGCCTTTTGGACGCGTTAGAGATTCAAAAGCCGTTCCAACAGCTTTGGCAAATCCAGACTAGACTTTTCTCATGAACTATTTGACAGGAGTGTTCCAGATTTCAATGCTGAGGTCATGTCTGAAGAATCTTGTGCTTGAGTGGGAGGAAATGCGGATACAGCTAAGATCATTCTGGAATGTGATGTGTCATTCCGTGATTCGTTTTTTTCGAGTAACTGTGAAACCCAACTACCTCAGAAGAATATTGTGGCGACCTCGAATTCTGACGTACGAATCTAAAGAAACCATGTTGATGATTCAGAACGGAGAGTTCTTGAAATGAATGGGAAGGAGCTCAACCAGACTGATGAGTCACTCACTGTCAAGGAAAGAGTGAAAGTCATTTTTCTGGTCCTTCATGTTTCAGCTACTGAAGATCTGCCTTGGATAGTCGTCTTCGCGAGAACAAGCTGAAAGACAGGAATTTTTTTGCTCAAAGATAGGATTTTGATATAATTGTGATTCAGATTTAGAGTGTGACCGATTTACAAACCAGCCATTTGTAGACTGTTTGACATTTTACTCCTAGAATTTCAGGGGACTATCTTCGTCTTTCAGAAGATAGGGTGGCTGTCGTCAAGATGGTAGATTTTGGTAGATTTGCCAACTCCTCAAGTTGCCATTACATAACAGCTCTGAAGTTCAGGAAGCCAAAAACTCTCTATCTCTCAATAGTATGTTCGATGGTTCATCAATGCCAATCCTCGACCACGAAAATGTTACAGTGACTTTAACACAGTCCTCATTAGCGCAATTTTTTTGGATTTTTTGGATTCAGCATGACACAACATATAACGCCATATTCATTAAAATGGGACAAAATGAGCATTTTGAGACTGGAAGCCTACTATTGCAGAGCACCAATCTGTGGATAGTTATTGCAAGCAAAGATAACGGGAGCACATCTCATGGAAGAACATTATGGAAACCGCAACATTCATAACTGGATGCATGCATCAGTTCATTTCTACAACATGCACTATGACACCAAGAACACATTGTAGACGAATGAAATGTTCATTGAAAAATGGTGTGTATGTCGCAGAATGCTACAGTATTTTCATTTCAAAACATCTATTTATAGATATACGAAATCGGGCTAATATTTTCTACTGGCAATGGGGAATTCGCTACAGTAACCTCCTCACTCATGCATACATAGTTGCACCAATTTTGCTTCCTGGCCCTCTTCTGCCTTAAGCTTCGCCTCTTCTGTCTTCACCTTCGTATATCCCCTCATAATTTCCTTGGCCCGAGAATATGGTTTAGGATAATAATCCACATCCATCATCTCCCCTTTTCGCATATACGACAAAGGATGACTCCTCCAGGTCAATGTTCTTTCTCGATGTCGAGTTGAGTTAGAGAGATCCAGGGAGGATTGGGACTTTGCCGACGCGCTTGGAAATTGCCGGTGTGCAGACCTTCTGAGTGGCGGCTTAGAACCCAGAGACTGCGTCTGCAGCCCGGTCGAGGGTGTGGCTGATTTGGGAAGCACTACAATGCCTTGAGAATGTGTGGCTTGAAGGCGTTCGCGTTTGGATGGTACACCAGCACAGGAAGGGTACATATGATGGAGTGGTACATGCTCAACTCCTTCGCTAGGTCGGCATCAACTGACACTCTCAAATAGAGCTGCCGTTGAGGAGTAGCACCAGTTCGAGGCGTCGGCGAGCAGGACCGCTCTCGGACAGGCATAGAGAAAACTTGCTTGAGCGGTGAAGGGGAGCACACAGATGTCCTCCCCGGACCTCTGCTTGGGGGACTGTCCACGACGTCGTCATCCACCTGCGCTTTGGAGAAGTCCATGGCTGCAGATGCAGCATCTGTTGCAGTGAACATAAGAAACGGCTTCGAATGATGGGACGGGGCAAAAGCTGTCTGCAGAGACTCCGAGCAGTCAGGGAATGAGCAGAGTCTAGAGGCCAGCAAACCGTGACTTCCATCGTCCTTGAAAGGTAATAGATCAGCAGTAGTCCTTACAATCTACAAAGCATTGAATCATGGATAGCAATCAGCATGACGTCCCTATTTTCACTACACGTGGTGCTTATGTTCGAGGCGAGGATAAACATATGCAACTCCAAATATTGCAAAAACTAGCATAGAGGACGACTCAGGACGCTGCGAACAAAATTTTCAAAAACTGTCCATCTTTTATGAACTGTGGATAATATGTACAATAAATATAAATGTTATTTACACGTCTCCAGAGAGTAGTGTACAAAATGACCGAATCTCCGAAAAGCAACCCCTATCATCTAGCATCCGGGGTGACAACGTCCGGGATCTCGTACACCACCCCAACGTTCTTTGCAGACAGAGCCATGCCACGAACAATATGATTCATCACACGGCTGTCTGCCGCCAATGGCGAAGCCCCTATCTGATTCCTATTGACATACTCCCTTAATTGCCCAGAAGGGCATTCGGATTGCAGGCGCCGGAGCCAAGGCACAAGATCCTGAAGGAGGAAGTTGTCATTCGGAGCTTGGCGAGTCCACGGATGCAGGAATATGGCGTTCCCAGTATTGTTACAAAAACTCTTCTCCGGATTGTCATCTATGAGAAGAGTGCTGTCGGAGTTGAAGACCCCGATTCCTGCGGGACCATCACACAAAGTACGAGACAAGGTCTTCAAGAAGATTGCCTTCCTGGGATTGTCTGGAGACATGAGGTACTTGTTGCGCGAGGTCTCGACCCAATTGCAACTCTACTGACCAAAAATGTCATATGGGGCCGATATCCCTTGGAAGAGGAAAGCCGCAATTTCCTCGACGGTGGACTTCCCAGATGACTACATGCGAAGCGATATCTCTGATGTTCACCAGAAATTCACGCAAGCCAGGGCGAATATAAACAGCCTTTGGTGCTATCAAAACAGGAATGGTGGACGAAAAATCATTCCTATTCCGGAGGGACACTCTTGGGTTGGCCCTTGACGCTGTAGAAGCTGGACCGGTCTCGCAAAGGATGCCATTAATATCGAGAACGATATTCAGTCACTTGAAAGGCCTCCTGTTCTCAACATCGGACACACTCCCGGGTAGACAGTCCTGAGGACAGGACGAACAAACTTAACAGTCAATAAAAGGAAACAGTTGGAGTTACTTGGTGAAAGGCAGATGGAGTAATATAAGAAGATACTGTCACTGATGGAATGAATTGCACCCCACACATCGACAGTTGTGCAACTTTCCCATTTGGAGGCTTCACAGCAAACGGACGGTGGTTGTCGAGGAGGCTCCAGTTCCTCTGCAGCCTCCTCGACAACCAACGCATCCTGAGAGCCCTCCGCAGAAGGCTAACCCTGCTGCTCACTGTGCGCATCCACATTGATTGGCACAGGTCCAGAAGCCAACACTTCAACAGGGTCCGATTTTGTCTTGGTCGAAGACCCAGGTCCAGCATCTCCATCACCTTCATGATCGGTCTGACGATGGAGAAGAGAAGCAACGTCCTTGCATGAAGACGGAGTAGAATTCCGAGTCTGCTCATTGGCGACAGTATCCTCGACCCGAGGATAAAGCAGAGGATCGATTGCAGATGAAGTCGCAGTAGGGACGGCGACATCCTGCGTGTGGTAATCAGGTAGACATAGATCAGCCGCTCCAGAGGAACTCTCTCCCTGGACAACCTCAGCGGTCATCCGGGAGATAGATTTATCCTTGGATCGAGGATAAGGGGAGGTTTGTGCGATGACAATATCCGGCACGTCAGAGTAGCTTGTCAAAAACGCAGCTTGGGAAACCCCAGCCTGTGAAAGCAACAGAGCCATCTGCGCCTTCACTTGTGCTGCCAGCTCAGCCTTCAGCGCTGCAGCCATGCGCTCTTGCTCTCTCTGCGCCTCATCACGCTGTTGTGCCATCGCAGCCTCCATCTCCGCTTGCTTTCGCCTGGAGGCTTCGAGCTGCTCCCACAGGTCCTGCTTCTCTTTCTGCTCTCGGAGTCGCTTGTTGAGCATGTGCTGGAAGTAATCAACTCCCGGCTCATACTTCACAGCATCGCCTGGAAGAGGTGCATCTCCAGCTGCATTGAAGAAGAACTCTTCTGCCGCACCCGATGCGACCGCCTCATCGAAGTGTGTCTCGACGAGCATTTCGACCTCCGTCGGATTTGTCGTCCAATAACTTGGCAATGGACGCTGGTCCCCTTCATCATTGCTGGAGTCCCCAAGATCAATAATGGTGACTTCCTTCGTCTGGGTGAAGGATGTCTCCACTGTCCGAGTATCCGTACCAGGAACCCAAGTATCAGCAGTCTGGTGCATTGGCTGATCACTCTCCGATTGGCCAACCCCCTGGCCTAGGGATCCTCGAGGCAAGGATACAATCCTCGCCTCTGAAGGCACACAAGAAGGGCTACTCCATTGGGCATTGAGTGCTGAGAAGTTCCCACCTTCATTGCTCCCGTAAGGACCTAACTCATCCAAGACAACATCATCATCGGCTGATGCGTCAACGCTCTGGATAGCTGAGACATCTGTAGGAGCGCAACAAGACGATGGTCCACCCATATTAGGTTGGACAAGCACATTGTCATCACAGGCCCTCTCCACCGAGTCGCCCATGCGAGAATCAAGCTGCGCCGAAGTGCCAGAGCCTAGTCGGGAAGTACCCGCAACAGATGGGGGAGGTTGAACTTCATTAGTTGAGGTACCGAGACCTAAAACTGAGCTACCACCGCTTCGTGCAGACGACCGAGAAGCGTGAGCGCTTCCACTGGGAACCGACGGTGCGGCAGTCCCAGTGGACGCTGAGCGCTGTATGGGAATTGGCCCAGAATATGCACAATTCTCGTGTGTGAAGTCGTTCATATCTAACAGAGAGTGCTTCTTCGCATTATGATCATACAACGCGCGCAACTGCTTGTCAACATGCCCGTAGAATGACGTTCCATACATTTGCAGGTAATCCAAACACTTCCAAATCAGAATTCCAAAATATAGAAATGTATCACGTGTATTACTTTCAATTCAGTTACTCAATTCGATTTCAAGAAAAAACATAATCAGAAAATCGACTTGCATCACAACTCTATCCTCGACCCGAGGATATAATTGGCAACGAAAAAATTTTAACTAATGATAAACAGGCCACTCACAAGATTCGCAAGCATGAACTTTGAGCCACAGTACACCCCAAATATCCTCTCCTTGCAGTTGCAGAACGTTTTCATAAGTTCCAAATAGAACTCCATCCGCAATTCTGTCCCATTAACTGCGTAGCGGGCCTCCAAGTACTTGTACTTCTCCGTGTAGTACCCTGTCTCAGTGGCAGAGTACTGTGGCTTGACCTTCTCTTGCAGTGAAGCCGCCTGAGGATTGTCCTTCTTTATAAGAAAAAGAAGGTACACCAAAGAGGACTTCTCCCTCGATGTCCCATAATTCAGGCGCTCATTCGGCGATGGCACATATGAGTAGGACTTCAGATGGTACTCCGGCATGTGCTTCTCCACGTAATAGACTGCTTGCTTGCAACGATCCTCATCAGAGGTTATCCACACCCAAACCGCGGGAGAAGACATGTTCGGGGCAGATCGCAGCGTCTGAAGCTTAGTCAGAAACGTTGAGAAGTAAGGATTCTCCACTGAATCATTCTTTCTCATCCAACCTGGAACAGTCCGAAGGTCCAGGAGTCCGAGAGACCACACCTTCTCGGCAGGCCTTGACATCTACGTCTGACCGAATTCCATGCTCTCTGAGTCAAAAGTCCGAAGCTTCGCGAAACCATCACGTGCGGTGAAGTTGTTCTTCACATGCAAGAATTTCCGGAAGAACGACAAGACGTTGGGAAACTTATCCACCAAATCAGCCGAGCGCTTGAGATTCCTCTGGTTCGTCAGTCTCATGGAGAAGAACTCCTTGTCCGGCCTGCAGAGAAGCATATTGTACGTCGCAGAGGAGACGCGACGCACCGACGTCCACTCTCTCCATACCTCTTCGTCAATAGACCCGTCCGGCTTCAAGAACCTCAAGGACGGGTCAATCGCCAGCAGCTCCTGCATGACAATGAGCTTCTTCTTCCTGCGTTCTGTCCAATCTTCATAGTGGTAGTAGGACCCGTGCACGACGTTTGTCCTACGAAGTGTCAATTTCGGGTATGGGTACGACCAATCGCTCCCGATCAAGTAGGTGAAAAGGTCCTTCAAATCGTTATCGGTGAGATGCCCGAGCCCTTGAACAACTCCCAGTGGATCTTTGAGGCCTTAAAACCTCTAACCTCTTTGTAAGGTTTTAGAGTATCAGGGTTCACAAGATCACCGTTGGTGTGCTTCTCTAGGAAGGATTCCCATAACTGGAAAACGTCATCAGGGAGCGTTATCACCTTGATTTCATTTGTGATATCGGATGTCTTCTTCACCTGCTTACCCTCCTTGGTGGGGTCGATGTTTTGGAAGCGGGTAACAATGAGCTTTCCAAATAACTGCAGACACAGGAACGAAAATCATTAGATAAAAAGTTGAAACTCATAACCGAATTCATAAGGATTATCTTCGATTCGAGGATAAGAAGCCGGATTAGCAAATTTCTATCCTCGAGCCAAGGATAGAGGAGCAGCAACATGAGAGGAAAGAATCTGATCAACAATTCCTGCAGGAATTTTATCCTCGACACGAGAATGAAATACACAACAACCTACCTTGTATTTAGCTGGGTCGAAAACAGCGCCGTTGCCCCGCGTTCTGCTCTCACTTTGCTGGTAGCTAGGTCTTCCAGAATTTAGTCAAATCCTCCGACAACTCGAAATCTGGTTTCCCCACGTTGGTTGCGCATGATCGAGATGGTTGGTATCATTGTAGAACTTGGAAATCCTCTGGAGTTTGAGAGGATCTCTAGTCCAAACAACGTAAGCATCCCATTCTTGAAGAGCCTTTTTCTGGTCCTCTCCGCAATCAACATTCTCCTGCAGTCTCTGCGATGCGATCACGCTATGCTGCCCATTGATGAGCATGAACTTCCCGTCCTTGATTTTTTCCCAAGCGTCGGGCATCTCCCTCGTCGGCTCTCCATCGTCATCACCGGGATATACACAGATCTTTTGACACTGGTTCACCTTGCCAAGCTGCACCAGAAAATCCATGGTGCTCCTCACGATATCCTCTTCAAGGCCCTGATTTACAAACTGGGCTTTTACCAGGATGCACTGCCCGATTTTTACTGAATGGGTCGTTATTTCAAACGGGAAGCAGCCTCTGCATTCATCCTAAAACTCCCGCTGCGCATCAGTTATTTTCTGGAAGTCTAGTCCAGGATTCGCTCGTGACATGGGGCGTTGCAGCCCTTGTCACCGTTGACGTTGAGCTTCCCTCGCCACTCGACTTCCGTTTCTTCGTTGCTGGCTCTGCGGGTGTTCCTGGGGCACTTGACAGGCGTCTTCAAGGAGCACGACTTTGGCTCCTTGGCGTAGTCGTGCCCGAAGTCGTCGGTGTATCGGCACCTGCACGCCTCATCTGAGGACGACGGACAGGAGTAGGGACTACTGGAACAGGCCTGGCTTCAAACGTTGACATTAGATGCAGAGTCCGCGTCAGACGCCTGTTCACTTTCTCTGCATCGTCGTTTGTCCATGGCTCGTACTTCTCGAATGCATCCTTCAGGGCACCCAACAAGTTTCTCGTCAACTCGTCGAGCAATTCCTGAAAATCGAACTGCGCACTGCCCGCTCCCACTTTCACAACGATCGAGTGGAAGTGAGGCAGATCATTTCCAGCTTCATCAAACGCCTGGATGCCTAACACAATGTATTCCCTGCGTTGATGCTCGACAAATGTCACCCTCTCTCTTCTATTAAGGTGCACATATGGAGTATCACTTCTCTCCCTGTGCATTATTTGCACATACTTCCCGGATCTTGAGAGGGACCAGCTCTTCACGCAGTCCCTGAACATCCATAGTCGGCCATAATTCTCCAAAACGTCCTCGATGAAAGGCTCAGGCGCCATGGGGTTTACAAATTTTTCGAGGAAGAAATCGGTTGCGGAGTAGTCTTAATTGTCTTTCAAATCCATTGCGTATGCAGCCATCTGCAGCAATCAAGGACGTTGGATGATTATTCAAAGAGATTCAATAAGACAGAAATTTAAGTAATTTGTCTCTTTGTGTTCAAGGTACGTACTCACTCTGACATAAGAATTCTTAGGCACAGGTTAACGTTTATCCTTGACTCGAGGATAGAACTCTCATACCTCTCAGTAGAGGACGTTCTCATTACAAATGACAATCATACAACGCTAAAGCATTCAATTGAACCGAATGACTGTGAGAGAAATGCCTCCCAAAATGTATTTTGAAACAAACTTTCTATTTTAAGCCTAGGTGGAGTGCATGGCAGGACCAACAGATTTGATTCATTCATCACATACTACAATATGGGGTTTTAGTCTCTACAAAGTAATTCGCAACTCTGCAATGGTTGAATATAGACCACTTTGGTCAGTTTTGTTGTCGAATTAATCTCAGATGAAGATTAAGAGAAATCAATCGACCTTTGGAGAGATTCGTCAGTTACAGTGTATTCTCGACTCAAGGATATGTCCGATCACCCTTACTTTCAAGCTATTCTCGCATCGAGGACAATTATTTTGAATGCTGCCATATATATTCTAGGTGGTGGATTAGTGTATCCTCGACTCGAGGATAAGCTTTACCAACTTCATTTGCAAGCCATTCTCGTATCAAGGATAATTATTTCGACTGCTGCCAGATATTCCTGGTGGTGGTACAATATATCCTCGACATCAAGATAAATACAGGCTCTTCTAAACCTCTCTTTAAGCAAAACTATGACAAAACCAGAAAATGAAATACAGGCTCTTCTTATGCACATCGCGTTTGTGTCTTTGTTAGTTTTGTGTAGGTTTTTTTGTATACTTCTTCGCTACATTTTGAATTGAGTGTGTGCACGAAGAGCTACGTAGTATTCAGTGAAGGTGGGTCGTGTTTCAAAACGTCGTGGCTTTGCGGTTTAGGATGTGAGAGGTGTTGAGTGTGGGCGAAGAGTGCAGTTGTTGCTGCCGTGGGTGACGTTGAATAGGGTTCCATTTTACTCGCGCAGTCGGGTGTCGTGACTTCACAGCCGACGATTCTGTACACCTCTGTGTGGACGTTCGCAGGCGGCTGTGAAACCAGTAGCGACGGGCGGTAGGGTTTACAGGTTCGGTAACCTACACCTAAATCCTAATATTTGTTCATTTTGTTATTCGCGATGTTGTGTTTCCTGCCTTTTGTGCTTGTATTCTCATGTTTATGGTCGCGTATAGGAGGACTAACTACATGGCACTGTGTGTGAGAGAAGGTTGCGCGCGTGGTACTTCGCAATTGTAGTAGAAATTACTACAATCCCAACATCTGCATCGAGTTTTTTTCACTCAAATCCAAGCTAGGTAGATCTCTTACTATCAGTCGCATTAAACGTCTTGTTTATAACTCTAAGGTTTAGTTGCTGCAGCGCTTGTCGAGCGTGGTGTATCCTCGAACTACGCGGGATAACTTATCCTTGATTTCAAAGATTCTGAGGATAACATACCATTTTTCCATTGTACAGGCGCATGCGGGATAACCTCTCTTTAAGCAAAACTATGACAAAACCAGAAAATGAAAACCCTCCGCCAACCCAATGCACATGACGCGAGCATGCACTGATGGGAATGTGTCCAGTTCGATCGGGCAGGTGCGCAGCGCTCAAACCTGGCACATATATACATGTACAAGTATATGCATATGACAAATATATATATATATATATATATACTTATAGAATTGTAGTCGTACATATAGGACTATTTATACCATGGTTTGTAACCTTGGAAGCTTCTATGGAGATTGAATTCTTGGTCAAATAGCTTGTTTTTATAAGCATAATTTTGTATGCTCTTAAAGAACTTGTGGATTCATAATGGATTCTCTTTTCAAAATAAGTGATTTCATCTAACATTTTGAAATATGAATAAATTCAAAAAATATTTTTATTTATATAATGAGTCACATTCAATGTCCTCTATTACAAATGTCTTCTAGTCATGTAGAGGATGCCATATACATTAGTATAGCTAGACTTATACTAGATGTTTTGTTTCAAGCATAATTTTGAATACATAATGTGCAATTTGCACTAGTATCATTAATTAATAGTCACCTCATTTGTCAAACTTGAGATAATCCAAAAAATCAATCTTAGAATAAGCAAGAGAATAATTTAATATTTCCATATCAAGCTTTGAAATCCATATTTCATATAATTAGAGAATTAGTGAATTTATGAATAGCTTCCACATGTGCTTCATTGTAATTAGATTTTAGTTGTACTGCATTAAATACAAATTGCAATGTTTTAATATTTATATTAAAAGGTATTCCTAATATGTTCATATTTGTTGCATAATTATTAATATGTGTAATATTTGAATGCTTTCTTCTTAAAATTGGAAACTTCAACATTAAAATAGCCATATATTAGGAAATTATAAACACTCTATATTGAAGTCTATGGCATTATTTTAAACATGAATTACAATAATATCAAATATCATATTAATAATTGGGGTAATAGTTTGAAATGGGAGATAAGGATGTTAGAAGATGTATACCACTATGGATCCTTGTGGAATTATGTATAAATATATGCTCATTATATCCATGGCATTGTGGGAAATTTGTCTACTTTTATAAATAAATATAGTATTCCTATTAAAGATTTTATCCCTTCAAGTAAAAAGAAGCAAAAATAGAATTGGTATAGTACTTGTGGTTTTTATAAAAAAATTTGTAGTGAGCTTGAAATCATCTCATATATATATTGTATAAAATTATAAAGTAAAAAATTATAAAATTAAACTTTTATTCAATGTGTTTCATATACATATAATAGAATTGAAATTCATGTAGTTTATGGCATTTGAGTATATGACTATAATTTTTGAGATACTCAATTCCATAATTAGAACATACATGTCAACAACATCATTAAAAAAGATAATAATAATGATGTATGTACAATACATGGTATAATATATTTGCACTAATATTCTTACAACTCTTGTGAATGAGCGAAGAGACAATCTTCATTAATAAGAAAACTATGTTATTATCAACTTATAATATAGGGCTAAAAAGAATTAATGTCTAAGAACAAATTTTGAGCATGATATCTAAATTTTTTATAAATGATAACAACTGCCCAATATATGTCATTTCAAAAATTTCTAATCAGTTATTATTGTACCCTCGTTTCTATTCTCTAAGGTATATATATATTATATTTTATTATTTTATACTCACTTTGCCACTATACTACTAACATCAATAATAAAAAATTGAGAGTTGCAAAGAAATATTGTTCTAATGAAATCCAAAAGTTCATATAGTTGTTGGATTAAAAGATGTAAAGCATCAATAAAAAGCATGAGGCATGATACCATGCACAATTATAATCATGGTTTATTTTTCTTCTATTCTCAAAGACAATCGATTAGCAACAAAAAAATACTATGATGTAGTTAAATAAATCTATATTCATACATAATTTAGATAGAATATATATATATATATATATATATATATATATATATTTTTTTTTTTCTCACATATATATTAAATCCATCAAAAAATATGATCATCATCTACTTTTTTGAAATAAACTAAGAAATATGTAGCTTTTTCATGCATTTATTTTATAATTTTTTCTTTGTGCTTATTATATGAATGTCTCTATTCCACTAAATTTTAATTTTAATTTTTTTTTGTTTTTGTTGTGGTAAATCTATACCATGGTGCTTGAAGAAAAAACTATCATTGAGCAACCTACCATGCCGTGCAAAGAAGGGATGTTTGAATTGTAGTCTACAGTGTTCTTGTTGTTTGAATTCTTGCTTAAATTTCAGCAATTCCTCTGTAGGAGCAAATTCTCTTCTTTTTAATTTCTTAAGTCTGTTTAATTGCTCGCAATCTGCCTTAAGTCCATTTTCTTGTAATATCCATTTTGTTTGTCATGCTTTTGCATGGAGTTAAAACATTACTTATAGATATTATTGAGGAGTTGGATTTATAGACAGTTGTGGTTGAGATTGTACTGTTGTAGTTGCCCGCTACCTTGGTGGGTGGATTTTTATTGCACAAGGTTTTAAGTATATGTAAAATTCTATTTTTGTGATTTTTTCCTATGCGCACAAATTATTTTCTATTACCAAGTGGATTCCAATCTTCTCAATACTTGTTATTGTGAGGCGATGGCCACATGCACTTCGTACTTATAAATGATATCGAGCATCAAGTCAAATACCTTTAAATTAGTCACATTTAATATTATATATGGCAATGATGGATTAATCATGCTAAGTTCAATCCATTGCTTTCAACCTCATCATGTAAAATTAAAAGACTTGAACTTGCAAGATGTCCATCTTCCATTTTAAAAATCATGGAATGCCTTCAAAAAAAGGCAATTTCTTAGTTGTTATCCTCGAGTTAAGAATAAATGTGATTATATTCTCATTAGATCAAATCATATCATAGTAGCAACAAATTTTTTACATATTTTTTTGGCTTGTATGATACATAGATGGTCATCTTTTACTATCTTTGAGTCGAGGATAATCTTACTAGATTACAAACTTGTCTTTTATAGAAATCTATAATCATTAATTATCTTCTATAAATCACTAGTTCTTGACAAATTGACTCCTTGATTGCAAGATTCTTTTGATATTATTCTCAAGTAGAGGATTATGCAATCTTTATTCCTCTTTATAATGGAACCTAGAAAATTGTCAATCATATCTTTGACTTGAGAATATTCTTCATAGATTGTCACAATCATTGCCTAATCCATTTGAGACTAATCCTTTTGGAAGTTCATTTTGAAGAAAAGCAATTTCATAATTGTTATTTTTAAATCAAGGATAAATATAATTATGTTCTTATTAGGTCAAGTCATACTATAATAATCACAAATTTTTCAGATAAATATGAATATATTCCTTTGGCTCGTATGATACAATAATGGTCATTCCTTCCTATCTTCAAGTCAAGGGTAATCTTATTAGATTACAAACTCATTTTTTATTGAAATCTATAACCTTCAGTTATCTTTTGTATATCACTAGTTCTTGATTAGTTGACTTCTGCACTGCAAGATCTTTTTGGCATTATTCTTGAGTAGATGATTGCATAGTCTTAATTATCCTCTATAATTGAGTCCAAAAAATAAGCAATCATATCCTTGACTTGAGGATATTCTTCTTTGACTGTATTACCATTACTTATCTGATTTGAGATTAGTCTTATTAAAAATTTGCTTAGGAGAATGGCAGTTTCTTGGTTGTTATCCTCAAGTGGAGGATAAATGTAACTATGTTCTCATTAGGTCAAATCAAACCACAAATTTTCCACATTTTCCTTTAGATTGTATGATATACTAACGGTTTTCAGTTGCTATACTCAAATCAAGGATGATCTTACTAGATTACCAACTAGTTTTCCATATTAATCTGTAAGCATCACGAATCTTCCATGCATCACTAATTTTTGATGAATTGACTTTTATAGTACAGAATCCTTTTAGCATTCACTTGCACTAATAAATATGATGGTTTATTTACATTGCCTAGGTTCAATTTTAAAATTTAACCTAGTTTATTCCTAAAATATTATTTTCTAGTTGAATCTAAGTGTTCCCAATTTTAAAGGATTTTTTTGTTGATATCCTTGATAGTAATGTGTTGCCATACAATAGTTTATTCTAATAAATCAGAAATATGAGTCTATCATTGTTTATCTTGTAAGCTTAGAGCTGTGAATGTGACGTATCTAGGATGGAGGGCATGTCAATTGTAGACCTTGTATAGACACCACCTATCCTAGCTTTTGATGTTGCCAAATGCAAGGGCTTTTTTTGCACATCTTGGTATTTGAAGCAAGTTATTCTAAAAAATGAAAGCAACAATGACATTGGAGTAGGTCTTTGTTAAAATATCAACTCGAGGTTTGTCCTTAAAACTAGGAGAAGACCGCTTGGCAACAATCACGCTGCCATTTTCATTATTGAATCTTTATGCAAGGAGGACGTTCTTTTGGATTAAATCTACACTCTTTGACCATGGCCCATAGTCTAGGTCTTATTCAATGGTGTGAGCCTATACAACCACAAGCAAAGAAGTATTTTCAATGCTGCTATAAAGGACTATCATTCAGGACCACAATACAGTCTCTAATAGTATGAAAGCAATTACTAGAGGAACGAGCGCCAAACTCCATCAAAGAAAGAATTTCTTTTGACATCAAAGACCATCAATTCTATCACTAATGAGATGTGTTGTACAAAGAATTATTTGCAACCATTCCCACATATATCAATTTTTGTTCTTTGCTCAGAATTGCATTGCAATAGAAGTACATACTTCAAAAAGTATATTTTGCTTGATGTGCATTGGTAGATCCACTAGGATTTGTATGAAAGTCCTATAGTGATGCTTGACACAATTGATTTGTATCTACAAGCATGGCATATCATCATGGGCGTCAATCGTTCCACCTTTTATTGGTACTAGAGCGAAGGATAAAACGAAGTGTAAGCAGATTATCATGGAAATGTAAGGAGCAAGAAGCCTCACATACATACTTTGCAGGCCATTACTATTTTATGGAATATGGAAGACAATATCGCTCATCATATGTCTCATAAGACTACAAGTTTGGATTTTGGTAAAAAGGTGGTCCCTAAAATTCTTGCGTCTTTGTTTTATTGGAGTATAGTCCTACCAAAGATGAACGATGTGAATGGCTAGTTGGACCTAAAATCTATATCTTCTACAAAGCTTAATAGAATTTGTACTAGGAAATTCCATGAATATTGTATCAAGAAGCGCAGGGATAACTTTGCCTATTGTGGAACATGTGACCAACTAAAGCAATTAAAGTCGGCTAGCACTTGAGGATCCGCGGCATATAACATGTGGAGAATAAAGAAATAATACCAAGACTCCCAAGAAGCCTATCTTATTGTATTATATAAAAGCCGTAAGAACTCAGAGGAGAAACCATATGAAGTTCTTTGCATCATCTACTATAAAATGGACCATATTAAAATAATATCTTTATATTTCTCTCACAAGAATAAGGCGATGGATTCTTTTATGAAGTTAGATGTTTTTGTAACTGGAATGATTGTATAGAGACATGATGATGTCTATTATGCATACTATGGTCTTGACATCTTCTCCACCAATTCAAATCACACAAATGAGTCTCTTGCAAAGTTACTTCAAGACTTGGAGAAGCCACCAAAGTACTCCTCTTGAAATTTTTTTGAAAAAGCTAGAGATGCTCTTTTCTTTGAGGCAGTGCTTGTTGACATTAATGTATGTCTTGGATATCTTTCTTCTCTACTAGTAGATCTTGTTCTCGTAAAAAAATTACCACCATATGCAGCTCAATAATGCCATTGGATAGAATAAGAATAGATATGTATTTGATTTTTTCTCCCTCTTTATCTATAAGGAGGTCTTTAGTGATGTATACATCAATTTTTTGCTTATTGGCCATATTCATGAGGATATTGATGCAGTGTTTAGAAGGTGGAGTGATAAATTTAAGTCAAATAGCTACTTGATGATTCTGCTCTTGATGAAGTCATTCATAGATTTTGAAAAGAAGCTAGTCATTTTGCATCTCATTGAAGACATATCCAACTTCAAGGACTTTCTACAAAGATACTTATGTAATGGAAATGAAGCCTTGGAAGGACACACAAATATTGTCGTGTAGTAATATAACCATTAGGTGAAAGAAGAAAGGAGTGGTTATATTATAGAAAAGCTCAAATGAGAATATTTAAAAAAATTATCTTAGAAAAATAAATAATAAAGAAAGAGGTAGAAAAAAATCAAAAGGTGTTAATGCTACCTTTTTTTAGAAGTAACTTCTAATTACTTTGTATGGCCATAAATAAGACAAAATAAAGTACATTAAATAAATAAATAATATAAAAATCATAAAGGTAGACTTAAGAATAGATTTGAAGAAATTTTATCTCAAAAATCTCAAAATAGATATCCAAAGAGGACTGGTTATGAGCTGAGATCAGAATCAGATCCCAAGGCACAAAAGTGCATGCCTATGGCGGGTTGAGAGTTCTTTTACAGATCAAAAGATAAGGTTAGAAAGTATACTAGAGGATCTTTCTTTGAGCACTAGTTGAGAGTGATTTAAGTTTGTAACAACTTTGTAAGAGCTTTGCAAAGTCAAGGTTGATTTTGGTGACTCTGAATTTTGTGAAATATATTGGGATTTACAATTTTGAGCATTTTGTGAGATTGGTTATAGATCTACAAGTGAGATTTTGTAAGTTGATGCATACAATTGTGCTTGTAGAGTTTTATAAATTTGAAATTGATCTAATAGTTTGATCAAAGATTATTGAAGTTTATGTGGATTTAGATCTTAGAAATTGGGAATTGAAGATTAGTTAGGATTTTATAGATTTTGAGCAATTTGCTAGTTGGATTTGAATGAAATTTGTGTTTATAGATAGAAGACTTAATTTTCTATGCACATATGAAATTTTAAAGCAATTGAATGGTGAAAACAGGAGGTTTAGGTGCTAGAATATTGGCATCAAGATTAGAGAAGGAGGCCGGCTGACACTTGAGCAAATTTTTAGATTTTTCTTCTTTTTAGTAAGTTCGATTTTCTTCAAATTAGATGTGTTTGTTGTCAACTTAGTTGTTAAGGTGTGTGTAAATTTTCAATCAAGATCAATGGTTTATTTGGTAGTTATTGAGGTTCTAAAACTACCTTAGGAATTACTTAGGGCTTTGTTAGGGTTCGATTAGGATTTAGGATTTAAATTTAGAATTTAGTGTTTGTTTTAGGAATTGTTTTAGAATTTGTTAAGATTTGATGAAGGTTGACTAGGATTTTTTTTAGGATATATTAAGATTTGACCAGGGTTGATTAGGATTTAGTTAGGATTTGTTTTAGGATTTGTTAAAATTTGACCAAGGTTGACTAGGGTTTAGTTAGGATTTGTTTTAAAATTTATTAGGATTTGTTAAGGTTTGACTAGGATTGACTAGGATTTATTTTAAGATTTGTTAAGATTTGACTAGGATTGACTAGGATTTAGTTAGAATTTGTTTTAGGATTTGTTAAGATTTGACCAGGGTTGACTAGGATTTAGCTAGGATTTATTTTAGGATTTGTTAAAGTTTAACCAAGGTTGACTAGGGTTTAGCTAGGATTTATTTTAGGATTTATTAAGGTTTAATCAAGATTGATTAAGATTTAATTAGGATTTATTTTAGAATTTGTTTTAAGATTTATTAAAATTTAACTAAAGTTGACCAAGATTGACTAGGATTTAGTTAAAGTTTGTTTTAAGATTTGTTAGGATTTATTTTAAGATTTGTTAGTGTTTGTTTTAAGATTTGTTAAGATTTATTAAGATTTTACTAAGGTTGACTAGGATTTAGTAAGGATTTATTTTAGGATTTATTAAGATTTAATCAAAATTGACTAAGATTTAGTTAGGATTTGTTTTAGGGTTTGATGTCAAGGATAAGAACTCGATGAAACCAAATAAATATATAAAACTTCTATTAAGAAGTATAACAAAATAGAAGTAAGGAAGTATGCATATTAAAAGAAATTAGAATGGCTATTGCCACAAGATAAGAAAATTATAGACTCTTGAAACTAGACTAGAAGCAAGAAAGGAGTTGACAAGAGTGAAGAAGGCTTCACTCTTATCTCTATTTATACTATCTATTTAAGAATTATGTGGCAATATTCTATAGGAACTCCTACACGTTATCGTATGACGTGGCCTTCTATCTAGGAATACACTGGATACCTGGCTGTGGAGAGTTTACTTGAAATTTGATGGCAAAATTTTAATAAGTGATTTGTCTTTAATAAAAAGGACAAAATTATACAACAATCTTATAAAAGAGAAATTATATATATAAACCCTCTTATATTCAAATAAGTTTGTATAAAAAGGGTTCAAATTTCCACAAAAATCCTTCAAAGTTTTATTCATCTGCAAGGACTTATTTCTTGCTGAACTTTATAATTTAATAACTCTTGATCTAACTATTTAAATTCTATAAAATTTACTTTATAATATAAATAATCCTCTTGAGTTTCACCACAAGAAAGAATCAATTATAAATTCGTTTCCAATCATCCAATATCTCAAAATCCTTAGCAAGTACTTAAAATCCTAGCTCAGAGACATTTGAGCACTATTTTCCTTATATCTCACAAACCCAAAATCTTAATTCCACAAAATATTTGTACATAATCTTGTGACATAAACATATACACTCGTAAAAATTTTGAGCCAAAAATCTATCAAATTGCCTAAGATATAGCTCAAAATATAACCACTATGTAAGCGGGTCACTTACTGCCCTTAAGTTTGTAACCACTGACTTCAACTCCAAATATCTTCTTCACTGTAGCTTGGATTTTATCAAGCCATATGTAAAAAGTGTAGTTAAAAAAGTGCTCTCTCTAATCCTAATTGCCAATCCTCAATTGCTCTCTGTATGCGCGAGTTATATCCAAGAGAGTGATAGTATAGTTGTAAAAGTGTTCTTTCCAACCCCAGTTGCTGATCCTTGATTATTTTATATACGCGCGTGTTATGCCTAAAAGAGTGACAATAGGTCCAAAATCAATACCTTAACTTTGAGCGCCTATATCTTCTTCATAAAAAATACAAATCACACAAAATTTGCACCTAAACCAGATCCAAAAATCTATACCTTATAATCCTAGCCTTTGATATTCAACTTTTTTCAAAAAAAAAACCCTAATTCCTAATAAATCCTTAAGTAGCCTCCTTCAAGCCTATTGGACATGATTATTGGCCAATTAGAATAGAGATTTCTATCATCCACCTCTTTTCATCCACATAGATGGCGAAACTATCCTTTTTATACTAAAGACCCTTTTCTAATCCTTTTTCTTATAAGATTTACGTATTTGGTGCTTTAAGCATCAAATAAAAGAAATAAATTAAGATTTTAAGGGTCACCGATGTCTAACAAAGGTGACTTAAGATATACAAAAGTTACTATCAATATAAAATCAACCTCAAAATTACTATCAAAAAAAAAAATAAGGTTGTATAAACCTGTCAAGGACAATAACTGGATGAAGTCAAATAAATAAGTGAGACCTCTCTCAAAGAAATAAATATAAAGAAGTATATATATTAAAAAGAAATTGGAATGGCTAATGCCAAAAGACAAGAAAACTAGAGACTCTTGAACTAGACTGGAAACAAGAAAGGAGTTGACAAGAGTGAAGAAGGCTTCACTCTTGTCTCTATTTATACTATCTACCTAAGAGCTAAGTGGCAACGTTCTATAGGACCTCCAACACGTATCCAATTTACAAGACACGTGTCCAAGTTGCAAGACACGTGTCGAACTTGCAGGGCAAGTTTCCTATATGTTCGCCACGTATTTAGCTTGGTCTTCAAGCTACCAACATGTGCGACATGTGGCTAACTTATTGACCAAGTTTCTAATCCAAAAGTCTACTATGGACACTTATAAAGTCAAAGCAACGTCTATGAAGTTTCTAGGAAGTTTCTCTAAAGATATTATGGAATTAACCTGCTTTTACCTTCTTTTATCTAGTTCTATCTGATCATATAGGTAACTATGTATATGTCCGTGACATTACCCCCTTTAAAGGACGAGTTCCACGAGGAGCGGTGATTACATGTGTAGAAAGTCTAAGATGCGGCGAATAGTATTTGCCACATATTCTGATCTTTGTTCTCTTTGAAGGTAATTGATGGGTCCTCTCAGCCATCGATAGTGTCCCATTCCAGGGCAAGAAGATCACCCTGTTATTTGATCATTGTTGTGACCTTCATAACTTCCTTCAAATATCACATCTAGAACACCGTCAGGAGTTGTTCCTATCTCCAATAAAATCACCAAACATCGAGAATCTCTTCCAAGGTCGTGATACCAAACACGTTGTATCTCGCCATTTATTCGAGGAAGAACAGGTCGTTCTTGAAGATCTTCATCTTGATTGCGTCGTCTTGAGGGTTGTCACAGTCGCAATGTCTCGTCCGGTAGGTCAGCAAATGAAGGCTCTTGAGTCAAATCCGCTGGCTGTTGATTCTCCATCTCCTTAGCATCATAAAATACAAAGAAGTTACAAACAAGGATAGAAAATTGAATGTTATCTTGCCTACATCTTGTCTCTTTTATAGGGAAAGTCTTCATCTTGGTTTTGATGGATGTTGTTGATGAAAGGTCTCCACCTTCCTCGCTGAATTCGCCAGATTTTTTGCTGGTTCCCATGTGCGCTCACTAATATCGTATCCGTGCCAGTGAACAAGATATTCCAACCTATATCGGCGCCGCCTTGAATCTAAGACTTCTTCTACTTCAAATTTGTCATTATTGTTCACTTCTATAGGAGGAGGTGGCACTTGTCTTCTTCTTGGTAT